>JAZKJV010007502.1:0-379187 GCA_037367405.1 Ottelia alismoides | reverse complement strand
TAGACAGAGAAAGGATAGAAAACTATAGACCATCAGTCTTATTACTACAACCTTCCACATTATTTCCAAATTCTTGACCGATTGATGGACTCTCAAACTTTAGACTTTGATTACCCCAAACTAGATCGCCTTTCTAAAAAATCGACCAACTCGTAATCGTTTGTGCGTCATTTCTGAAGTAATGGGGGGCATAGGTTAGGCATAATACAAACCCTTTGATTATTAAAAATGGGCAACTAATGGATTCTTTAAACGCCGATATGGAGTTAGACATGGAGATCCCATCTCTTCTCTCTTATATATCATCACGATAAATATTCTCGACAATATGCTTAAAAATGAGGTGGAGGATGGCCTTATCGGGGGATTTATTCCTATGGGAGAAACACCTCAAATTTCAAATGTACAATTTCTAGACGATCTTCTATCATTTATTCAATTCGATCCTCACGAAATGGTAACTCTATCCTTGATCCTAAAATCCTTTTCCTTGATGTCGAGTTTTCAAATAAACGAGTCCAAACCCACCATTAATGGCTTAAACTTGACTCCTAGATAAGAAGCCCAAGTCTCTTCCTGTCTTCCATCCTCGAATGGTCGATAAGGAATTTTTCGATTGAATACCATGGTTTTCCTCTCTCTCCCCAAAATTACCTTTGCAAGGTGATTGGCAAGCCCTCTTAGATACATGCATTGCTAAGTTGAATGGTTGGAAAGCAAAAATGCTGGTCTTTCCAGCAAGGGCCAAGTTTGTAAATACTTGTCTAATAATTTTAGGGAATTACTTATTATCTGTATAAAAGATACCAAGATACATTATCGATAAAATTGGTAAAATCATAAGGAAGTTCCTTTGGAATGAAAATAATAATATATCTCAACTTGATACCTAAAAGGGGAAGGTAGCTTAGGAAGAAAATATGCTCACCCAAAGAAAATGATAGTGGGGAATTCTAGATCTAGAAAAATTTCAATGATGCCATGCTTTGAAAAAGAACTATGAATCTCTATAAAAATAAGGATCCCATTCATTCATTATAAGATGATCTCCTCAGTATCTTTTAGTGGAAGCCCTATTTCTATAAACTCTATATACAATGGAAATGGGTTCAAATGTTTGGAAATTCTTGAAAAAGGGCTCGATCTCTTGCCTTTAAGGGTGCTGTAAGTAAGCGAATAAGTTTGGAAAGCATTTCCCTTCTTTGGCTTGACCTTTTCAATGGCCAGCCAAGCCTAAAAGATGTCTTCCTTGATATTATTTGGCCCTACGTGCGCAACAAAGAAGACACCTAAAAGGATGGTCTTCGCGAACTAAGAAGCCCTAATGAGTGGCTCTCCTCCCTTGAGAATAGGGTAGGTCTTAAGATTTTGTCTACAATTAACCATATTAAAGCAATTGCTATGGAACATGCAACTCCTTGATGGAAATGAAATCCATATTATCCTTATGGATAGAGGGACCCAAGGAAATAAAATTTATAGACCTCTACATCATACTCCAAGAAGTTCAACTATAGGGTTTGGAAGGGAGAAGACATCGTATTGCTCCTTCTTCCTCGCATCGTCTAACTACTCCTCACCCCATCTCTTTGAAGCAAGGAAGATGATAACTAAGTGCAGGGTTTTCATCACGATTGCCGATGACTTTTACGACTCAGAAGGGACCCTAGAGGAGTTAACTTCTCTCACGAAGGCGATTCGAAGGTATTTTTCCATGCTGCACTGTGCATATATCTCTCGACTCTGCTTGATCTTACTGCTTTCTATCTTGAGTTGCTTTGGAACATTAAAACATAGCTAAGGGAAAAAAAATTATCCTCGATCTTTATGTAGATGCATCCGTAAGGTGGTGAATCCCATCTCGGAATGTCACCCTCGCTTTATTAAAAAAAAATCTTTATGTATATGGATTAGCTCTTCTGTGTATGTATGTATTTGCAGATGGGACTGCAAGGGATTGCTTGGGAGTGGTAGAATCATATTTGAAGTTCTGGATTCTCTCGTTGAAGAAACATCAAGTAGTCGAGGAAACAATGAGAAATATTGTAAGATCAGTCCAAGTTTTAATTTTTCATATGTGGATGCCAATATATATTTTTAGAAAATGCGGATTGAGTAGTGAATAGGCATTTTATATTTTATATGATTGTTTTAAATTCTCTATGTTTTTAAGAAAAATTCTAATTTTTGAAATATTTGGGATTTTAGTTCAAAATAGAATTCGAAAAAGATCGTTGGGGGGGGGGGGCTTGTTCGTAAGTAAGAGGCACGTACCCCCGATTTTTTTAAAAAATCTAAGAAAAATACAAATTCTATGATATTTCAAATAAATGTTGCAATTTTTAGTTTTTTTATTCTAAAAAAAGTTTAAGTGATAATAATTTTGCTAACCAAAATGTCTAATGATACTAATGAGATAGTAAGTAATATATAAGGTGATTCTCAAAAAAAAGCCCAGTGTAATTTTGAGATGTAACTAAAACTAGATAAGCAATATAAATAGGTAATTAGATGCACAATTCCTACAAAAATTTCCAAAGTTGAGACGATTTGGTATACGCCTCCCATAAAATCAAGCTTAAAAAATACAAGGAAATGATCACGTTATGAAATAAACAAGCGCAAAGGACGGAAGTACAATAAAAAGTTAGGTTTTTAATTCAAAAGAGATCACCCAAAGGGACTTAATAACAAAGATTGAAATACTGTTTTCATTTTAAACTAGCCGCCTTAGTGACAACTTCTTAAGTGAACCATTGCAAGCTTAGAGGGTTCTACGCAAAATTCCTACCTCTTCATGAATGAAGGGACCATGTGGTAGCCATTGGTGTCATCTCTTTGAGTTAGTTGCGATCGAGGATAGTAGAGCTTTGTCATTCTGAGTGTACATTTGTCGGTATTTGCTGGTTGTTCTAGGGCTCAAAATGGCTTGTAATCAAGCTTGATACCTTCGCTCTGAGTCACCTCAAATTCTTGTGTAGCATCCAGGGGCCCTAAGGCTTTCTAGCAGCGAAGAACAACTAATGGACAAAGTACCTCAACCGGTTAATTGAAAAATAAGTATGCTAAGCTTCAAATCATTCCTCCATTGCCCTAGAAAAATCATAAAAATGAGTACCACCAATTCCCTATAGAAGTTAACATGAATAGATATATAAGGAGGAAGGCCCCTAGCAGGCAAAATAGGTCAAGTAAATTAGGTCTACGATCGAAAATCTAAGCATACGATTGGGGAGTGGAGTAAGCCATGACCTTGCTATAGTGTCCTAGAGGAAAGAAGGTGGCTAATGACATTGTAATTGGTCGGAGAAATGAAGCTAGACAATAGAACACTGAATAAGGGAGCTATAGTCGGTGAAATGACGAACTAACTGTGGAATAACAAAGGGTATTGGATGAACTAAAACTTTGTAGAAGAAAGTAAGTAGCATTTAGCGTAATTTTTCATAAGTAATTTTTAAAGCAATGAAAAAGATGTATATGACATTTTTTGACATTATGTAGATAAAGATGAATGGAAATGTTTGTAAAAGAGTGTGATATTATGAATAACAACAAATTGCTAACAATTATAGATAAATATTTAACCAAAATAAAACATGCCCAATACTCCAAACTTGTATTGGATTCTACCATCAATCGATTTTAGAGTCAGATATAGGGATGCAAACGGTCGGATAATATAGGTATTACCATATCTTTATCCATGTTTTAATACGAATACAGATACGGATATTGACAGATATTAAAACTATCTTACCATATCCTTAAAAAACGGATATGGATGTAAAATGGATATTGATCGCACACAAATAATGTTAGAAATACTCTATAGAATCGACTTAAATATATAAGAATTGATGGAAAACACATGATATTAATTTACTAAATGTGTTTGTAGCATAAAAATTATAGAAATATGGTAAAAGAATGTATAGAGTTATGTTATATAACGTTAAAAATAAATCTATGACTATATTTATATACAAAACGTATATACGGATACGGATACAGATGTTTGCGGATATCAAAAACGATATCCATATCTGTATCCATTTTAAAATAGACGGATGTCAAAATCTGTATAAAACGGATACGGTGGCGGATCGGATACGGATATATCCATATCCGCTTGCATCCTTAGTTAGATATCATAGTGCATTTTAGATCATATATATATATATGGGCTTTGGAGTTTTGATTTAAATTTATAAAGGTGATCATGCGATTATATTTAAGGCAGATACTTAGTTTAGAACAAGAATACATGTATCGAGGATATTTGCATCTGGCTAGTGGCATGCTTTGTTTTGTTTCTGTATACCTTTATAGAGCTTTGATCATTTTGGATTTTCGGGAAATCAATATGAATAAATATGATATTAGTATAAAAAATACATCAAATAAATAATATCTCAATTGAAATAGATGTGCATGTTTCTCAATTAGTGTGCGTGAAACATGGTCTCCAACTTTTCAATAAATTATAAATTTAGAAGAAAATGGAACAATAGTTACCAAAAATAGTTAAATGAAAAATTGAGATAATATGTGGGAGTGATGGTATGATAAAAAAGATGTAAAAAAATATTTTTCATGATCAGATGCGAGGTGTAAAACTGAGTGATTCAATGGAAATACTTTGAGTAATTGACTCCTCAAATGATGAAAACTTTGACATATCGAGAGAAAAAGCAGCAATATGTAATGCAACTACAAGAACCTCCCTAATGGTCTAGTGGTAGAAGAAGTGACTCCCGCTTCCTTGCCAGAAAATATTCAACATAGTTTAGTTGTGTTTAGTTGTTACAAGAGCAATTCACTACAGTGTATGTTAGTATTAAATCCAAAATCCAAATAGACTAGTTTATCCAGCAATATGCATGAAAAGTCAAACAACATAAATACATCTAAAATGATGTTTTCCTCAAAAGTATCCAACTTCTAAACTTCCCATACTCCAACTCTAAGAGGCATTTGCTTATAAAGATATTAATTGTGTATGATATCAATCATTAAAAAAAACCATGATATAAAACTACAAGATTAGGAAGATAGTTGTGAATCATGACTATTATAGATGTTTTTAGTGTCAAATTCTTGATTATAATACAGTGGATAGAGTTGTTTGAGACATGGCTCCAAGAGGCAATATGGAGCAAAAGTAGTCACATTCCATCATGTGAGGAGTACCTTTAAGTTGGAGTGACATCAATAGGAGTGACTACTATGATCCTCCCTGCATGCTACCTACAATGCCCTCCACCAAAGATGTACGTACAATACGAAGACATCACTTTGCTAACCATGCATGTGTGTCTCCTCCTGAATGATATGCGCAGCGATCAGGTACGCTTACAATAACAAAATGGGTTGATATCGCCATCTTAGAATTAAAGTATTTACCTACTTATTAACAGAGAGAGGAGGAGGAAGGGAAGTTGAACATGGTTATTGCTTATACGGAGAAGAACCTTTCAGTTATAAATCAAAAGATCGAGACACTGATGAAACATGTTATCAAGCTCGCCCTCCTTGATAACAATCTTAAAGGGGTATGCCTACCTAGGTCATGGAAGGACATGCATCTCAGGATGCTCAAGGTGTTTCATATGTTGTATCTATCTAGCAATCTTTACGACTCGCCTATACTTTGGTGAGAGACATCAAGGATGCTATTTACATCCCACTTCCCTAGTTGTGATGTATGTGGCTTGTGTGAATGTTTGTTTTTTTTTGTAGCATTGGAAAACAACGATCTTTTCATATAATAATCAATTGGATCGTCGCAATTGCTTTATACTATTGGGGTTTAGAAGAAAAGCTTCCAATTCCTGATTACATAGATAAAACACACTCTTATGGCTTAAAGTTAGTTTAAAGTACTTTATTTGAAACAATATCAATTTCTACATGTAGAACTTAAATGGTATATGGGTAAGAATGACTAAAAACTTGATAGCCGTCTTTTTAAATGTCGAATGATTATATCTTGTAAGAGGTGAGATATTATGGCAATAGAAAATATTTTCTTAGTTTAATCATTTAAGATAGATAGGAGTCATTTGCAAATATCAGCTGATGCACCAGTTAGGAGATGTTAGCGTTGGATGTTGAGCCGGCTAAAAGAGGACGAGGATCACCCAAAAAGTGTTGGAAAGAGACTATACGAAGGGATCTTAGTTTTGTAGATATAAGCCCAGGATTGGTCCAAGATAGATCTGAATGGAGGCAAAGTATCCATGTAGCCGACCCTAATTAACTGTGGGAAAATGCTTAATTATTGTTGTGTAGTTTAATCATTTAAGATATATCTAATGGTCAGAGAAAATAAAATATGTTCCGTAAAGAAATACCTAATTGAAAAGATTTACAAATTCATCACAATTTAAACATGACGCATATAAATGAAAATATCGTTGTAAGTATTTTTATCATTATAAATTCTATCGGGTAATTCAAAAGATACTCTAAAGGCTTAATATGATCAATTGAGTTGAGTCTACATAAGTGATGAAATCGTATTCTATTTTTGGTAGTGTACTCTTTTTGCACTGTTTCCCATTACTACTTTTTCGGAATAATCGGTGTTCTGAATTAATCCATAGCATTATTTAAGGGATTTTGGTCTGTTTTCGCGCAGGATGCTTTGATGCTCTTTGTGTTGTTTTTGCCTCCCGCGTGTAGGAGATGTCTTCTCGTCTATTGTAATTTGAAAAACTATGTACTTTTTGGGATGATTTTTAAGGTGATTGCCATGATGATCTTTTTCTAAAAAACCATGTATCTAAGAGCCAAAAATTTAACATGAAATTGTAATAAACACCTGCATTCACACATTTATTTTGCATTATTAGCATTCATACATATGTACATAAAAAGCGCTGTATATAGAAATAACTAAAAATATTAAAATATAAAAATAAAAAAGAGAGAGAAAAAGAAAGAGTACATATGTAAATAGAATACATGATCAGAACCTTTATATTTCCTATACAAAAATAAATTTTTAATCTATATCTTTTTGCTTTTGTAAATGTAGTATGTATATTAACCAAGTTATAAAGAATAGAAAATAAAAAAGTTATAAAATCAGAGAAAATGACAAAAAGAGAACAAGTTTCTTCTACATATAAATAAATATATATACCTATATATTTTGAATAATAACTAAAGTATTAAAAATACAAAGAATATAAAATATAGTAAGTAATGTATCGATATAATATAATATATACATTATGTATGAAGAAAATAAAAGAAAAAATTTATAAAATCCCAAAAATATAGGTGTTTTCTACATATAAAATACCTACAAAAAAATAGAACTTTGCTTAAATGTCTTTTTTAAATTTCACTCTTACGTTTTGACTTTTTTAATTTGTGGTCATATATTATTTATTATGTATTTTTCTTTGAGTTTTCATTTTTATGTTTTTTATGGATAGATATGTGTCCATGTCCTCTCTTTTACCCCGCGACACATGACGCTCCACCATTGGCAAGCAACAATGCCTTTGACCCACATTGGTTTAGTCAAGGACAAGTCGTCTCTCATTTCTGATTAGCGAACCATCCAATTCAAAAATAAACGTCACATCAAATAGCCTGCCAAGTCGAGCTCCATCTGCTCTGTGTTTCTCCATTCACAAGAACGAAAAGTGTGTAATCGAAGACAAGTATATAACAGGAATACGCATACATCGACATAGTAGAAGAAAAATACGCAGGACAGCATGTAATAAAAGGCGGTCTTGTTTAGGTTGTCAAACGGTTTTTATATGTCAAACAAAGTGAACCTAATGCATAGAAACTACATTTGCTATATGAGCTATTCAAAGGTTGATATCTCCTACCTGTTCAAAAAACGAAGATGACATCAAAAGATAATGTTTGATTCCCATTTAAATAAGGAAGCTTCCATGTTTTTTATTTTCCAGAAGAAGATATATTTGTTGTATTATATTTGGAAATTCATGTCGAGAACATGACCTACTGGTATCGTCTACTCTCGGATACCGAATGTTGGTGGGATACAAACCTCTTTGGATACGAACGTGGATGCACAAACGACCACCACCACCACGGAAGCACGTGAAAGAAAGAACACCAGATATAACAGTGGACGGTCATCTCTCGCGACCGGAGAAGAAAGATCACTAATAAGAAGATGAGTACAACTCTCTCCGTTCCTTCGCCCTATTATCTCTCTCTCTCTCTCTCTCTCTCTCTTATCTCTCTCTCTTTCCCTTGTGGTATTTCCTCTTGCTTTGGTGTAGAGGATGCCTACCCAACTTCTATATATAGCCCAGTTACAACCCCATAGTCCTATTCTCAATAGGACTATAAATAGAATACAACTCAACAACTATTAGGATTAGGATTCCAATCTCGTTAGGATTCCCAATCCTAATTTGACTCCAATCCTAACAAATCATACATAAAACGATTCCTGACCTTCTTAAGCTTCTAACATTTACGTTCTGGTATACATCTGCTCCTTCAACTCAGATTAACTGACTTTATTCTCATCACACTTGTACTAAAATATGTGAAATATTCAAATAACAGAATAAATGTATAACATACATGGATTGATGCACATTTCTTGAAAAATATATGAGCAAGGACATGGGTATCTTTTAAGCAGGCCACATGCTGTGAATCCTGCGAGAGCATACTATACATTTATAAGGATAGTTCATTCTAGATCGAATGAATACAGTTTTATGGAGCAAATAACATTTAGATATGTAAATGAATACATCAGAAGCAGTGATATGCAGATCTGCTATGCAGGGAACATACTTCATAGATCAGGTGAAACCATATATTGCGCGCATGGGCATAGTTTGGATGGCCACTGGAAGCTGTTGGATCGCTGCTGGTTTTTCAGGTGAAAATATAAACTTCGTCAAATCCACTCCTACAGAAGAATATAGAAAACCAGTTAGTGCCAGAAATTTTTATCTGGTACTTTACCATGAAGATGTCATCTTACCCTTCTGAACCACTGTAAGTGCGTGGATAGTTGTAAATGAACAGTTTCAGTAATCTGTCAAGAGGTGGCCTAACAGAAGACTTCCGTGTCTCGCTGCGGGAAAAAAAATGTTTCACGTCCAATGTCCATAGTATTTAGTTGAATAAATATATGGTTTTAATACTTCAGCAGTAAACTATATACATAATTTGAGAATACATGGGAAATGGTTTTTAATACTTCAGCAGTAAACTATATACATAATTTGAGAATACATGGGAAATGGATGAGAGGAAATGGATGATTCAGTCAGTGATGGAAAAGAATTCCAAGATACAATTCCACATAACAGGTTCTGCTTATAAAAAATGGAAGACATGAGAATGTTAAATTCATATGCAAAATTTGGTGTTAGTTTAGAATAATCTTGAATTATTACAAGAATTATTTAATATGTGCATGATGAAACTAGGTCTCAACTACTTCTGAACTGAAAATTGAGCAAAATATATTAACAAACATATTCATACATGCATCAATATAGCATTATTACAAATATATGAAAGAATCACATTTTAAAACGCAAAAACCACTATAAGTATGAAAAAGAAAACAAGAACAAATAGATAAGGAGATAACATGAGGCATGAGTGCATGTGAATGCAAACTGCTCCAAAACCGGAGTGAATAGGTCAAGGACCTGTCCAAAGACCTATTCACAACTCACACCTGGAAACTGAGGCAAAATCAGTTGACTCAATAAAAAGTAGAAAAAAAAAAAGAAAACCTGCAATAAAACACAGGATACACATAAAATAACAAAACACTAATGTACAAAACATGCCTGATCTTCCTGGATTTATCTTTTTGTCTGGAAATCCAATTAGCCAAATTCTTTCTTCTTTAATTCAATAAAAATGTATAGAAAATATAAAAATAATCCAGAAATTGTACAAATCCAAATCTTGTTATATATACATAGGTAGTTTGAATTTTATATTCGAATCATATAAACTCCAAATTAACCAAATTCACTTTTAAAAATTAAATGCTTTAAATTCTAAAATACATAGAGATTTGAGACATGTTTATTTGTGAAAAGTCGATTTTAGGACCCATTGTACAACTGTACTTATATACTATAAAATTTATATAGTGTACGTACTCTTATTTTCAATTGGTTTCAATTTTATTATTTCACTCATATCTTCTATTTTCCCTTAAAATTATAATGCAAAATAAAATCACAAAATTAAAATGATAAAAAATACGGACTTTATTGCATAGGTATAATTTTGACCTATCAAAAATATATTGCATTTGCTACAGAGCATATATTACATCACAAAATGCATGTAATATAAAAAACGTCATATTTTTGTATATCTCACATGAGTCATGACTGATTTTGCAAAATAAAATTCTACAAAGTTGTATATCTCAAAATTTTGTACAAATTTCATGTTTGTACTTTTCGATTTGAGATAATTTGTTATTTCTTTTCGAATTTAGAAAGATTTGTGTTTTTTGATTTTTTGTGTGGCTCTGCCACATGTCGTGCGCTGGGTGGCTCATGTCCTACCTCTACCATCTCGTGCAATGTGCGCACATGGATGCTGACCATTGTTCTCCTCGTTTCTCCCCCTCGATTCAGGTCCCTAGCACCTCGACGAACCACTGATTGCCAACCCATTATTCTACCTACCTCGCCAACCGTTCACCTTAATCCTCCACCCTTATTTGACCCAATAAAACCCTCGCCAGAACCTCATCTACCTTCTGCACGCCCAAACCCTAATGTACTCCGACGAGCATCCCTTAAGTGACATAACGGTCGGCACAAAGACTTGGAACATAAGAAGTCAACGAAGCAAATGCAAGGTCCTAACTACCTTCATCTTCAGGTCTGTAATCTACTACCATGGTGGATATGACTCAACCTTCCCGAATCAGAGGATGAGTAGCCACAATCAGAGGTTCGTAGCGCATCCTCCACATGTATATTCCTCCACCTCACTTCATTTTTGCAAAAGCTTCGTGTGGGAATGTGGATGGCTTTTCCCCAGTTGATAAGAACAATCTCTTATAAGTCAGAGTGGGGAAACATTGAAGACCCCTGCCATCAAAATAAACTAATGCATAGCATGCCCCAAAAGAACTCATCCATTGCCGGTCTCAAGCCCAGGTAAATGAGAAGGAATGCGTTAGTAAGCCGACAACCATCACAAAACAGCTGGAGACAAATTCCTAAATAGTGTTTTCAATTGAGAACACTATTTAAGAATTTGCTTCAAGACAGTCGAATACTTTCAACATGGATTTAAGCAAGCATATGGATTTTGTTGGGGTGTTCCCTACTAGTGACACATTGCATCACTCGAATGCAATGAGAAGTTGGCAAGGGCCGCTAATCGCTGCCCAGATGTAGTTCAAAATTTGCAAGGGTTCTCAAATGAGGAACACATGCAGGTAAATAAGTTAGTTCCACTACATCGACACAAGGATGCAATACAAAATTTGCAAGAGTTCTAGCATGATGGACATCGCGGATAGCTAGTTGGAATATCAACACTTTGAATAGAAATCGATAGAGATAATAGATACGATAGAACGGATACTAGTCTCTAGGAGACAAAATGTGTTGGAGAGGAAGCAAGGAAGATTGAGAAAACATGCTTTAAATTGTCATATTCAAGTAAAGAGAATGGTAGAAATTATGTTGGAGTAGTTGTTCATAAGGATTTGAAGGATAGTATAGCTGAGGTGCAAATATTTGGGTATCATATTATTTTGCTAAAATTGGTGCTAGAAGAAGAAAAATCTGAATATCATCTTAGTTTATGCACCACATTATTTAGAGGAAATGATTAAACAAGTTTTTTGGGATGATTTAAATAAGAATATGCGAGGAATGCCATAAAGAGAGATGATTTGCCTAGGTGGAGATCTTAATGGGCATGTTGGAAAGGATGCTTTAGGGCATGCTAGTGTTCACGGAGGACATAGCCTCAAGGATAGAAATGAAGAGGGAAAAGTCATTATGAATTTTGTAACATGTTACGACCTTTTTCATAGCCAATACTCTCATCTAGAAGAGATAGGAACATACAATTACTTATAAGAGTTATCCGACTAAAACACAGATAGATTACTTTTGTGATGAGAAGAAGAGATCGGGTGTATTGTAAAGACTGCAAAGTAATCCCACGAGAGATCTTGACATCTCAACATTGCTTGCTAGTCATGGATGTGCAATCAAACGGGTTGGTAAGAAAAGGATGGTTCCCAAGATCATTGGAACTAGATGGCAGAATCTTCAATTGAAGTAATCATGCTTCAAAGGAGGTATAATAAGATAACATAAGTGCGAATGAGATGCGTGAGGGCTAGCATCTTGCATTTGAAGGGCAGTTAAAGAGATGTCGGGCAAGCATAATGGGGGAAGTTCTAGGCCAAAAGGATGCTTGGTGGCGGAGCGAAGGAATGTAAGAGAAGCTTAAAATGAAAAGAGCTTGCTTTAAAGCTATGTATAAGGATAAAACAAATAAAATTGTCACAAACTACATGACAATGAATAAGGAAGCAAAGAGGGCTGTAAGTGAAGCTAATTCAAAAGCTTTTTATAGACGTACAAAAAGCTCGACTCTAAGGAGGGCCATAAGGATATTCAGATTGACCAAAGCAAGAGAAATGAAGACCAAAGTCGTTCTTAAGTGAGAAGTATTAAAGATGAGGAAGGACATGTGTTTGTTATTCGGAAGGATATAGAGACTAGATGGAAGCAGTAATTTCATAAGCTTTTCATTGAGGAGAGGAATAAAGAGATTACTTTGGGAGATTTAGCTAGTAGTGAAACATACCTGAATCGTGCAAGCTATAGATGATAAGCTTGTAAAGTCGGCCGACTAGACCGACTAGTCGGCCCGACTAGTCAAGTCAGGGGGTGGCCGAGTCGACTAGGCCTAGTCAGCCATCAGTCAGTAAGCCCGACTAGTCGGCCGACTTTTACATCAAGGTTTTATAATTTTTTATTTTTTTGCTTTTTTTAAAAGTAAACTTATTCTAACATGCTTCATGTTATATTTAAAGTCAATTACTTCTTTTGTTTCATTACGAATGTATAGAAAATGTACAAATCTATGTTAATATATAAGCAAACTTATTCAAATATGCAATAATGTTATATTTAAAGTCAATTACTTCTTTTATTTTATTATGAAAATATAGAAAATATACAAATCTATATATGAAATGATTTATATATTTGAAATAATTAACAAATTCAAACCTATTAATGATCGACTAAATCCGATAAGTCACCCGATTGCCGATTAATCCTTAGTCAGTAACCCAGACGATCGAGTACCAAATTACCAATTACTTCTTTCTGCAACCTTGATAGACCGATACAAAGGAAGGAAGTAGAGGAGGCTTTGAAGGCTATGAAACATGGGAAAAGTGTAGGACTTGATGACATTCCTATAGAAATATTGGGTATTCAACGTAAACGTGCTTTGACTTGGCTCACAAACTTATTCAATATTATTTGGCGAGGCAAGAAAATGCCCCAGGAATGGAGGAGAAGCGTCGTGGTGCCTTTTTATAAGAATAAAGGAGAGATTCAAAATTTTTCGAATTACAGAGGTATCATACATATGAGTCACATTACGAAAATTTCGGAACATGTGATCGAAAGAAGGTTGAGGCAAGTTTTCAAAATAATAGAAAATCAATTCGGATTCATGCAAGATCGCTCAAAAGCTATCCACTTGTTGAGGAGTGTTATAAAATATGAAGAATGCGGAAGCGAACATGGAAAAAAGATAAACAACAATGAAGAACGCGGGATTTTAACGTGGAACCCTACTCCATGAGGAGCGGGATGAAACCACGGGAGAAGCCCTCTAAGGGGCGTGTTTCTCTATTGATTTTCTCAATGAGTACAGGAGGTCTGGGGCTCCTTATATAGCCTTCCCAGAGCCTCCAAGTCCCAACACTAGGCGGTATGGGACTAAACACTGGATGGGGTAAATGGATCTTCTCCAGGATCCATTACCCTGCTACAACTCAATAGGTGCACTACCAAATACTCCAACACTCCCCCTCAAGCTGGAGCATGCAATGCTCAGCTTGGACAAACAAACAGAAAGAAACTCAACTCACGCTACAGGACACTACGGACAATATCAACCCAACGCGCACATGCTGCAGTCGAGGACGTTGCTTCTCATGCCGTGCAGGTGAGGAGGACGAACGGGCTGGAGTGTGAGTCAACTGAAGACTCGGAATCTGACCATCGAGTCTGAAACTGCACCTGAAGTCTCCTCGTCGGAGAACTGGGTCTCTCCCATTTGGCTCAGAGAATGGTGCACTGCTCTGGTGTACCTATGATACCACATGAAAACCCTTGCCCTCAAGGGAATGGTCCTCTGCTCTGGAGTCCCTATGGCTCACATGAAAACTCTGGCCGAACAACAACAAGAATGATGGGGACCTCGAACAAATGATGGCAACATATGCTCATCTGACAATGACCGCACACTTGTGCGTGTCTGAAACTGGACTCGGAAGACAATCGTCGAGTCTGAAACCGGATCTGAACCGTAGAGTCTGAAATCTGATCGGTCTGGAGACTGGCATCTAAAATCTGAATCTGGAATACAAGACCTGTGACTCTACATATATACTCCCCCTTTCTCCCAAACTTGTCGGAAAACATGGACGTCGACCAAGTTGGGAGAAGACAAAGAGATACATAAATGGGGGAAAACAAAATAAGCCATTATAAAATTTTTCCGGCTTCTCAAATCATGAATTTTGGCCGTTTCATTTTTTTTACGGCCTTTTTTTTTATTATTTTTTTCGAAAACATTCTTTTATAAGCCGTTGACATTTTTTTATCGGCTTTTCATCAACAATTTTTTTTAACTAAGCCGTTCACCATTTTTTTCGGCTTTCCCTTCTTTTTTTTTGCAAAATATTTGCGTACGGCTTTTTGTTGTACGCGCCTTTTTTTGAGAATTTTTTTTCTCGAAACATATGCTCACTTGGGCCCAACACACTTCCCCTCCCCTTCTTTTTATATAACAGAAGGCTCATCAGCCCCCTTTGACATTAGGGTTCCCACGGTGGGAACCCTTTTTGAGTGCCACCGCCTTGAGCCCTCCGTATGGGGTTCGATCGCCGCCGCTACAGGGGAAGAAGCCTGCGCCGCGAAGCGCGCGAGGAACTCGCCTGGGACCCGCGCCGATGGAGATGATCTGGAGAGAACGGGGGCGCCGCCTGTGAGGAAGCAGGTGCCACAACTTCGCGATGGGGGTCGCGCGGAGGGGGAGCAACGCGCGCGGGGCCAGGAGCTTGAGATGGGAGCGCCGCCTTCCTGGAGCGGCCTGCCCGCACGCGTGGAGAAGAAACCAGTGCCGCTTGCGTGTTTGGGCGATCGCCTGGTGGGATGTTTGCTGGATATCGCGGTTGCCGCCGTCGATGAAGGAGAGGACGATCGCGCATGGAGCAGGAGCCTTAGGGCTTGGTCGGTTGCAAAGCCTGTTGCGCCCTGGAAGCCTGGTACTGAGGAAATCTCGCGTGGAGACAATCGAGGATGCGCCCGGCTCAGCGATGGTTTCCCATGAGAGGAGAAACCTTGTTGTGGCACAGGAGGAACCTTGATGAAGCCTGGCCGCTCCAACCTGCAACATTTTTTTTTCGTCGATCTGGAGTTGCGCAGGGGTGTGCCGCACGAAGCCTGGGATTGGATCTTCACGAAACCTTGCTCGCAAACTCGTGCGGATCCTGGAGATGCCTGGAGAATTGAGATGCGATACCGCCTGGAGTGCCGTCGGGAGCAAAACGGGAATCAGACGATCAGGAACCCTAGGGCTAGGGCTGATCTCCAATAGACTAGAATCACATCTAACAAATCTTCAAGATCGTAAAATCAAAACTCGAATCTCGAACAGAATATATATCATGAAAACCTCAAGAATCGAACCCGCTCTGATACCATGTTATAAAATATGAAGAATGCGGAAGCGAACATGGAAAAAAGATAAACAACAATGAAGAACGCGGGATTTTAACGTGGAACCCTACTCCATGAGGAGCGGGATGAAACCACGGGAGAAGCCCTCTAAGGGGCGTGTTTCTCTATTGATTTTCTCAATGAGTACAGGAGATCTGGGGCTCCTTATATAGCCTTCCCAGAGCCTCCAAGTCCCAACACTAGACGGTATGGGACTAAACACTGGATGGGGTAAATGGATCTTCTCCAGGATCCATTTACCCTGCTACAACTCAATAGGTGCACTACCAAATACTCCAACATGTTATAAAATATGAAGAATGCGGAAGCGAACATGGAAAAGATAAAGAACAAAAAATAAGAACGCGGGATTTTAACGTGGAACCCTACTCCGTGAGGAGCGGGATGAAACCACGGGAGAAGCCCTCAAAGGGACGTAATATGCATTGCACTTTCTCAATGAGTACAAGAGGTCTGGGGCTTCTTATATAGCCTTTCCAGAGCCTCCAAGTCCCACCATTGGGCGGTATGGGACTAAACACAAGATGGGGTAAATGGATCTTCTCCAGGATCCATTTACCCTGCTACAACACAATAGGTGCACTACCAAATATTCCAACACTCCCCCTCAAGCTGGAGCATGCAATGCTCAGCTTGGACAAACAAACAGAAAGAAACTCAACTCACGCTACAGGACACTACGGACAATATCAACCCAACGCGCACATGCTGCAGTCGAGGACGTTGCTTCTCATGCCGTGCAGGTGAGGAGGACGAACGGGCTGGAGTGTGAGTCAACTGAAGACTCGGAATCTGACCATCGAGTCTGAAATTGCACCTGAAGTCTCCTCGTCGGAGAACTGGGTCTCTCCCATCTGGCTCAGAGAATGGTGCACTGCTCTGGTGTACCTATGATACCACATGAAAACCCTTGCCCTCAAAGGAATGGTCCTCTGCTCTGGAGTCCCTATGGCTCACATGAAAACTCTGGCCTGACAACTAGAAGAATGATGGGGACCGCGAAACAAAAGATGGCAACTTATGCTCATCTGACAATGACCGCACAGTCGTGCGTGTCTGAAACTGGAGACTCGGAAACAATGATCGTCGAGTCTGAACAACTGTAGAGTCTGATTAATTGGCTGGTCTGGAGACTGGCATCTGAATATGGAATCTGGATCATGAACAGACCTGTGACTCTACATATACTCCCCCTTTCTCCCATACTTGTCGGAAAACAGAGAAATCGACAGAGTTGGGAGAAGACAACATAATGGGGAAAACAAAACATGAAACTTGCGGCTTGTCATGATTTTTTTTAAAGCCGTCACACAATTTTTTTTTGAAAATATATTTTTTTATAAGCCGCTGCCATTTTTTCGGCTTTCGATCTCTTTTTTTTGCAATTTGCGTACGGCTTTTTCTTGTACGCGCCTCTTTTCATTTTTTTATTTCATTTCATTTCTCTCTTTTTTTTTTGCAAAACTATACTTCCCCCCCCTTTTTACAAATATATATTAGCCCAAAAGGGCCCAATAAACCAGGTCTCGCCTCCCCCCTCCCTTTTTTTTAAAAATCAAGCATGGCCCACTTGGACCTTATAGTAACAACAATTTTTTTTAATGGCCCAAACTGCAGAGTCCCCCGTGGGATAAGTTAGGGCTCCCTCGAAACCCTTACCCCGCAGTCCACACGATGCTGGGGAAGGAATCACCTTCATGCCGCTGTCGCCGCTGGGAGAAGGGGCCTGATCCATGGATGAAGTGGCGATGGAGCTTCGTCGCCTCACGCCGAGATGACAAGCAGGAGCACGGTCCTGCATCAGCAGTAGCTCGGTCCTGCGCCGTTGAAGGATGCGGCTAGCGGAGGAGGGTCGCCAGAGGGGAGGGGTTCTGGAGCGAAAGGCGGCGATGGGCGGCGTGTGGGCTCGCACGATGGAGTCTTTCCGCCTGGGGTTGCAACAGAGAAGTAGATCAGGGGGGAGCCGCCTGGACTCGTGGGATTCAACCGTCGAGGAGGAGGACGCACTGGCACCTAGCGCCGCCGCTGGGTGTTTTTGTCTGGAGGGGCGACACAATCGTCGCGTGAACCCTGGAGCAGCATCAGGAGGAGCTCCGCCGCCTGGAGAATTGCCATCGTGCGAGATGTCGGAGGAGCGCCACCCTGTTGGGATGCCCCACGATGGCGGCGGTCTGCAGCGCTCGAGAAGATACGGCATCGCTGCTGCTCGCCGCTGGGATTTGATCTCGCGGATGAGATCTCCTCCTTGGGATATCGTCGAAGAGATAGCCCTTTTTTTTCTTTCTTTCGGAGGCTACGTGGGCAGGGAGGAAGGTCGCCACCAGCATCATGCGAGGAGCACGGAGATCTATAGAACGGGTGCTGCGCCCTGGGATTGCACCAGCTCTTGCATGTGACAATGGATCTGGAGCAAGGCCTTGACTAAAGATCTAGGGTTTCTGAAAACTCTAGAGATCTTAAACCGAAACATGAACGAGAAGATGTAACAGAAACTTCAAGAACAATATCAAGATCACGATCTTCAGAATATAATAATAATCTTCAAAACACCAAAAAATCGAATCTCGATCAAATAATGAATAATCCTCGAGAATCGACCCGCTCTGATACCATGTTATAAAATATGAAGAATGCGGAAGCGAACATGGAAAAGATAAAGAACAAAAAATAAGAACGCGGGATTTTAACGTGGAACCCTACTCCGTGAGGAGCAGGATGAAACCACGGGAGAAGCTCTCAAAGGGACGTAATATGCATTGCACTTTCTCAATGAGTACAAGAGGTCTGGGGCTTCTTATATAGCCTTTCCAGAGCCTCCAAGTCCCACCATTGGGCGGTATGGGACTAAACACAAGATGGGGTAAATGGATCTTCTCCAGGATCCATTTACCCTGCTACAACACAATAGGTGCACTACCAAATATTCCAACAAGGAGCACAATGGAGATTTATAGAGCTAAAAGGAAGAACTTCCATATGATTTTTATTGATTTGGAGAAGGCTTATGATTCAATCCCACGAGAGATTGTTGAGAGTTTTGAAGAAGAGACAAGTACCTAGCCTATACATTCGCCTTATAGAGGATATGTATATGGGATTCATCTTGTATAAGGATCCAGTTTGGAAAGACTTCTTATTTTGACATCAACATTGGTCTGCACCAAGGTTCGACCTTGAGTCCATTCTTTTTATATGAATGAATTGACTACTCACAGTTAGGACCTTGGTGTATGTTGTTATCCGATGATATTGTGTTGTTTGATGTGATTAGAGATGGAGTAAGTGTGAAGCTTGAGGTTTGGAGGCATGCCTTAAAGACTAAAGGTTTTAGCATAAGTATGGCTAAGACTGAGTATATGGAATGCACATTTGATGGAACCAATAGTGAAGGAACCGAGTGAAGGTTGGAAACAATAATATTTAGAAGAAAAATTATTTTACATACTTCAAATTTGTTTCGCAACATGATGGGGAGATCGATTGAGATATTACTCATAAAATAAATGCAGGTTGGTTAGAGTGGAGAGGAGCCTCTAATGTTCTATGTGATAATAAATTTCCTTTGAAAATCAAAGGAAAGTATTATAAAGAAGCCCTAAGACCTAATAAGTTTTATGGATCTGAATGTTGGCCTGCGAACCATAGAGATGTGCATAGAATGACAATAAAAAATGGCAAGGCCTTCTCCCACTATAAGTAGGGTCTACTACATGGATTCTTTCTCAAATCCATGTTGAAAGATTCAACTATTTTTTACGCCGATTGTCGATTACCTAACGCAACCCCCACAATGGTGGATTTGAACCCTGATTTTTTGGGTCGTAAGCACATTGCAATACCACCATACCATTTAAATGGTAGGCAGAGACTGATAATAGTAGAAATTAAAATGCTAAGGTGGAAGTCGGTGTCATTCCAATAAGGATAAGGTGAGAGAAACCGCTTAAGATGATTTAAGCATTTGCAAATGAGGCCGGTTGGTGCGCCAGTTAGGAGATGGGAGATTTGTAATGTTAAGCCGGCTAAGAGAGGATGACGAAGGCCCAAGAAGTGTTGGAATAAGACTAACTGAAAGGATATTAGTTATTTGGATCTAAGCTCGAGAATAGCCTAATATAGATCTGAATGGAGGCAAATAATCCATGTAATCGACCCTACTTAATGTGGGAAAATATTTTGTTGTTGTATAGCATGCCCCTGAAGACATTCTATCAAAATAAACTAATGCATATTAGATCCTCGAAGACCGGCCTAAAATCGAGATAACACATAGCATGTCCCTAACTTATATAGGCTAACTTTTCATAAGCATGGAATCTAATCCGAGATTTGGCATGATGACTGTCAAAAAAATGTCACATCATGCCAGAGACAGACCAACTTCTAATGCATTACTCATTTAATAAGTAACCCAAAATCCTACACAGTTGCTAATGTGTCATGTTACGTAAGATGTGTAGGTTTTTGGTAACTTCAAATTTAAGAACATTTTCCCATAAATACCAATGTAAATGAATACCTACATAAAGGGCTCTTATACATCAAAATGCTTATGAATTATGCTCCTTCATCAACATATGTGAAATTATTTAGAAACATTTTTTCTCATTTTTACATGTATTAAAAAATAATAATAATACCCTTTATAAAATCTCTCTGAGGACCACCCTTAAACCCAGCCAGTTCTGGTGCCATCTCTGTGGCCAGTGCCCATTTTTCCTGTCTTCCTGACCTCTGCACTGCCTACGGAATTTCATCATTGCTCTTGCCTTCTTTTTTCTATCATCAGGAAGCCTTTAATAGATAAAAAGAATGCTCTTCCAATCTATTGGAAAAAATGGAGAAGAAAACGAGATTAGGAGACGAAATCATGTAAATAATGTGGTGATCTGGCTACCAAAAAGTGGAGTTCTGCCTCATGGTGGTCCTTGGAGAGAAAAGTATAAACGAAGCAGGTGACGAGAAGATGACATCTAGGACTATGACCACTTTCCAATGAAGTAGCCAGTAGGTACTCCAGTTAAGGGAAGCAAAGAGCTCAATGTTGTCATAACATGTATGAATCCACTTACCCTCCAGAGCTCCTGTTGGAGGTGCTGCTCATGGGCACGGACGGATTTTAAAAATCTGTGGAGATCTGGAGATCCGTGCTAAACAAAGCCAACAAAGATTGACAGGTGGAGCCACATGACAGCACAACTTAAACTTAATGGCATGGTATTGGCAGATGGACAATCCACTTGAAATTGAAGACATGGCTCAAGAGTGAATACGAAGTCATTCCTCACCCAACCTTCTGCCGCGCACCAATTGCCTACTTCCATTCATCTAAGCCATTATTATCATCAACCCACATAAGTTAATGCAGTGCAATCTATTCTTTCTCTAGTTAAGCCTCCTCAACATGAGGGATCCCCAACCCTCAACCAAAAAAAAGCACTTGGAATCCCAGACTGAAGCAACATGAATGACAATGATATTCATCATTCCAGTAATGTATCTACCAAGAGGATGTACGTGGAAGCCAGAAGCACATCCTAAGCTCATTATTCATGCTGCACCCAACGTTCTACTTCTATTTGAGGAAGGAAAATAAAGGTATGTCCATGAGGTGCGCAGAGGGTGAAAGGAAGGACGATTCCCTATAACATACTCATATAACTTTCTTATTTTTTAGACCATTTACATTAAAGTTGATGTACCGTTTGAAAGAAGTCTAGAGGAGTAATCACACGATCATAAAGCCAATGTTTAAGTGGCATATATGCAGAGGATTTCGTAGAATTTACATGTTAAAAAAAAGTTTGCAGTATGTTAAACGCAAAAAACCTTTCTAAATTAGAAGAACTCGTTTCCCATGATACAGAGATGTAGAAATCATCTGAAAATTTGGTAAGATCCATGATTTATTTATACTGAATCACCTGACTATCCATGATTTATTTATACTGAATCACCTGACTATTCTGAATATGCTAATCAGCACAAATAATTGTAGGGAAAAGTATGACAATTACCTTATAAAAAAGTTGGCCGTCAATTGAGTCACTTGAATTGCATCTTCAGAATGTGGGATCATAGAATATCCCCATTCAAATGCATTTTTCTGCAATCCGCTAGGATTAGCTAATGATGAAATAATGACAGTTTCTAAGAAGAGCAGTAATATAAAAACAAAGAAAATAATGGCAAATATTCTGTCAAGAAAAACTACATTAATATGTTTCACTGCAAAAAAACGCTAACTTTTCTTTGGGATGTCCACGCACAAAAATTCTATGCAAATTAAACAAGACGAACACACAAACATGTCAAATGACAAATTTTCTACCTACAGATAAACCCTTGCAAGTAGGTGTCCACAAAACCTTGGAAAGATTAAAGAAAGAGAGAGAGATGGTCGCTTTCATCTTTCACGTTATTGGGTAAATGGATCTTGAGAGGGAATCTATTTATCCTATGATATATAAATTTACACACCCTCCTTTGTTCACTAGTTAAAAGAAATAAACCTAGCCACATGTGAGAGGCTAGGATGTAACCATTCCCATACTTCTTCCTCTCTCTCCCTCTCACTCTCTCTCTCTCTCTCTCGTAAAAGAGGGTTTTCATGTAATTAGATTGTATTTGTCATTGTTTGTAGTTGTATTTTTCTCCTCACGGTATCAAATGCTACTCCAATCGAGGGCTGGATGCTTCGTGGAAGCTCTCCATGTATATAGTACACGTTGAGGGTTTTCACAGAATTGGTTTCGTTTGGTACCTTCAAGATCACCGGGTTAAGACCAGAATCACCAACTCCATGTCCACCAAGCTACAACAGTTGATTATCAGGAAAAACTGTTTATCTCATGTAGACACTCTTTTCTAGTATGTTTGGATCCTCACTCCTTCATCATCGCCCTCAGCCTCCTCCATCCGCACTTCCCTCACATTGATTAGTAATCCGCTCTTCCCTGAAACCCCCATCACCTTCACCCTCCAACCAAACCTCACCATCCTCTCGCTCCATCTCCTTCTCATGCTCCATCAAAACCACAAAGATACCACTTGCTGCACATCCTCTTACAAAGATGAGAATATCATCTACATCCCGTTCAAAACCCTTATTTCTTTGGTTTCATAGAATTCAAATTGTTCTCTCCTTCCTACATCTAGAAAACCATAAGAACCCAATTGCCTAGTGTCAAACCAGAGATTCAAGTTTTCAGACAGGCATGGGTATCTTTCTTAAAACGGCAGTGGGGAACTGACTATTATTTCTTTAGTGACGAGAGCCAATTTGATGAACCACTAGGAGAAAATAAAAAAAGGTTGATTTATTTAACATAAGTCAAAGTCATACTCAAATCATTTCTTGGGATGCTAATTTCTTCACATTTTAATGAACCATGCCATGTTCCATCGAATTCCGAGGGAGGCCACCCCTTAAACATCCATTTTTTTCTCAAGGTTGTGAGGCATCATCTTTTCTGGTGGAATTATCCTTTAAAGCCCAGAAATACCAACTTATTGGGATGTTTTAGGGACTCCAACGTCAACATGGACAGAATGGATGGCAGACATGAAGGATTTTTTTGTTTTCCGGGTTCCCCTTGCTACCTCATTGTTAAAAGCATTATTTGAATCTAGGGAGCATGCTGTTTCACTGGATGATCTTTTGAAGCATTGCAGCTCGAAGGAAGACCTGAGAATGACATCTAAGGGTCAACTAGCCTCAACAACTAACTGACATGACTTTCAACGCTAAACAGTGCCAGCAAACTCATCCATTCCAGTCGGATTCCTCTGTTCCCCGCAACTGTCCTTGAAAGCTGGAATTAACTCCTGCACTCCATCCCATTCCGTTGGTTTCAACTTGTCCACCAAAAGGCATGGGTCAAGACACCTAATCTTCTTGGACCATAACTCTATTTACTCCCAAATCCTTCCCTCTGGGACTCGAATAGGTACGCCTTCTTCACTTCGGCTGCGAGAGAGAGCGAGAGAGATGGAGAATATGGGAGATAGATTTGGGAGAGGGCTCCCTAATGCGAGAGATCGCGTGTGTGCTTCCCTCTCGAGGAGGTCGATATATATAGGGCGTGTATGCCCCTCGCACAGTCCGCCCTCATCCTTCCACGCCCGCAAGACCCGGTCCGCGCAACCGCCGGTGCGCGCAACTTCCGGCGGTGGTTTTGAGCGTGAGGTCATTCTTTGATTTATTCAAACATTCCCTCATTTAAAGGAATCTCCACATCTCAATTCTTGTCTAACATAAGCAAATTTGCAAAGTGGTACAATCAGGCCACCTTGAAAAGCTCCTCAATTACAAATAAGAAGCTTCAGGGAAATACGGGGTTACAATGCGTATGCCCACTCAGGCTGATAGCAAAACCGAGCAGTTTATTGTTCAATAGATGCAGACTTTGGGTTCTTTCAGCAATAGATGGAGCCTTTGTGCATTCCTAAACCAGATGCATCCATTCACCAACAAAATTAATTAATTCATGCATCTCATAAAGGAATACTTATGGGCTGAGTCTTTCTCAAAATAATTGATGTGAATTCTCCTCCCTAAGTTCTTACAACTGAATTACCCTAGCCATTGGGTAAGGATTTCTGCCATGCATTTGCATAGAACATTGTAGCATGTGATAGGCCTAAAATCATCAATAGAGCTAATTCTTTCAGACGAGAGTAAGAAATGTGGTATATCTCCTTCACAAGTCAACCGCCACAAAAGAAAAATCAAACTGCCTCAACTATATCTCTATAAATAATGTGGCAACATGTTATATAGAATAACAAATTGACAGTTGGTACCATCATGGTCAAAACTTTGTACCTATCACCAATATAGCAAATTTAAAATCTGTTGCAAAGTAACAAGCACATAAACGTGTAGGCAGTGGCAGTGACTCTGCTCTGCACAGGAAGCTGAGCAGCATGATATGTGAGGGCTTTGCTGTTCATAATGTGAATAGACTCTGGTAACAAAATTAAATTACTCAATAGTGTCAACAAAGTTAAAAAAATATGTTTAAATTTTGTTTTAAAGTTTAAGATTACATTGAAATAATACAGAGTACTAAGATTCAGGAATGCGGTAGACGTATGCATTCGGACCGGCCACCAAATAGCGATTAAGTGGTATGCAAGGGAATATTCTTGTGGTTTTATAATTTTAAATTTAAGCATAAATAAATATCTACAATAATTTCCTGACAATCAATCACCGTTAAGATGGTTGTCTCTGTTGCGAATCGCGGAAGCAAGCACACACAAACACGATCAAACAAGCAAGAACGCAAAACACACGGATTTACAAGGTTCACCCGTAACTGGGCTACGTCCTTGGGCGGCGGCGATCGGTTTCACTATGTGGAGAAAAGAATGAATACAAAGGATACCCGTAAAACCCTAACCCTGAGGAGTTTATATAGCACTCCCATACAGACGGATCCCTAAAAATAGAAGGATCCAAATACAGCGAGACCCCCGTCTTGTTGGGGTATGGTACGACAGGTTGATGCAGATGCAGTTCTTTAACCTGGGTCAGATGGTTAGGATTCAAGGCATATCAATAATTCTCCACCTTGAATTGAATCCTCTGAGAAGCTTCGCTAAGCTTCGCCGTGCCGCCGCCAGCCCTCCCTGGGGCTACTCCCAACTGTCGACATTGAGCAAGTCCAAACAATGTTTGAACTTACTCCCAGGAACCGCCTTCGTGAACATATCGGCTGGATTATCTGTTGTACCAACCTTCTTCACCTTGATCCTCTTCGCAGAACGAATGAAGTGATATCTGACATCTATGTGCTTGGTTCTCTCATGATGAACATGATCCTTGGCTAAGCATATTGCACTAAGACTGTCACAATATACTATAGTCTGATTTTGTTGCAGAACGAGGTCTCCAAGTAAGCCCTTCAACCAAATGCCTTCCTTTGCAGCCTCTGTCAGTGCCATGTACTCTGCCTCTGTAGTAGACCCCCGTCTTGTTGGGGTATGGTACGACAGGGGGATGCATATGCAGTTCTTCAACCTGGGTCAGATGGTTAGGATTCAAGGCATATCAACAGTCTCGATGCCTGATTGTCTAACATTCAATACAACAACAACAATAGCAACAACAATAACAAAGTCTTGTCCCACATTAAGTAGGGTCAATTACATGGATACTTTGCCTCCACCAGATCTATCTTGGGTCATTCTCAGGTTTAGATCCAAAAAACTAAGATCCCTTCGGATATTCTTATTCCAATACCCCTTGGGACTTCCTCGTCCTCCCTTATCCACTCAACATCCCAAATCTCACATCTTTTAACTGGTGGGCGGTGTATCAACCGATCTTCTTTGCAAATGGTTAAACCATCTTAAGCGATTTTCTCTCATCTTATCCTCTATCAGAGCTACACAAACTTTCCCTCTGATCGCAAAAATCCAAAAATTGTTTAACATTCAATCACAAAAAATACATTCAGCCAATGGAAGAATTAATCCAAACAATAATGTCTTGAAAACCCTATTTTTTCCCTTAGAAGGGATACATATTAGATGATACATACATTACATACAATAAAGTTTAGAATGTAAAACATACAAGGATGTGTTTCCATTTTGTTGTTTATCCTTAGAATGTACAAATCAATAGATATTCAATCGAACATCAACACGCTTCTTTCGGGAGCGTCCCCATTCCCCCCCCGGTTTAGAGACTCTGTAAGTGAGTAAAATATAATACAGAAATCAAATAATTCAATTAGTTAGATTAGAAATTCCAAGAATACGAATTGAATATATATATTAGAGTAAAGTATATATCCTAAAGTCGTTACATTAAACAAAACTAAAAACATGTCAGAATCCCACCAGCCAATTGGTTTCAGCCATGGGGGATGTGACCAAGAGCAGAGCACAGGAGGTGGATCAGCAAGAAGTGATCACCCAATGACAACTGGGGATGGTGAGCCATAGAAGAGGCGGCAAAGTAGCATGCGGCAAGCACCCGAGCGGAGGCACACACTTAGAGACCTGAGCGGAGGTGAGCACTCGAGCAGTAAGCAGTTCGAGACTCCGAGCCCAAGAGGCGATGGTGATGGGAGGTTCTCATTCAGGGTTTTAGGTTTTAGGTCCTGAGTGCTGGACAACGAAAATGAGTGGAGAATAAGGATGCAAATGGACGAATACAAATATAGGTGTTCATGTTACCATATCTCTATACATTTTTAAATACGAATATGGATGCAGATACAGATATTAACGGATATTAAAACTATGTTACCAATCTACCATATCTTTAAAAAATGGACAGGGATGTAAAATGGATACTGATCTCATATGAGTAATATCATAAATACTCTATAAATTGACTTAAATATACACGAATTGGATGGAGAACACATTATATAAATTTACTAAATTTTCTTATATCATAGAAATTATACCAAATATGGTGAAATAATGTATAGAATATGTTATATATGGTAAAAAAATCTACCACTATAAGTATATATGAAAATAGATATACTGATAAGGATGTTTGCAGATATCAAAGTGATATCCATATCCGTATCCATTTTAAACGGATATGGATACGAATGTCAAAATTTGTATAAAAAGGATACAATGACAGTTAGTATACGAATATATCCATATCCATTTGCATCCCTAGTAGAAAATAAGGTTTAATTTGACATTAGGTTTCGCCCAATAAAAGAATCTGGATCTGATAGAATCCTTTAATAATATTGGGAGTATAGACGCACCTAATCGGGAGTATACGCAGTTTGCATGTGCAAGGAGCACATATAAGACTGATTGAGAAAGTTGATGTGGTCCTATGACTGCATGCGCATGTGTTTCCGCATATGCAGACCATGCGGCCAATTTCCTGAATACTGTAAGGTACAACACCGTAAAAAGATGAACTACGGTATGATCCTTCCCCGAACCCTGTATAGCATGAGCTTATGCAACAGGTTGCACGTAGGGTCACATTGAACTCATATTTAAAGCTTAGAAAGCATTTTGCAAATTACTAGAAAACCTATTGATTTTTTATTTTTTTATAATAAAAAATACAAATAATTGTAATAAACCAAGTAAAATCAACAGTCAACCAAGTATATTAAGAATGTAGACCATAAATCAAAATATGTAAAACTATAAACCTCTACTTTAACATTAAAACACATTTTTCAAGAACTACACCAAGCATATTCTTCTTAATTATTCTCTATCTTCCCTTCCTACCTACAAAATTTTTATGGGGGAAATGCCCCTATCCATTATCCAGAAAAAAATGATTCCATTGGAAATTCTTCATCTGGGATGGCTTGTCTAATGAAAAAAAGTTCTATCTTGCAAATTTATCATCTATTATCCATCCCAAATGCAATTGTGGACAGGGGACGATCGATATAAGCCTTTCAAATTGGCCCTTCTTTGTAAACATTTATGGAATCTACATAATTCAGATGCTAGAAAACCACTGTGGATTAACCTCATTATTGAAAAGTGCTATAAAAACAATCGAGTTCTACTACCGGGCTTGACTCCCTGGCACCCTTCCCAATTTTATAAGGCTACCTTCTCTGCCTAAGATATATAATGCTTTTTATTGTTATAGCCTGGGTAATTGTGAATTACATCTTCACAAACCCTGATAATAAAATTTTCATGATTGCATTTCACTTGGTCTGGAGTTGTTGGAAAGGAAGATGTAATCTGATTTTTAAATCCATAAATTCTATCCCTTGCCTGTTTATATTTCTCAAGTTGATTTATTCAGATACTGCTACATCGCTTAATTGCAGGTCTATCGGGTGAGTGTCCTCCCTGAATTCACCAAGCTCCCACTGCTGTTTGCTGGGAGCTGTTGTTGCTGATGTAGCTTCCCTCCTAGGAACAGATGTGACTGGGCAGGTTTTTTTTATTCGATTTCTCGCAGTCGGTGCTCCGAAGGTTTGTTCAGCTCCTGTTCCTGGAGCTAGGAGTTTTTCTATCTGTTTGTGTGCTTTCACGCCTTTCTTGGATGTCATGTATTAAGCTTTTCTAACTATAGTAGATGGATGGTTCTCCTTGGACTTGCTTGAAAAAACACCATTATTGTTGCCTTCCAAAAAAAGAACTGAAGAGAACATAATATCAAAAAGACACAGCCACATTCTCTACTTTGGAAGCTATAGCAAGATGAAGATGATTTGACATTTTCTACAAGGAGAGACGATCCTAAAAAAATATAGATGAAAAACAGCAACAAAAAGTCTTAAATGGGAAATTGTAGACCTGCAGCACATGCCTTAAAAATTTTATACTAAGAAGAATCATTATATGGATATTAACTGTGGCTTCAAAATAATGAATTACAAGAAACCCTACATCCAAAACTTAACCAAAACTTCAGAATTTAGGGTCAAAATGTTGGGACTCTAAACTCCATGACCAGACTATGGAACCCTTGAATCATGATCCTTTAAGGGAGTTGTAACTTGTAAGCATGGATAATATTAATTGGGCTTATAGCTAGACCATTGGCTTCATCACTATAGTCAAACCATTCACAATAGTCAATAAAAGTTGACTGCATTTCTGTCCAACTGCTATCGCAAAACAGGAATACATCATCTTTACAAGAGTGGAAATAGGAATGCATCTTAAGCACAAATCAAACAACTTTGAAAGATCTACAGTACCATGTAACTCGACTCAATTACCTTGGCAATTTTTTTTGAGAAACCAAAGGACGAGCACCAAGTCCGTTGGCAGAGAAGATACTATAAATGAACAAGTAGTATATCTATTTGTGCAAAGAGAGAACCAAAACCATTTTCAAGAAAAACACTATTCAGGATCCTGATGTACAAGTTTATGTTGAAGATCTATACTCAAGAATCAAGCATAATAAGAAAACGCAAGGCCTCAAAGTGATGTTGGTCTTGTTTCACCAAGCGTAGAAAGGAAGATGTCTTCTGATACCACCAAAACGGTAGAAATGGCTTTACAAGGTGGTTCTATCAGAAAAGATTCTTGTAGTTCTTGGATCAACAAATAGGTAAAAAAATAAAGGAGCTTTCACCAGTATTACAGAATAGGTTCCGTACTGATGTCTTAAAAAGTGAATAATAATGGAAATACTTGATTACAAGTAATATAGATGACAGGGAAATGGATACCAACTCATCACTTCCAACATGAAAATTTTGACAGTTACTAATTAAGATGTGGGAATGGAGAATAATTTTGTTAAAAAAGGCGCAATAGTAGTGTGAGAACAAGAGCGTTGGATAACATTGACAATTACCATGAACTTGAAAGCAAATTCCCTAAAGTTTCCGCAATTTCGCTAATACATCGACCAGATATCAAGAGTAGAGAATGATGTATCAGTAACATATGGACATTACATCAGTGATACGGTGGCAAAACGTGGGAAAATAAAAGGACTGTGATACTTGTTGAGGAGACAACAAAAATTGTTTATTATCTAACCCTAGAGCTCTCCTATATAGAAGAAAAGCTCTATGGGTAAATTACATAGATAGGACAATATAAATAAACAAGATAGAAAGAACGACAAGATAACACAATTATCTTAACACTCCCCCTTAAACTGGAGCATATATATCTATCATGCTAAGCTTGGAACAACAATGATGAAAAGGACCTCTAACCAGAGCCTTAGTAAACATGTCTGCAATCTGATCTCCTGACGCAACATAAGATGTTGAAATAAGTCCCTTTCGGATCAAATCACGAGTGTAGTGACAGTCTACCTCGATGTGCTTTGTCCTTTCATGAAATGCTGGATTATTAGCTATAAATAAAGCTGCCTGATTATCGCACTCGAGATACATAGGAAGAGGTACTTCCATCATTAAATTGGTTAGGACAGATTTGACCCACATCATCTCAGTACCACCTTGTGTCATTGCCCTATATTCTGATTCTGCACTGGATCGAGCAACAACAATTTGTTTCTTACTATTCCATGAGACTAGTGAGCTGCCAACAAACAGAATAAAGCTTGAAGTAGACTTCCTATCATTAGGACACCCAACGTAATATGCATCTGCACACCCTGTAACTGAGAGAGACGTATCTCTTCTAAACAGAAGACCTGCACCTGGAGATGACTTCAAGTATCTCAGAATCATGAATACTGCATCCATGTGCACCTGCCTGGGTTGCTCCATGAACTGACTTACTTTACTCACTGGAAAAGATATATCATGCATGGTAATAGTAACATATAATAATTTCCCTACCAGTTATCTATAGCGTCTCTTGCCCACCTCCTCAGATCCGTCATCATGAAACTTCATATTAGGATCCATCGGGGTCATAGCTGGTCTACATCCTGTCACTCCTGTCTCAGATAAAAGATCAGTAACGTACTTCCTTTGTGTCATAACCATACCCTGTTGGTTTCGTGTAAATTCCAGTCCAAGAAAGTAACAAAGCATACCCAGATCCTTGGTAACAAACTGATGTCCAAGGAAATCCGTAGCTGCTTGAATTCCCTGTGCATCACTGCCAATGATAACAATGTCATCAACATAAACCAAGATGACCACAATACCTCGCTGGTCTCTCCTTACAAAGAGAGTATGATCTGCAGTAGATTTGACAAACCCCTTCTGTTCAATCAATTCTGACAGCTTCTGAAATCAAGCCCTTGGACTCTTCTTAAGGTCATATATAGACTTATGAAGACAGCATACCATACTGGACTCCCCCTCAGCAACAAACCCAGGTGGTTGTTGCATGTAGACCTCTTCTTGCAAATCACCATACAAGAAAGCATTCTTGACATCCAATTGGAAAAGTGGCCAATCACGGACCACAACAACAATAATAAGAATCCGCAAGGTAGAGTGACGCGCCACAGAAGAAAACGTGTCCTGATAGTCCACCCCATATGTCTGGGTGAACCCACGAACAACCAACATGATCTTGTATCGGTCCACTGTACCATCAGCGTGATGCTTCACAGTAAAAACCCATTTGCTACCAACAACAAATACACCTGGTGGAGGGTTGACAACACTCCACGTACCTCGCATTCGTAACGCCTTCATCTCTTCTTCCATAGCTAAACGTCACTGACTACTCTGCAGAGCCTCCTGATACGACCGTGGTATCTGTACAACTGACAAGTCCACAACAAAGTGCTGAAACTCCTTGGACACACGGTCCAAGGAAATATGAGAGCCAAAGTCCACCCCATATTTGGGGTGCATCGTATGTGCACGCTTCTGCCGTCGAAGTGCAATAGGGATATCCAGATCAACATGAGTAGTAGAGATATTATCTACACCATGTACCTCATTCTGTGCATGCAAATTACCCGTGGAAGAACTCAAATGCTCAGGACATACCTCGGGCATGCTGGATGATGGAGGAGGCACATGAGCATGAGGCCTTCGCTGGTAGACCCGAGGAAAAAAAGTAGGAGACGGTAATGGTGGTGGTGGTGGTGGGGATGGTGGGGATAGAGTAGAGAACACGGTAATGACGGAGGAGGAGGCATATAGATATCTTCCTCATGCTCTGAAGGAGAAAGCATGTCACCTGTTGGAGAAAAATACATAATGGACTCAAAGAAGGTGACATCAACACAGACATAATATCTTCGTCGAACAGGGTCAAAACAACGATATCGTTTTTGGGTTTTGGAATACCCAATAAATACACATTTGACATATCTTGGAGAAAGCTTGTCAAGGCAAGAAGAGAATTGATGAACAAAACGCAACCGATCCAAAGACACGAGGCGTAAGCGAGAAAAGATCCTTCTCGAGAAATGCAATCAAGAACGGCTTCTTTCCCTCTAACACCGAAGAAGGCATACGATTTGCCAGATAACAAGCAGTTAGAACCGCATCTCCCCAATAGGAATGAGCACGACTCTGAATCAAGAGGGTTCTACTAACATCCAAAAGATGACGGTATTTCCTTTCAGCCACCCCATTCTGTTGGGAGGTATACAGACACGATGTCTGATGCACAATTCTAGAGCATTGTCAGAACATATATATTTGACTCTGTCAGAAAAAATGTTCTTTACTTTATTAATAAAAGACTGAATAACAGGACCAGCATCGGACTTGTTCTTAAGAAGGAAAACCCAAGATAACCTAGAAAACTCATCAACAGCAACAAGATAAAAACCGTGTCCCTGATAATCTGAGACACGACTAAGACCCCAAATATCGAAATGAAACAACTCAAATAGACTATGACTGCTTAGACCCTGACGACTCTGGAAAGAAGACCGATGATGCTTCCCAAGTTGGCAGGCGTTGCACTGAAAAGTGGAGCTAGGAGAAATCTGTGGAAAAACATGAACCAACTTTTACAGAGGAAGGTGACCAAATCGTAGATGCCACATAAATGGAGAAACAGACCCAGTGCATGTAGAAGATGAGGCACCAACATAAGGAGACTGCACAAGTCTGTAAAGCCCCCCTTGCTCACGGCCAGTTCCAATCACTCTGCCCGTAAATATATCCTGAAACACAAGAGCAGATGGATCAAATATGACACGACAATGTAAATATTTGGTGATTTGACTAATTGATAACAAATTCATAGAAAATTCAGGAGCATAGAGAACATTAGGAAGCCTCAAAGTAGGAGTCAACTGCACCTCCCCCTATCCAGTGATGGGGGAATGTGTACCATCTGCTATCAGAACTGATCGTCCAGGATGGGCAGGACGAAAAACACTAAACTGGCCTCTGTCACCACAGAGATGATGTGATGCACCTGAATCCATGATCCACTCTGACAAGTCTGCAGTGTAACAAGTAGTAAAAACATAGGTTGTACCTGACGTAGACGCTGATGCTGAGGCAGCCACTTCCGAGGATCCTAAAGGAGAACCAGTCGAACCGGTAATAGGCATGATTTCCTTGAGTCGAGCAACAAGCTCATCAAATCTCTGATCGGGAGCAGGTGAAGGGCTTCCAACTGGTTGTGTCTGTTCTGCAACCCGAGCTAAAGCAGGAAACCCACGCTTGGTATAGCATGTATCCTCAGAGTGGCCGGATCTATGGCAGTAGGTGCACGGCTTACGGGGTCGACCACCCCCTCCTCTGCCACAACTAGAGCTCCCTCTACCACGATATGGCAAATGGCTTCCCCTACCACGAGAAGCATCCATAGCTGAAGATGTCTGCGACTGCAGAGTACCTCCTGAAGATATAGATAGTCTACTCAATCTGTGATATGCCTCCTCCATTGGAGGTATGGTAGCGTCAATAAGGATCCGAGAACGAGCAGCATCATACTCAGAATCAAGAGCTGTTAGAAAGACTCCAGTCATCACAGAATCTCTATATGCCTTGAGCTGCTCTGGCGAAGCAGTTAAGGGAATGTATCCATGTAACTTCTCAAACACACCCCTCAAGGAAGTATAGATAGTATGAAGGGGACGACCATTCTGCTTGGATGTGAAGATATCGTGCTGGAGCTGCAGTATCTTCGACTCATTCTTCGCTGGTGAATATGTGGCTGCGAGAATGTCCTACATAGCCTTCGCCGTTGGCTGGCTCAGAATATCGTTAGCTATCTCAGAAGACACAGTCCCAGATAATCATACTCATGTGTAAGCATCATCTTCTTCCCATGAGGCGTTTATCCCAGTCTTGTCACTTGGTTCCTCCACCGTGAGGATGTACTTCTTGCCATTGCACTGCATCAGACTCATGAACTGCATGGCCCACAGTTCATACTTCGTGCCATCCATTTTGACGATGGGGGATGGACCTTTGAAGCCCCTCATGGATGAGCCATCCGCTTTGTTGTCAACCATAATGACGACAATCACCAAGACTGGAACTCGCAACAAACAAGACTGGTGTCTACACGAGCATAAGGGAAGATGGTTGTGGGTGTAGACTTATACCACAACCCCTTCCATTCTTCGACGATGCCTTTTGGTGGCTAGGGAGTTTTAGATGAACATGTCATACCCTAGAGGTCCAAAGGAGGACCTAACTCGAGATCAAAGGCAAGACGAAGAACACATGGTGTTGTGGCAGCCTAAGAGGGGCAACGACGTCACCCCGCACGTGAGGGTGGCAGCGAACGACGTCGACAAAGTCGGTAGCAGGGGACTGCCTGTGTGGCGCAAGGCACGAGGCAGTCCGAGCAGCAGCCCGCGCATGAGGAGGCCCGCGCGAAGAGCGGAGGCGTTGAGGAGGCCCACGCGTGAGGAGTGGCCTACGCGGAGGAGCGTCGAGGCGGCGCCGGCGTGAGGAGGAGGGGGTTCTTGGTGGGGAAGGGTTAGGGTTAGGTCACAAGCTCCGGTCTAGGACCGTCGCTCTGATACCATGTTGAGGAGAAGACAAAAATTGTTTATTTTCTAACCCGAGAGCTCTCTTATATAGGAGAAAAGCTCTATGGGTAAATTACATAGGCAGGACATAGAAATAAACAAGATAGAAAGAATGACAAGATAACACAACTATCTTAACAATACTGTCATGTCCGAAGTTAGGGAAACAATATATGGAGTGATTTATTACAAACATTGAATCCATGGAAAATTTATACTCAAGTGGGCATTTGGTTTTTTAACCCTCACCAAACCAAGCATTCTCCTACACTTAGTGTCTTTGGAATCAGTGCACCCAAAATGCATATAACATGATTCAAACCAGACTTAGATCTATATAGACAACCCGTTCTTCATAGCTTTCCTTTTTAATACCTATTTGGCCTTCCATAGTCCCCCGTGCAAGGTTCATCTTTTAGATTTTCACCTTAGATAATCTCATTAAGGATCTGAATCATTTTTATTGGATCACAGACCATCCAAGAACATTCAAAGTGGGAAATGATAGGAGCAATGCCATTGAATTAAAAATGGAAATAATGCAGTACGCAACTAACTTAATGATCCAGTGCCGACTGAAATATTCTACTATGTCTTCAACATGCAAATGCTAAACTATACCTGATGGAAACCCTAAACTACGACCAAATACAATGAAAAATAAACATCTTGCTAGAGAATCATGAGTAACACAGATCTGACCACCTAATTCTCATGTTACAATTGTATACCACTACTAGAGAAAATATGCAACTGGGATAAGAAAATCTATACCCAAAACAAATCATCTAATTAGTTACCTCCAAACATATATCCACCCTGAGTCATGTCTAAAAACTGTTCTAAATGAATGTAAACATATAGTCTAACTACAAATCACTGTTCATTCCAGTCTATCCATGTTTCTCACCCCCATCCCTTTTTTGAGAAAATCATCCCCATCCTTTTGAATCAGATAAAGATAACATTATTAGCTCCCCTATAATACCTACCATTCATGACCAACTCATAAATAATAATCATGGAAGCAAATGTAATGTTAATGGATGTTTTTGGTGTGCACGATCCCAAAAAAAACTTTAAAATGGTACTTATTTCTAAAAGTTGCATTTTGTTCTGATCTACAAGATGATGTGTTTGACCAAAGCTGAAAAAAATAAAAAACCTTGAAAGTACTGAATAATGTACAACATACGCTGAAGCTCTCACTATGATGAAGCGCACTAACCACTAAGTTTAGGTTGTCTAAAGTAGTTTACACCTCTCATTGCATCAGAGGTTGATATATACAAGTCCATATATGGAATGTAAGACAAGTGAGATACCGTAGTCTTATCATTCAGATCTAGCAACACAAAAAAATGGGTGCACTTCTGCTTTGTTGTCAGCAACAGTACCCGTAGTTCCACCATACAGGTCTGCTGACATAAATCATTTACATTCTGTAAACTAAGCAAATGAAAAAAAAGAAAGCTCTGGGTACATTGATCATATCCAACAAACCTCTGGGTGCCATTGGAAGCCAGTAACAGGATAGTTATATGCTTGTACAGTTGAAACATATTCCTGATGCAGGATTTGGCAATCAATGACTACAAAGAACGACAAGCATTTTAAGAAAAACATAAGCACATCTACAATAGCCCATACCTTATTGTTAGCATCTATACTTGTTGTCAAAATCTTGAAAAAGCTTGAGAGGGCCTTATTCTCTAATATCCTTTCCGGAGATACTCCATACTAGTAATAGAATGATCAAAAGTTAGGATTAAGGCCCTATATATGTTATACTGAACTTTTACTGCTCATATGAATATTGAAACCTCTGCAAACTGTTCGAAAAAATATTGAGATGCAAATTCTCTTAAAAGAAAGCATGCAAAATATCATTCGGTAATTAAAATGTTCAGACGGCTAGAAAAGCAGCAAGGAAGAAGAAAAAGATGAAAGAATGTAATTTCAAAAGATAAACTGGTCTAATCAAGATATTTTCAAAGGACTTGGCGAAATTCATATGACGGCACTCTAAAGCCACAAGCTTTTAAAAACCCAAGCCAGAGAACCAAGGAGCAACTAGAGGAAGCAAAACCCCAATCATAACAATTTGCCATTAAGAGATATTTTAGTATAATCGAAATATAGATTCTTTATTTTCCAAGAGAATGATACATCCATTCAGATAATTTTCATTCGATCTTTTAGTTCTCTACCCCACCCACCTCGTTGGTTATACTATGATGTTCCATGAAGCAGATATGCGACATGTATACTCTTGAAATCATGCTATATTCTATTTGATTACTTGAAGAGAATTCCCTTCTAAAAAAGGGTGATTCCATAATTTTTTCACAAGGTATATCTAGCCATTCGTATATGGAATAGACCACGGATCAATTCCCCTTTTTTCATTTGAAAGTATTGTATACACCCGTAATTTTGAGCTTCATGTTATTCTTCCCAAGATACATGTCAGAGATAGCGGCACCCCAATTAAATGGAATGGGATGACATTTTATAAACACGAACCTGTAAAATGAAATTTTAGATCAAATCATACATTGCAGTATATGTGGAGTTCTTGCCAAGCTTACTTATGATTAGGGCTACTTCCCTAAGAGAACCCTCATAAACTGAATTCATTTCCCATCTGGAAAAGATCATGGCCCTAAAGAACAAGGCTAATAAGTGGTAGTTAAGTGCTTCATACATCGTGATACCAAATTTTATATAGCAAAAGACCAATGAGCTTTTTCTCTTAAAAAGCTCTTACCCTCAGAAACAACTATGTTTCAAAGTATGAAACTTAAGTGGCTCATTCAAGACCCATAAATCCAAAACATATCTTCCACTTTGTAAGTTTGTAACAGACTTCAGCGGTAGCAAAACAACATATAATCAACTTTATGCATCTTCATTTCATTAATAGTAGCCAGTCACACCCCAACCTTCAAATAACAAAAGCAGTGGCATTTATATTTCCTCATTTGTATACAGTGTAATTTCTCTGGTGCTGCCATTTAACCAATAAAACTGGCACAAGCTTCTCACAAGCCACCATACTAATCTTAGGACCCATTCGGCAAGGGGGTTACCCCCCATTTAGGGGGGGTTTTCCCTCAAAACCCTCATCTTCTCTCTCATGTGGGGCCCGTACATTCTCTCTTTTTTAATACATTAAATAAATAATTTCTCTTTCATCCATTCCATAAAAAATACTATACCATCATATCATCTAAAAATTATAAAATACTCAGCTTCTACTCACTTTTCCAAACTTAAATACAATCACATCACAACAACTACTCATTTTTCCAAACTTCAATGCAATCACATCATAACAAACCCTCGTAACCCAAACCCTCTATCCAAACACCAAACCACAAAAACGGGTTACCCTCTCCCAAGTTACCCCGGGGTAACCCTCTATCCAAACACAACATGAGATCAGGATAGCAATAATTGAAGAGCAAATGTTGTTAGGAACAGATACGGTCAATAACACAAAAACAATCAAGAAGAAAAACAAGCACGATCACAACACGGGGATATATAGTGGGCCTGCAACGTGCCTACTCCACTGCTCACACCATGTTCTCTCTTTCTTTTTCACGAAAATAGTATATAATAGTCACATTGAATGGCAGCTCCCAACATCACTCTTATACATCAGTGCTAGGATTACCGGGCTATATGAAATAACCAATGTACCCCTTGTACATCATACAAAATCACAGAGACTAGGATGTAAAGTGCTACACAGGTCAAGAGCATAGCTTGCAAGGATAGGTACCTTAAAACATCTTACATCACAATTTCTAACTTATATGATGTATAAAAATACATTTGTAGGGAAAAAGCTATCTATGTTTGTAGGGAAAAGTTACCTAGTTATTCCCTAAGTAGTGATGCAAACTAAATGTGAATCCACAAATAAAGAATTCATTGGATCTCAACACATGATACCCTGGTCCAATTGATTCGACATACGTACATCTTGAACATTTACCCGTTGAACTAGAGGATAGGAAATGCAAAAAATCATCAAATTTTAAACATAGACAAGGCACTCAGTTGAGATTATATCTTAGCAATCATAACTATGTGATAAAAAGAGGGCGCAGACCTCTATCCCTTCTCCAAACAGCTAATTAGGCATAAAAGTATGATCAGATCTCCACACACCATGTTTCTTAAATATAATGCGTAATCAAACCAGTGCAGTCATAGACAATGCACTGAGAAACAGGCTAGCTGCTTTAATATATTAAATGAAGCCACAAAATATTACAGGCTAGTAGATGAAAGCATGAGCCACACTGTAATGTGAATATATCGCAGGGTGTGTTATACAAGACTAGTTACTATCAACCAAGACATTAGCATAATATACATTAGTTGGAAAAGTAATTCAGAACATAAACGTGTATATTAACTCACTTTATGATTCTGCATTGCAAGGCAAATTGTACTAACTTTCCACAAGAGTTCAGGAGGAAATCTGCACTAGAAATGAAGAGAAAATAAAGGAGAATTAAAATGGAGTAGTGTAGTTAGAACTTAGAATGGGAAACCTACACCGGAACAATCGTGATCCCATTTGGATCCGCTTGTTTTTGACCCCACAATAGGGTATTCTGCCTTTCTAAAAAATTAAGCATAGCTTTTAAAGATACATGAGAATTATGGAAGGAAAAAGAAAAGTTGTATTCCCTCTAACCCTAGAGCTCTCTTATATAGGAGAAAAGCTCCGAGGGTAAATTACATAAACAGGATAAAAGAAATAAACAATATAGGAAACAAGATAAAATAACATAGATATCTTAACACTCCCCCTCAAGCTGGAGCATATATATCTATCATGCTCAGCATGGAACAACAGTGATGAAAAGGACCTCTAGCTAGAGCTTTAGTAAACATATCTGCAATCTGGTCTCCCGACGCTACATAAGATGTTGAAATTAACCCCTTTTGGATCAAATCACGAGTGTAGTGACAGTCCACCTCAATGTGTTTTGTCCTTTCATGAAATGCTAGATTATTAGCCATAAACAAGGCTGCATGATTATCACATTGGAGATGCATGGGAAGAGGTACTTCAATTGTTAAATCGGTCAAGAAAGACTTGACCCACATCATCTCTGTACCTTGGGCTATTGCCCTATATTCAGATTCCGCACTAGATCGAGCAACAACAGTTTATTTCTTACTCTTCCATGAGACCAGTGAGCTACCAACAAACACAGTGAAGCCTGAAGTAGACTTCATGTCCTTAGGACACCCAACATATTCTGCATTTGCACACCCTGTAACTGAAAGAGACGTATCTCTTCTAAACAGAAGACCTGCACCTGGAGATGATTTCAGATATCTCAAGATCATGAATACTGCATCCATGTGCGCCTGCCTGGGTAGCTCCATGAACTGACTGACTCACTCTACTCACATCAAAAGATATATCAGGCCTGGTAATAATAACATACAATATTTTTCCTACCAGCTCTCTGTATCGTCTCTAGTCCACCTCCTCAGATCCGTCATCATGGAGCTTCGCATTAGGATCCATCGGAGTAGTAGCTGGTGTACATCATGTAATACTTGTCTCAGATAGAAGATTAGTAACGTACATCCTCTGTATCATAACATACCCTACTGGTTTTGCGCAAACTGCAGGCCAAGGAAGTAACGAAGTGTGCCAAGTTAGCTGCTTGTATGTCATGTTCATCGCTGCCAGTGATAACAATGTCATCAACATAAACCAAATGACTATAATACCTCTTTGGCTTCTCTTTACAAAGAGAGTATGATCTGCAGTAGATCTGATAAACCCCTTTTGTTCAATCAACTCTGAGAGCTTCTAAACCAAGCCCTTGGACTCTGCTTAAGGCCATATATAGCCTTATTAAGACGACATACCATATTGGACTCCCCTTTAGCAGAAAATCCGGGTGGATGCTGCATGTAAACCTCTTCCTGTAGATCACCATATAAGAAAGCATTCTTTACATCCAATTGGAAAAGTGTCCAATCAAGTACGACAGCAACAACAATAAGAATCCGCAAGGTAGAGTGATGTGCCACAAGAGAAAAAGTGTCCTGATAATCCACACCATAGGTCTGGGTGAACCCACGAGCAACCAATCTTACCTTGTATCTGTCCACAGTAGCATCAGCATGATGCTTCACAGTAAACACACACTTATTTCCAACAACAGACGCACCTGGTGGAGCATTGACCACACTCCACGTACCTCGTGACCGTAAAGTTGTCATCTCCTCCTCCATAGCCAGACGCCACTAATAGCTCTGCAGTGCCTCCTAATACGACCGTGGAATCTCTACAGCAGATAACCCCACAACAAAGTGCTAAAAATCCTTGGAAAGACGCTCCAAGGAAAAATGAGATTCAATGGGGTGCATAGAGCATGCTTGTTTCTGTCGCCGAAGTACAATAGGCATATCCAGATCCGCGGTGGGAGTAGTAGAGATAGTATCGGCATCCTATACCTCAGTCTGTACATGCATATCACCCGTGCCATTAGAAGAAATCAAATGCTCAATACATACCTCGGGTGTGCTGGATGATGGAGGAGGCACATGATCATGGTGCCTTTGTTGGTATAGCTGTGGAAAGAAGGTGACGGTGGTGGAGGTGGTGGTAGTGGTAGTGGTGGCGATGGAGATGGTGGTGATGATGGAATATAATATGGTAATGACGGAGGAGGTGGCATATAGATTTCTTCCCCATCCTCTGAAGGATTAAACATGCCACCTGTGGGAGAAAAATACATAATAGACTCAAAGAAGGTGACATCAACACTGACATAGTATCTTCGTCGAACAGGATCAAAACAACGATATCCCTTTTGGGTTTTGGAATACCCAACAAACATACATTGGACAGCTCTGGGAGAGAGCTTGTCAAGACCAAGAGAGAGTTGATGAACAAACGCAATCGAACTAAAGACACGAGGTGTAAGCGAGAAGATCCGTCTCGGGAAACGCAATCAAGAATGTGATCCTCTCGCCTAACGCTGAATAAGGCATACGATTTACCAGATAACAAGCAATTAGAACCGCATCTCCCCAATCGGAATGAGGAGCATGGATCTGAATCAAAAGGGTTTTGTGACATCCAAAAGATGACGGTGTTTCCTTTCAGCTACTCCATTCTGTTGGGAAGTATATGCATATGATGTCTGATGCACAATACCATGAGACCTAAGAAATTAAGAGAGCTAAGTACTGCAAAATTCTAGTGCATTATCAGAACGTATGTACTTGACTTTTGCAAAAAAATGTTCTTTATTTCAATAATAAAATACTGAATAACAAGACCAGCATCAGACTTGTTTTTAAGAAGAAAACCCCAAGACAATCTAGAAAACTCATCAACCGCAACAAGATAAAATTTGTCCCTGATGACTTGGGACTTGACTAGGACCCAAAATATCGAAATGAAGCAACTCAAACAGACTATGACTACTTGGACCCTGACGACTCTGAAAAGTGGACCGATGATGCTTCCCAAGCTGACAGGCCTCACACTGAAAAGTGGAACGAGGAGAAATCTGTGGAAGAACATAAATCAGCTTTTGCAGAGGGAGATGGCCAAATCGCAGACGTCACATATAGGAAGAAACAGATCCAGTTCGAAAAGAAGAAGCGCCAGCACATGGGGACTGCACTAGTCTGTAAAGGCATCCCTGCTCACGACCAGTTTCAATCACTCTGCCCGTGAGTATATCCTGAAATACAAGAGCATATGGATCAAATATGACACGATAATGTAAATATTTGGTGATTTGACTAATCGATAATAAATTCATAGAAAATTCAAGAGCGTAGAGAACATTCAGAAGCCTCAGTGTAGAAGTCAACTGCACCTCCCCCTGACCAGTAATGGGAGAATGTGTTTCATCTGCTATCACAACTGATCATCCAGACTGAGTAGGACGAAAAATACTAAACTGACCTCTGTCACCACAGATATGATGAGATGCTCCGGAATCCATGATCCATTCTGATAAGTTAGCCCTATAACAACTAGTAAGAGCATAGTCTATACCTGATGTAGACGCAGATGTTGAGGCAACAACCTCTGAGGATACTGAAGGAGAGCTAGTGGATCCAAACGTGCTAGGCATGATCTCCCTCAACCGTGCTACAAGCTCGTTAAACCTCTGATTAGATGCAGGTGATGGACTCCTGGTCTGTTGTGTCTGCTCTGCAACTCTGGCCGATGCAGGAAACCCATGCTTAGAATAGCATGTTTCCTCAGAGTGGCCTATCATGTGGCAGTAGGTGCACAGTTGACGGGGTCGACCACCCCCTCCTCTACCGCGGTTGGAATTCCCCTGCCATGATATAATGTATGGGCTGCCTACCTCTTCCACGTAATGCTACCATAGCTTAAGAAGTCTGTTGTTGTAAAGTACTCCCAGAGGGTATCGACAGTCTGCTCAATCTGCAATATGCATCCTCCGTAGGAGGTATGGTAGCATCCGTAAGGATCTGAGCACGAGAGACATCATATTTTGGATCAAGGGCTGCCAGAAACACACCTGCCATCACAGAGTCTATGCATGCCTTGAGCTGCTCTGGTGTAGCAGTCAAGGGTATGTAGCCATGTAACTTCTCAAACATACCCCTCAAAGAGGTATATAGGGTGTGAAGAGGATGACCATTTTGCTTTGATGTGAAGATATCATGCCGAAGCTGGAGTATCTTCGACTCAGTATATCATTGGCTATCTCCGTGGATACAGTCTCAGATAGCCATACACGAACATAAGCATCATCCACCTCCCATGAGGCATTTGTCCCAGTCTTGTCACATGGCTCCTCTGTCGTAAGAATGTGCTTCTAGCCATTACATTGCATCAACCTCATGAACCGCATGACCCACAGTTCATAATTAGTTTCATCCATCTTGGCAATGGGTGCAGGACCTTTGAAGGCACTCAGGATGGGACTTCAACTTTATTGTCGGACATGATGACAACAATCTTCAAGATTGGGCTAGCAACAAGAGATACCAGCGTCTACACTGACATACAGGAAGATAATTGTGGGTGTAGACTCATACCACAACCTCTTCCATTCTTTTGGAGAGTCCTTTGGGTAACTAGAGTGTTTAGGGCTTCACGTTACACCCTAGGTACCGAAAAATTCACTGGAAGACTACAAGGGTTGTGACGAGGTGTACAACGGCAACCGAAGAGAAGTGCGCATCCTGGACGCGTAAGAGGCGGCGAACCCGCAAGGGGACGTGTGGTGACAAGCCCGCAGGGAACGAAGTGGCGGCGAACCCGCAATGTGGGGCTAGGCGGCGACAAGCCCTCAAGGGGCGGAGTAGTGGCAAGCCCGCAGCGGCGAGCCCGCAGAAGAGACTGGGCGGCAGCGGTGATGAGCCCATGGTGGGGCGGCATGTAACATCCATATTCAAACAAAACCCGAACTCGTCCGATTTTGGGTCTAATGAACCTAAAAACGTTGTTGGTCAATGCCAAACAACCTAAAACGGTCAATTTATTATGAATCAAAAGTCGTTCGGGCGAAATCGACCGAAAAAACGGTCGCATCGTAAAGCGCGCCGTGAAAAAGCCGCGACGCAAATTCAGAAACCGCAAAACGAACCGAGACCGTCATTAGATCCGATTTGACGAAACAAGACCAACGGAATCGACCGTTCGTCAATCGGAGGTCGTTTGGTATTTTTAAATCACAAAATTTAATCTTAAACCAAAACCGTATCCGAAAATTTCGGGTATTCAAAACCCGACCGGAAATATATCAATATTATACTCATATTGATCGTCATTTTGAGACGGTCAAAACAAGCCATTGTTCGTAAAAATCGGAAACCTGAGGTGTGAATGCGGAAGGTTTTAGTAAGATAAAATAAAATAAAATAGAATTCAAATTTTAATTTTTTATATATACAACAACAGATACTGTTGTCTGTCTGCTTTCTAGGATGGCATCACGTGGTTTCCTTCTCTTCTCCACTTGGGCCTTAAACTCGTCTTCCACTTGTCATATAACAAATGCATGACTCTTGTTATATAAGCCCACACCCTCTCATAGAAATCTTCATTCATATCCAAAGGGTTCCACCATCGAGACCCAAACCCTCCCTTTTTGCTCTCCATTGCTGCTGCCCCTCCAATTGAAAGCTCCTCATGCGTGTTCTTCTTTGGAAGCAAAATCAAAAAGGTATAACCTCATCCTCCCTCTTTTCTCTCTATATCCCTCTTTTATATCTCAAATCCAACAAAAAAAAACCCTTCTTCCTCTTTAATTTTATCAATTCTCATTTCTTCATATTACTATTTTCCCCATTTCATCCCTAAAATTCCAGCAATGAGGAACAACCTAGAACTGTTGTGCTTGATCCCGGATTTCAGCATGCATGCTTGAAGAATTCATTCACAAATTTTGCGATTTCTTAGGTACCTCATGTCCCCTTCTTTTGCTGCCTTGCATGTGCTATGACATTTTTTCTATAATTTGTGTAAATTTCACAAATTAAATTCCAGAGTTCCACTTCCAAAAATTTAGCCTCTGATTTAATGATTTAAAAGTGAGATTTGATGGGGGGGAGGGGAGTTACGTACATTATCTTTCTGTTTTAGCTTAGTATATTAGGTATATTTGGATCTAGATGTTGTGTTCAAAAAAAAAAGGATATGGTAATATTATATCTATTATGAACTTCTTTCTGCAATGCATAATCGATTCAAGTTAGTCTGGAAATCCAATTGATATATCTCCAGCAGTGTGAAAACTGTGACCAGTGCTTGGTTGTCTTCTTCACAAAGGTCACTGAAATTGTATGTTCTTGTTCAGATAATCCCTGGAGTCATTAAATAAGGGTTATTTAGTGACTTGTATGTGGGAAATGCACTGGACAATGCATGTGCTCGAGCCGGATTGATCGGTAATACCATATACATGTTATTGGAATTTTCTAACAAAGATGTGGTATCCATTAATGGACTGACCATGGATTTTGTGAAGCATAAGAGTGGTTAAAAAAGCAGAAATTTTCAAGGAGATATGTACAAAAAAAAGGAATATGGGGAAATCCAAGGAAGTAGTAGGTTGAGTTTCTTTTTGCCTAATTATTAAATTGCATTGATCCTTGGAAGTGGGGATGGAATTTCAGTAGCACAAGAGATAGTAGGTAGCATTGAAATGGATTATATTGTTGGAAGCACGATAAAGTATTTTTTTAAAATGTGATTCATAAATTGTACATATCAGCTCGGCTTAAATCTTTTCTTAACAATTCACAATAAACTCCATTGTGCCAAAATATTGATAACAGATGACCCTACCTTCTCCAGAACCATGAGATGATATTTTAAAGTATATATATATAATAAATTAATTAAAAGTTTTTGTTACAGTCATAAATAATGGCATTGGGATTGGCCAAATAGATTTTAGGTCGGAGGTTCACGTAAAATAAATATGGAGCCTTGTGGATTTGATTATATCGTCCGGCTCATTCACCCTTCTTTAGCCTAAGACAATTAAATCCCTAGTGGTAGGGCTGCTATCCAGTTTCACAGTCAGCCTTGCTTATGTTGACAATCTAATGTTGAAATTATCTGATTTCGAGATTTTTATATCAAGTTTCATCAAGAGTTTGGATTTCAACGCATATTCATCCATATTATTTTGAGATGCCAATCACTATAACTTTGAGCTCATTTTATCCGAATTAGACATAGTACTTCTTCGGATCAGAGTTAGGATTTTGTCATTTCGCCTTCTTCTAAACTATGTAACTTGGATCAAGGATCTGATTAGAAGATCATTTGGATGAGAATCATAATTAGCTTGTTAATAGATGATCAGACAAATATATGACTGATAGAAGTTAAAATGTGCCGGTCATGGTGACCCTTATACCTGACCGTGCGAGGGCGCGGTGACCCTCAACTGGGCGGAGGAAAGGAAGCCCAGTTAGGGCAGCGGCCGCCAAGTGCGCGGGTCTAGGATCCCAGTCCCTTTTCGGTTTTAACGCGAGCTCGCAGTGTTTTTACGCCTCGTTGGGATCCAGACTTTAGACCAGTTCCGCTGACCCTGTTTTAGGATGCCCAGGCGGGGGATCCTGGTTTTTTCAGCTTTACGTACGAGCTCGGTTGCCCGTACTAGTCGGGCTGTTTTTCTAGAGCGACTTTTCTAGGGAGTCTCTCTCACCCGTCTCAGTGGCGTAGTTGGAGAATAGACCTATCCCTCTATTGGACCGCGCTTCCAATTAGAGGGCGAGACGGAAGAGCCATTTGTAGGCTTCTTCACCGTTTGAGTTACTTCGCCAACAGACATGGCGATTCTACATCTAGATCATCCATATCTGCATCTATACCATCTGGAATTGTATCGGAAACATTGAAATTAAGAGTTGAGAAGTTACGATCAAAAGTTAGGGTTAGTAGGAAATGACCACTCTCTCTACCAATAATTTAAATAAATTAATAGATCTTTCCAATCATAACCTTTCCATTATCACTCAACAACGTGATCTATGAATAGATGTGTGCTTACACTCAGATACTCATGAATACTCAAGTACTATAAAATATGTCACATATGGGAAATGCTGGGGTATGGGACAAACATTTGAGATGTTTACAAGTAGCCTGAAAAACCTTTTTCATTGCAAAGTAGAAATAACGTTAATATGAGTTGTTCTTGCCTCTCTACTTGCTTTCTTTTGTAAATAATAAATGCCTGTTATTTTATATAAGTTTTTGGGAGGTACCAGCAACCGCTGACGCCTTTTCTTTCCTAATATGTTTGGCAGGCAAACAGCCTGCAGCTCAGTAGCGATACATGCTTCCTGGAGACAGAGTTTATACCCGACGGTATGAATTACTTTGTCTCAGTTTTTGTCCAGATAATGATGTAAATGTTATCTCTTTTGTATCACGTTTTGGGATATATGTTGTAACATGGAATATGCTTGTACATGTTGTAAATGGATATGAATATTAATGAAAAGAATTTTGGTGCCATATTGTCTCTTTTACTTGTGGTAATGTATTGAGAATGAATGTCATAGTCGCGAAAAAAAAAAAAATTTTCCCTATATTTTTACAACTTGTGCGATATAATTGTGAATGATATCTTGCGAATTGCGCGTAAACGGGTACCCGGATCCTGAGGGGTTCACAGTTTGGTATCAGAGCAGTGGTATCCCGATACGCACAATCGTAGTATTTCAATTCCGATCGCATTAAGTTCTCGGATAACGGCAGTCTTCCGACTTGTCGTGAGTTCAAGAAGGGAAATATGACATTCATATTCAATAACCACAGATGTCACCAATTTCATTAATTTTCATCTTATATCCCAAGAAGAGAAAAGCATTTATGATAAATATCTGTCTAGGGCATCCTTATGACTAATTATGGTTCTCATGCAGAGCCATGGCATCTCGACCAGGTCAGGATACTTCTGATCAGCTGGCACGCATACTGAGCGCACTTACCGATCTTCAGCAGCAGCAGGCTGCTATGAGAGGCCAGCAGGAGCAGATATTGGCCCAGCAGACTGAGATTGCCGACAGACAGACGGATATGGAGATGAGATTTGAGGACCTGTCAGATTTCACGTACTATCCATCCCAGGATGGGATACGACAGGACCAGCACCAGTCCGTTGAGGTGGAGCAGCCTCATCCTGACGATCCACTAGAGGACATTCCAGAGCATGGAGCTGAGGAGGATGCAGACTTAGACAGGGAGCAGGACCCTGTTGACTTTGCTGACGAGGATACACACGAGTATGCAGCCATTCACAGGCACCAGTCAGTCTTCACTTCTTTTCAGCGGGCCAACATACCCTTGTTCGAGGGCACAGGTCCACCAGATGACGCTGAGCAGTGGCTGAAGAGAGTAATGAAGGTGCTCAGGGCGATTCAGGCGCCACGAAACACGTGGCTATCTTTCATAGAATATTCACTGATAGACTTCGCCGAGCGATGGTGGGAGGCCGTAGTGTCCGAGTTAGGCCGAGAGCCTACTTGGAACGATTTTGTGACAAGGTTCAGAGCCCACTTCTTTTCTGCGAAGTGGAAGGAGTCCCAGCGCCGACTGTTTGCAGAGCTTCGTCAGGGACAGATGACAGCCAGGGATTACTTTATCAGATATACAGAGTTGTCACGACATACACGAGCAGCTGGCGCATTTCCAGAAGAGAATCTGGAAAAGTTCATTGGTGGCATGCGAGAGGAAGTACAGGAGAAGCTGGCTGGACTACACATCACTTCTATCTCCGAGGCTACCGATGCTGCGGAGAAGTTCGAGGACATCAGAGGGAGACGTTACGGGAGCTCGTCTGGAGCACCGCCTAGACCACGGCGATATTTTGGGCCGATACGTCGACCATTTCAGCAACAGAGGTCAGCCAGACGATTCCGAGCTACAGGTTCGACATTCTCTGGCAGTGCTCGCTCTGCTCCATCGACTACTCTAGGAGGAGCACTTGCCGGACGAGGTACAGAGTCCGCTCGACCATCTGGGTCACAGCGAGCAGATAGACCACCTGCAGGACCAGCTCGGAGCACGGACACAGCTATTCCCTCTACTCGACCAGTTCGGTGCTACCGATGTCACGAGTGGGGACATTACCGAGCACAGTGCCCACAAGCTTCTGGCGAGCCTCAGCCACAGCCTTCTCAGCCACAGCCTCAGACACAGCGTTCAGGGAGTTTCCGTGGCAGGAACTCCAACTTTAGGCGACAGCAGCCGAGACAGACGCAGAGTGTGGCGGGATCTAGTGCTGCATCAGCCAGGCAGGGGCAGTTACATGCCGTTACTGAGGAGCAGGCACGTTCAGCGGCTACTGTAGTGAAAGGTATGGTCTCAGTCTTGGGCCGACCTTTCCATGTTTTATTTGATTCCGGCACGACACACTCTTTCCTTGCTTCGAGGTTGCTTGTTTCTTTAGATAGAGTTGCAGAGACGCTATCGTCTCCATATCACATCCGAGGGCCAGGTGGCCAGTTATTTGTTATATCTCTGATAGTCAGGCACTTACCCGTACTGATTGGCGGTCACGAGATGATCGCAGACTGTCTACTCCTACAGCTTGATGAGTTCGACTTGATTTTAGGCATGGATTGGCTATTTACTCATCATGCACTTGTTGATTGCTTTAGGAAGACGGTTGTCTTCAGGATTCCAGATCTACCCGAGTTCACTTTTGAGGGTACTACACATGACTCCACCATGGAGTACATTTCAGTCTTGCGAGCCCAACGACTGGTTGATCAGGGTTGCGATTCATATCTTGCTTTTGTTCGGGAGGTGTCTGATCAGGAGCCGATGATACAGGACATCCGAGTAGTCTCAGAATACCCTGACGTATTTCCTGATGAGCTACCGGGGCTACCTCCTGAGAGGGAGATCGAGTTCGAGATCACATTGTTGCCAGATACGCAGCCGATCTCTATGGCACCATATCGCATGGCACCAGCCGAGTTGAGGGAGCTGAAGGTGCAGTTGCAGGAGTTGCTTGACTTGGGATTCGTGAGGCCAAGCACTTCACCTTGGGGTGCTCCGGTTCTATTTGTCAAGAAGAAGGATGGATCCATGAGGTTATGCATCGATTACAGGCAGCTGAACAAGAGAACGGTGAAAAACCGTTATCCCTTGCCGCGCATTGATGATTTGTTCGACCAACTCCAGGGATCTTCGGTTTTCTCGAAGATCGATCTTCGCTCAGGTTACCATCAGCTGAGGATTCGCGAGTCGGACATTCCGAAGACAGCCTTCAGGACTCGTTATGGACACTACGAGTTTGTGGTGATGCCGTTTGGGCTCACCAATGCACCTGCGGCTTTCATGGATATGATGAACCGTATCTTCCGTCCATACTTGGACAAGTTTGTAGTAGTGTTCATCGATGATGTGCTCATCTATTCACGGAATGAATGGGATCATGCGAATGATCTACGGATTGTCTTAGATACATTGCGGGAGCACAAGCTATATGCCAAGTTGAGCAAATGTGAGTTCTGGTTATCCCAGGTCTCATTTCTCGGGCATATCATTTCTGGAGCAGGCATTGCAGTTGATCCTGCAAAGATAGATGCAGTTATGTCTTGGGAGCAGCCCAAGACAGTCACTCAGATTCGGAGCTTCCTCGGATTAGCAGGGCTATTACAGACGCTTTGTCAGCGGATTTTCACGCATTGTTCGTCCTCTGACACGACTGACGCAGAAGGGAGTTCCATTTATTTGGGACGATTCATGTGAGCAGGCCTTCCAGACACTGAAGGAGAGATTGACTACAGCGCCTATTCTTGCTCTTCCTTCAGACACTCAGGACTATGCAGTTTACACGGATGCATCTGGAGAAGGTCTAGGAGCAGTGTTGATGCAGAGGGACAGGTGATTGCTTACGCATCACGGCAGTTGAGACCGCACGAGCGGAACTACCCCACACATGACTTGGAGTTGGCGGCAGTTGTCTTCGCTTTGAAGATCTGGCGCCACTATCTATATGGGGTGAACTTCGAGATTTTCACAGACCACAAGAGTCTGAAGTACATCTTTGATCAGAAGGAGCTGAACATGAGGCAGCGTAGATGGCTCGAGCTGCTGAAGGATTATGATTGCACGATCTCTTACCATCCCGGTAAGGGAAACGTGGTGGCTGATGCACTTAGCAGGAGAGCACATGCAGAGGGTACGGCGAACTGGCTATACACGTGGGATACGCTTGCAGCTTTGACCGATTGGCATCCTCAGGAGAGCACATCCATTTCTACCGCCGTGCCTCCTCGATACAGCAGCCTTTGGGATCGTATTGTAGAAGGCCAGAAGACCGATCCTTGGATCCGAGATAGATACATGCGCGCCGTCAAGGACGAATTTGATGACTTTGTTGTGATGGAGTCTATTTTATGGAAGGCAGGACGGGTAGTTGTACCCAATGATGAGCAGCTTCGCAGAGACATTCTCGATGAGGCTCACAGTTCACGGTTATCTATCCATCCAGGCAGTACGAAGATGTACCGTGATCTGCGTCGACATTTCTGGTGGGATGGGTTGAAGCGCGATGTGGCGCTACATGTTAGCAGATGCATGACCTGTCAGATGGTCAAGGCTGAGCACAGGAGACCACCAGGATTACTGCAGTCTCTCCCCATTCCCGAGTGGAAGTGGGAGAGCATTTCTATGGATTTTGTCACAGGATTACCGAGACACCAAGTGGCCATGATTCCATTTGGGTCGTTGTTGATAGGTTGACCAAGTCAGCCCATTTCATACCTGTCAACACGACTTATACTCCATCTAGGTTGGCCAAGCTCTATGTGCAGAACATTATCAGGCTGCATGGTATACCACGAGAGGTGGTGTCTGACAGGGATTCGAGATTTACATCTCACTATTGGCAGCAGTTCATGTCAGCACTACAGACAGAGCTGAAGATGAGTTCTGCTTATCATCCGCAGACAGACGGGCAGAGTGAGCGCACCATTCAGACACTTGAGGATCTACTTCGCGCATGCACTTTGGAGTGGAAAGGGTCCTGGAAGGACCATTTGCCTTTGGTGGAATTCACGTACAACAACAGCTATCACTCCAGTATTGGCATGGCACCATTCGAGGCCCTATACGGGCGGAGATGCCTCACACCTCTCAGTTGGCGTGAGGTAGGTGATCATGCTTTATATTCCGTGGATCTCTTGGAGGAGACTGCGAGAGCTGTTGATCTTGTGAGGCGGAGACTTCTGACGGCACAGAGCCGCCAGAAGAGCTATGCGGATCGTCGGAGGAGAGACTTAGAGGTCCAGGTAATCTAATTATTTCTTCTTCATCTATGACATATATATATATATGTCCAAATTACTCTCATATTAATAACACTCCTATCGATTATAGGTTGGAGATTGGGTATTTTTGCGAGTATCTCCATGAAAGGAGTGCAGAGATTCGGTATTCGTGGCAAGTTGGCGCCGCGATATGTTGGACCTTTTGAGATTCTGGCTAGAGTGGGAAAGTGGCATACCGAGTAGCCCTTCCTCCACATCTTTCTGCTATTCATGATGTTTTCCACATATCCAATCTGAGGAAGTATGTCCACGACCCTCGACACATTATCAGTTACGAGAATCTCGATGTAGAACCGGATCTGACTTATGAGGAGAAGCCAGTTCAGATACTTGACCGTGCCGTGAAGAAGCTTCGCAGCAAAGAGATTTCATTGGTCAAGGTTTTGTGGCACCGACACGGCGTCAAGGAAGCGACATGGGAGACTGAAGCCGACATGCGGGCACGATACCCGCAGCTATTCTGATGTAATCAACAAAACGAGCTTTTGTAATTAGATACATTATAAATATATGGCTTGTTTTCCCTTTGAGGTTTTTATGGGTTCAAAACCCTTTGAGGTTTTTATGGACATATGAAATTCCAACCAGACACCTAATAGCCTTAACTCGAGTCTCGAGGACGAGACTCCCTTTGAGGTTTTTATAATTGTAACATCCATATTCAAACAAAACCCGAACGACTTTTGGGTCTAATGAAATAAAAAACGGTTTAGGTTGGTGGGTCAATGCCAAACAACCTAAAACGGTCAATTTATTATGAATCAAAAGTCGTTCGGGCGAAATCGACCGAAAAACGGTCGCATCGTAGAGCGCGCCGTGAAAAAGCCGCGACGCAAATTCAGAAACCGCAAAACGAACCGAGACCGTCATTAGATCCGATTTGACGAAACAAGACCAACGGAATCGACCGTTCGTCAATCGGAGGTCGTTTGGTATTTTTAAATCACAAAATTTAATCTTAAACCAAAACCGTATCCGAAAATTTCGGGTATTCAAAACCCGACCGGAAATATATCAATATTATACTCATATTGATCGTCATTTTGAGACGGTCAAAACAAGCCATTGTTCGTAAAAATCGGAAACCTGAGGTGTGAATGCGGAAGGTTTTAGTAAGATAAAATAAAATAAAATAGAATTCAAATTTTAATTTTTTATATATACAACAACAGATACTGTTGTCTGTCTGCTTTCTAGGATGGCATCACGTGGTTTCCTTCTCTTCTCCACTTGGGCCTTAAACTCGTCTTCCACTTGTCATATAACAAATGCATGACTCTTGTTATATAAGCCCACACCCTCTCATAGAAATCTTCATTCATATCCAAAGGGTTCCACCATCGAGACCCAAACCCTCCCTTTTTGCTCTCCATTGCTGCTGCCCCTCCAATTGAAAGCTCCTCATGCGTGTTCTTCTTTGGAAGCAAAATCAAAAAGGTATAACCTCATCCTCCCTCTTTTCTCTCTATATCCCTCTTTTATATCTCAAATCCAACAAAAAAAACCCTTCTTCCTCTTTAATTTTATCAATTCTCATTTCTTCATATTACTATTTTCCCCATTTCATCCCTAAAATTCCAGCAATGAGGAACAACCTAGAACTGTTGTGCTTGATCCCGGATTTCAGCATGCATGCTTGAAGAATTCATTCACAAATTTTGCGATTTCTTAGGTACCTCATGTCCCCTTCTTTTGCTGCCTTGCATGTGCTATGACATTTTTTCTATAATTTGTGTAAATTTCACAAATTAAATTCCAGAGTTCCACTTCCAAAAATTTAGCCTCTGATTTAATGATTTAAAAGTGAGATTTGATGGGGGGGAGGGAGTTACGTACATTATCTTTCTGTTTTAGCTTAGTATATTAGGTATATTTGGATCTAGATGTTGTGTTAAAAAAAAAGGATATGGTAATATTATATCTATTATGAACTTCTTTCTGCAATGCATAATCGATTCAAGTTAGTCTGGAAATCCAATTGATATATCTCCATCAGTGTGAAAACTGTGACCAGTGCTTGGTTGTCTCTTCACAAAGGTCACTGAAATTGTATGTTCTTGTTCAGATAATCCCTGGAGTCATTAAATAAGGGTTATTTAGTGACTTGTATGTGGGAAATGCACTGGACAATGCATGTGCTCGAGCCGGATTGATCGGTAATACCATATACATGTTATTGGAATTTTCTAACAAAGATGTGGTATCCATTAATGGACTGACCATGGATTTTGTGAAGCATAAGAGTGGTTAAAAAAGCAGAATTTTCAAGGAGATATGTACAAAAAAAGGAATATGGGGAAATCCAAGGAAGTAGTAGGTTGAGTTTCTTTTTGCCTAATTATTAAATTGCATTGATCCTTGGAAGTGGGGATGGAATTTCAGTAGCACAAGAGATAGTAGGTAGCATTGAAATGGATTATATTGTTGGAAGCACGATAAAGTATTTTTTTAAAATGTGATTCATAAATTGTACATATCAGCTCGGCTTAAATCTTTTCTTAACAATTCACAATAAACTCCATTGTGCCAAAATATTGATAACAGATGACCCTACCTTCTCCAGAACCATGAGATGATATTTTAAAGTATATATATATAATAAATTAATTAAAAGTTTTTGTTACAGTCATAAATAATGGCATTGGGATTGGCCAAATAGATTTTAGGTCGGAGGTTCACGTAAAATAAATATGGAGCCTTGTGGATTTGATTATATCGTCCGGCTCATTCACCCTTCTTTAGCCTAAGACAATTAAATCCCTAGTGGTAGGGCTGCTATCCAGTTTCACAGTCAGCCTTGCTTATATTGACAATCTAATGTTGAAATTATCTGATTTCGAGATTTTTATATCAAGTTTCATCAAGAGTTTGGATTTCAACGCATATTCATCCATATTATTTTGAGATGCCAATCACTATAACTTTGAGCTCATTTTATCCGAATTAGACATAGTACTTCTTCGGATCAGAGTTAGGATTTTGTCATTTCGCCTTCTTCTAAACTATGTAACTTGGATCAAGGATCTGATTAGAAGATCATTTGGATGAGAATCATAATTAGCTTGTTAATAGATGATCAGACAAATATATGACTGATAGAAGTTAAAATGTGCTGGTCATGGTGACCCTTATACCTGACCGTGCGAGGGCGCGGTGACCCTCAACTGGGCGGAGGAAAGGAAGCCCAGTTAGGGCAGCGGCCGCAAAGTGCGCGGGTCTAGGATCCCAGTCCCTTTTCGGTTTTAACGCGAGCTCGCAGTGTTTTTACGCCTCGTTGGGATCCAGACTTTAGACCAGTTCCGCTGACCCTGTTTTAGGATGCCCAGGCGGGGGATCCTGGTTTTTTCAGCTTTACGTACGAGCTCGGTTGCCCGTACTAGTCGGGCTGTTTTTCTAGAGCGACTTTTCTAGGGAGTCTCTCTCACCCGTCTCAGTGGCGTAGTTGGAGAATAGACCTATCCCTCTATTGGACCGCGCTTCCAATTAGAGGGCGAGACGGAAGAGCCATTTGTAGGCTTCTTCACCGTTTGAGTTACTTCGCCAACAGACATGGCGATTCTACATCTAGATCATCCATATCTGCATCTATACCATCTGGAATTGTATCGGAAACATTGAAATTAAGAGTTGAGAAGTTACGATCAAAAGTTAGGGTTAGTAGGAAATGACCACTCTCTCTACCAATAATTTAAATAAATTAATAGATCTTTCCAATCATAACCTTTCCATTATCACTCAACAACGTGATCTATGAATAGATGTGTGCTTACACTCAGATACTCATGAATACTCAAGTACTATAAAATATGTCACATATGGGAAATGCTGGGGTATGGGACAAACATTTGAGATGTTTACAAGTAGCCTGAAAAACCTTTTCATTGCAAAGTAGAAATAACGTTAATATGAGTTGTTCTTGCCTCTCTACTTGCTTTCTTTTGTAAATAATAAATGCTTGTTATTTTATATAAGTTTTTGGGAGGTACCAGCAACCGCTGACGCCTTTTCTTTCCTAATATGTTTGGCAGGCAAACAGCCTGCAGCTCAGTAGCGATACATGCTTCCTGGAGACAGAGTTTATACCCGACGGTATGAATTACTTTGTCTCAGTTTTTGTCCAGATAATGATGTAAATGTTATCTCTTTTGTATCACGTTTTGGGATATATGTTGTAACATGGAATATGCTTGTACATGTTGTAAATGGATATGAATATTAATGAAAAGAATTTTGGTGCCATATTGTCTCTTTTACTTGTGGTAATGTATTGAGAATGAATGTCATAGTCGCGAAAAAAAAAAAATTTTCCCTATATTTTTACAACTTGTGCGATATAATTGTGAATGATATCTTGCGAATTGCGCGTAAACGGGTACCCGGATCCTGAGGGGTTCACACGGCAAGCCCGTGAAGAGCTAGGGTTTTGGCGGGGATAGGATTTTAGGGCACAGGCTCCAGTATAGGACCGTTGTTCTGGTACCATGTGGAAGGAAAAAGAAAAATTGTATTCCCTCTAACCCTAGAGCTCTCTTATATATGAGAAAAGCTCCGAGGGTAAATTACATAAACGAGACAAAAGAAATAAACAATATACGAAACATGACAAAATGACATAAATATCTTAACAAGAACATGGAGTAAAATAGCCTTCTAGAGTCACAATGTCCTTAGATGTGTATTAGATCCTTTCCACAAATTGGTCATGCCTATGGCTGGATGTATTTCAAAATTTTTGGGTGATAGGCCTACACGTCTAGGGTAGACCTAACCTCTCCTTGAGTTGCAATTGGGTATTTTACCCACTTACATGCACCATTTTGATTTTTTATGATATTGTGAAACAAGATACAAAAATCCAAGAGATGCGATGAGTTTGTGCATCACCAAAACACACATGCAACCCCTGCATAACTTTGTTAGTACAATTACAGTGCATGTTACATATCAGGAAAGCAAGAAAAAAATAACGGAAGTCAAGGTGAGGGCCAAAAAACTTTCCAGCCCAAGACTGTCTTATATACGGGTATCTAAACTGACAACTTTATAGAAACAATGAGAAGTTACGATGTGAATACTTCAGTTCTGGTGCAGCAATAATACAGAAAGACAGATTTAAGCTTGCAACATAAGTTGAATGATTCCACATCTCACAACTACATACAGTACACGACTATTTGGAACAAAACAATGAGATAAAAGAACAATTTTTTTAAAAGAACTGCCAAGGGAGGAAGAGGCAAAAAACTCTAGAATTTCTTGCCCTCATCATGAACTCATTCTTGAAAACAGCAATAAAAATTAAATTTATTATAAAAAAGAGTCCTTTGGATCCCAATAAAAACCAAAGATTTGGGATAATTTGCAATAAATCAAACCTAAACAATCGTTCGAATCTTTTTTTAATATGGATTTTTACACTGCCCTTCGAGTTTCTGAAAATATACTTATGCCCTTACCTATTTTTGCAATAACACTTGTGCCCCTACCTTCTTGGGCCCTTACCAGTTATGCATCGAGGTTTAGTTGTCACTCATTCACCTCCCAGACGGATGCTAACTTAATGGCACACACGTAATTGGAAATTAATGGAGACGGTGACAAGTGTAATTTCTAGTCAAGACATGTGACATACAACTTAGGGTCCTCACTTCTTGAATTTTGTGGTCAACCATCTTTTGATCCATCCACGTGTCATCCTCTTAGTGGCTTAGCCAAATCAATGTAGACCCATCCCTTTCGTCAAGCATTTCTTCTTCATGTGTCTACTGCTAACGATGGTCGAATCAATCTTTCTCTGTTTGAATTCCATGCTCCGATGGTCCTTAACCATCCAACAGATTTGGTGTTAGTTCAATTGCTCCAAGCCACATTATCTTTTAGAGCTTCTTCCTCATTTCCGAGCCCTAGATTCACATCCAAAGTTCAATCATCTATGGGAGGATAACCTACGCCGCCCCATTCCTGACTCCTCTGCCCGCAACAACCCCTCATCTCGTCGGCTCCTCCATGTTTGCGCAACCCCCTTCCCTGGAACAACCTTCTCCCATTGGATTCTCGGGTGCTGAAAAACGTTGATGGTACCATAGGTGTGCATGGTTCTCCTAAGCTTCATGTGAATGGTTGAAACTAACTCATCACAAATCATGGTCTAACTCACACGACAACCACATAGTAAATAACAATGCAAGTTGTAACCAAGGATATCGCATTTTTTCTCAATTTCAACCAGAAAAATATGAATACATAACACATTTAAGACTAGAAAAAGGAAAAAAATACATACATTTAATCTACCATGAAGTCAACTATAGAACCCCCATGGGAGAATAACCCATTTGCAAAATCCTCCCTCTCTTACCAATCAAACAATAGCACCAATCTTATATCCAATCTAATGCTTCACAAATATGGATCATGATATAACAATCCTCTTGTATTATTAGTAATCCTCCCACATGTATCTTATCTCCTCGATGGGCATGCACTTAGTCTCTTGCAGCAAGATGAACAACATCATCGCGATTAATCCCACGAAGACCCCCCCCCCCCCCCGTGGTGGCACAGAAAAGCCAGGAAACACTGCATGATGGCCATATTGAAGAATAGATTGATTGACACAACCACGCTCTGCCACATCGACTGCATCTCAAGGGTGAAAATCTCTTTGGACATTAATCATCCATAGACCCTCAAGACCATTGCTAGGCCACCGCAAACACACATACGGTGAAGACAAACACAATGGCATAAGCTCCCTTCTCTGCAGCAACCCCCTCCCCGCACCGACTCCTTTGTGGGTGTGCAACCCCCCTTCCCTGACTCCTCCGCCCACAGCAAGCCCCCCCCCCCCCCCCACCGACCCCTCCACGTGTGAGACCAACTCCCCTTCCATGATTCCTCTGGCTATAGCAACCCCCTCCCCCATTGGCTCCTCCAAGCACGCACAACCCCCATTCACTGACTCCCATGCCAACAACAACCCCTCCCCCCACCAGTTCCTCCGTAAGCATGCAACCCACATTCCCAACCACTCCCCAGCCTCCTTCGCGTGTAGCCTCCAATTCCCCCACCTCCTCAGCTCGCAATCACATGAAGGAAGAAGAAGATGAGAAAGGAGGGCACAAATGTAATAAAATATTTATTAACCAAACCATGTTTTGAACGAAGCATGATTTGGTTCATCTAATAGACGACCAAACTAATGGAGGGCCATGATTATTAGTAATGGAATAACATAAGAGCACAAGTGTTATTGCCAAAAAGGTAAATGCATACATGTGTGTATTTGCAAAAACTCATAGGGGGCACGTGTAAGAATCACTTTTTAATAACTAGCAGAATATATGTAAGATCTTTTAAATAACGGCAATGAGCTCAAGTCTGAATTAGAATTCAGACCCTCATGTATGTACTCTGCCATTCATTCAGTGTCAAATCACAAATTAAATGAAGATCCTATTTGGGTGCCATATTGCTTGGCAAACAAAAGCAAAAGTCAGCATACCCCTGAAAAACAGTTTCCTGAAGTTCTGTGGTAGTGAATTGAAGTGTGGAGGCTTGATATGTAGCATTAAACCTCTCAAGAATGTTGGTGTCCTGAGTAAGAATATCAATAGAAATGTGTAAAGAGCAGAAAAATAACATCAAATATCCATATTCATGAAAAGAAATATTAATTTGCCAGCGAGAAGAATTTCATTAAAAAATCCAAAATGTTCGTCAACAGATCAATGTCACTATGAAGACACACAAGCTAGCAATAGTCTGCCAACTAGTCAAACTGACCAGCAGCTAAGCAGGTTGAGCGAATAAAATAACTATATTTTGTCCGACTAGTCGGCCTGAGAAAATAGTTGATCCAACTAGTCACCAAAATAACCAATTAGTCGACCAACTGCTGAGAAATTGCATATGAATAACTTAAAGGGTTTTTATCAGTTGTGCCCTATTGCAATATTAGTTATGTCCCTCCTTTTTTTGGAATATCAGTTGTGCCCCCGACTTCTTGCACAATGATAACTTGTGCCTCTCGGGTTAGTCATCGTCCATCCCAAATGCAAACAGACATTAACTTTGAAGACACAGGGGAATTAAATTAGAAAAAGGGTTGAAATGTCTTTCCACCAACTCCTCCCCCATCCCTCCCCCCCTCCTCCCTCACCCAACCTCCTCTGCCCCAAGCTCCTCCTCCTTACCCATCTTCTGGCGCCCCTCCTCCCACAATTCCTTTGTCTGATGCACCTCTCCCGCACCCCTCCTCCTCCGCTCGGTGATCCTCAACACGCCCCCTCCTCCTCTTCCCAGAGCTCCTCCCTCCCGATGTGTTACTCCCTAGGATCCGGGTACCCGTTAATCACACATGTTGCATTACAACATTCATTTCTATCGCATTAAGTAACTGAAAGTACAGGGAAATTTTTCGCGAATGAAATAATTTCATCTGACATTCACAATCAACATTTATAACCACAAACATATAGAACAATGGTCACCAAACTCTTATTTCATTTCATTAACTCCCATATATTTTACATGTACAAAGTCTGACAGTACATACATTATATCCCAAAATCTGACTGAAGAGAAAGAAACGTAATACATTATACATTGAATAGAAACTAGCACAAAATAAACCATACCGTTGGGTATAAAATTCATCTTCTGAATCCATGTATAGCTACTGAACTGCAGGCTGTTTGCCTGCCAAGCGTGCAAGGAAGAAAAGGCGTCAGCGGTTGCTGGTACCTCCCAAAGACTTTGTAAAAAATTAACAGGCATTTATTATTTACAAAAGAAAGCAAGTAGAGAGGCATGAGCAACTCAAATTAAAATTTAATTCTACTTGCAATTGAAAAGGTTTTCCAAATTCTAGTAAGTACCTCTTATGATTAGCTATTATCCCAACATTTCCCACACGAGTATATTTCTATGGTGACTAATTGATCACAAGTATGATATTTTATTCTCATATTACATAGAGGTCATATTTGTAGATTTTCATGATGGAAAAGATAAGTTGAGAAGATATAATGATTTATTAACTTCTTAAGTCTAGTGGATAGTCTGTGGTCTTGGCTCGTGTGAAACCTCACACTATGACTCTAAGACTTGGGGAACATCTTAGGGTTGGGGGGCCTCCGTAGGCATGCGGTGTTGTGTAATGCATCCTAACTAAGTTCCCAACACGTCCACTAACTTAAAGGGATTTTGAATCAGATTAGTATCTTTTCCAGTTACTTAATTTTAATTATAATCCCTTAAAACCTTAAGTGCAACAGTCTCAGATGTAGCTTTAAATGGTATGGATATGGAGATGGATGATCTGGATGTAGTATCAATCCCTTCAAACCTTAGTGCAACAGTCTCAATTGTAACTCTAAATGATATAGATATGGATGATGTAACATCGCCAAGTCTGTTGGCGAAGAAAAACTCAAGCGGTGAAGAAGCCAACAAAGGCTCTTCCGTCTCGCCCTCTAATTGGAAGGACGGTCCAATAGAGGGATAGGTCTACACTCCCAAACTACGCCACTGAGACGGGTGAGAGGGACTTCCCGGAAAAGTCGCTCTAGAAAACAGCCCGACCGGTAACGGGCAACCGAGCTCGCACGTAAAACTGAAAAACCAGGATCCCCCGCCTGGGTATCCTAAAACAGGGTCAGCGGAACTGGTCTAAAGTCGGGATCCCAACGAGGCGTAAAAACACTGTGAGCTCACGTAAAAACCGAAAAGGGACTGGGATCCTAGACCCGCGCACTTGGCGGCCGCTGCCCAAACTGGGCTTCCTTTCCTCCGCCCAGGTGAGGGTCACCGCGCCCTCGCACGGTCAGGTGTAAAGTTCACTCTGACCGGCACTAATAGATATTAAACATCATTGATTGGCCGTCATTCTTACTTTCTTGACTTCTCAATTCTCTCAATTTCTTATGTGATTAACCTTTCAGAACCTTAGGTATTTGATCCCCAACTTAACATTAGATTATATTTACGGATCAATTCGTGGAGCTACTATTCGTAATGATCTTGTAAATCATTGATGACTTTATAAAAGAAGAGCATTGAGATTCTAATATTTGTATTCCATTTTTTTTTGTAATGTCCCTAATCTTTTATGAAAACTATCCCTTATTTAGTGATATGGCATTGATGAAATTTTAATGCAAACTAATTACTATGTGGACCTTATAATGTGCTCTAGCCACATACTAACAGTTAAACGACCACTCATCTTACTACTACTACAGCCATAGAGGAATTTTGAGCAGCTACAGATTATTTATTTTGCGATCACAGGAGCTATGGGTTAATACCACATTTTCTCGAAAAATGCTAGTAGTAGTAGGGATTTGATTTGATATTGATTTGATTTTGGCCTCTATAGTATTCTTTGTTTATAATCTCATTGTAAGGAATGACATATTAATTGATTGGTCATAGGGATATTGTCCACAGCTCATAGTACTGTATATGCCGAGAATAATACTTCACTTTGACCCAAAATATTCAGAAATAACATTTCCAGAATCTGATATTAGATTCCAAAAAAAAACTGTATATATAGCATATATATATATATAGTACAGTATTTAACGTCTCCAGACTTTATAATTGAATTCTGAAAGGAAATATATAGTACTAGTATATTTTAGTTTTCATCTAACAGAATGGTCACTGCCCAAATTATGTGAATATAAGGAAATAATATTCGTATTATTAATCCACAGCAATACCTATTCAATACGGGAATCATCAAACCATGATCTTCCAATTTATATATATATATATATACAACTTAAAAATTTAACTTGCACACAGATACAGTGACATGAGTGTGTATGTTTATAGATATATTCAACTCACAATATATTTTAGTTTTCATCTAACAGAATGTATTGCTGTCTTTAATCGAGTTCACTGTCAGCTTATGCTCCCAATACAAGAGTTTAACAATCCATAATGAATAAAAATATAATGTCTATGCACACATCATAGCAAAAGTCTCAACTTTGAGCACGCCTAATATATCCAGACATGTATCAATTTTTTTTTATATAGTATAGAGAATTGTTGCAGGGTGAATAATGAGTAGACTGTGACTCGTTTATGAAATCAATTCTCATAAATTTCTAGAACTTTTAGTCACAGTATGTAGGAACCAAGTATCTTTTACCATGATCAGAAAACCCCCGAAACCATTGAATAAATTGGATCTATGCAAGGCATTTCCTGAAAAATTCAGTATCAGAAATTAACGTATTTATTTATTTATTTATTTTTTTTTTAAAACATTATGGTAGAGAAAAGATTTTGGTGAAATCCTTTTGGGGCTTTTAAAAATTTATTCTAAGCTCCTTTAAGTAATCCATGGCATACAGAAAATTAAGGGAAATGTGCAAGTTCTCTCCACCATAATTCACTGGATATTAGCACAAATTAGATATGAAGAAGTATCTTGTCATGTAAATAATTTGTATTACTAATGGAACATGAAATCATTGTCGTATGTATTATCTATATGCAAGCAAATTACTTATAGTACTCATATGTACAGTTAAACAGAAGTAAAGCACCACTGCATAACTCTGCACAGAAATTTCCAAAAAGAAGTTCAATATTGGTTGCAAATCATATGAAAATATATAGAGACAGTCAGAGATGGAAATAGGATTATACAAAAGATTTCACTCAGCATGCATGGCAGCACTAAAGAGGCTAAGGATTGTACAGAAAAACAAGTATAATAGGCATGCATGGCAGCAAAGTGGGGAAGGAGGTACCCTAGTTTTCCCCCAAATTGGGGATGAAATAAGGAGTAATAGCTCCCTGGAATGATGCTCCAAACTCCAACGACAGCAGCTTTGGATGTTGTTCCTACTGCAGTTGGAAAGAACAATTGCTTCAATGGACAACCATAATGGATACTGCCCTTTGGAGAAGAAAACTCCAATCGCCAGCACTGCTGGAATTTCTCACAGCAGAGAAAAGGGAGAACAAAAGGGGGATTTGGGAGAGAAAGAAAGAAAGGAAAGGGAAGGGATTAGTACCATTCTATCCAAGATTGAAGAGGCCTCTTGCATGCAATAGGGAGAACTGCTGCAGATTCCAGAATTTTGGAGAGGAACAAGGAGGTCTCGGCTGGAATTCTGGGAGAAATTTGAGGCTTTTGGTCGGTATTTATAAGGGGAATGGGGGGCTTGGGTATTGACAAGTGTAATTAGCTATAACCCATGTGTAAAGAAGAGAAGAGGTCAAAGAGAGAGATAGAATAAGTGCTGCTGCTGTACAGACTGCCGTCTGTTTAGAGGAAAAAATATATTTTTTTTTATTTGGCATACAAATGTTGCCCGAGTTCGCGCCTTGAGCCTCCTATTTTGACGCGAAATATCTTGTTTTGATCGTCTCTGAACGACGGTCAATATGAGTACAATGTTGATATACTTTCGGTCGAGTTTCGAATACCCGAAATTTTCGGATACGGCTTTTGTCTAAGACTAAATTTTGTAATTTAAAATATCATATGACCTCCGATTGACGAACGGTCGATTCCGTTGGTCTCGTGTCATCGAATCGGATCTAATGACGGTCTCGGTTCGTTTCGCGGTTTCCGAATTTGCGTCGCGGCTTTTCACGGCGCGCGTTACGAAGGGACCGATTTTGGTCGATTTCGTCCGAACGACTTTTGATTTACTACTAATTGGTCGTTTTAGGTTGTTTAGTATTGACCGTCAATGTTATTGGGTTCATTAGACCCAAAATCGGACGAGTTCGGTTTTACGCAAATTCCCGGATGTTACACGATGTCCCTTCCTCGTTTCCCCCTCCTCCTCCTCCTCCGCTCAAGTTGCCCGTGCTGATGTGTGCATCTAAGTCGGAATGCAACGATGCTCGTGTTGCTGCCATCGTCGCCTACCACTGTGGCGTTGAGTTCGATCTCCAACGTGTCTGCGAGGGGGCGCCGAATGAGGGGGTGCTAGAGGAGGGGGAAGGGGGAGGAGCAGGGGGAGGAGACTGGGGAGTGGGACGAGAAGCAGGGGAGTTTTTGGACAATTATGCCTCTCTTGGTTAAGTTCAACTCATTGACGGTTAAAGTAACGGAGGGACACAAGTGATAGAATGACAAGAAGTCGGGGCACAACTATTATTCCAAAAATGGATGAGCATAACTGATTGCAGTATCTCATAGGGGCACAATTGATAAAAACCCTAAATTGAATGTAAAAGAAAAAAAGATATAATTAAATCCACAACTTTATAGTATAATCTTCTTAGGCAGACACTAGAAAGTATAATCCCGAATAAACTTCGCAAGACACCTCTGTCGCTCTGCCTCTACCCCCCATATAAAATTTGAAGAAAAAATGGTCTTGGACTTACTTTATGGACACCATGCCCTTCACCCAGAAGACCAGGGTTCAAACGCACAAATTATCATTTCTCAACAACAAAAATGATACATCTACCGTTACTGTTAGGGTAAAAAAAAGTACTCAGATGATCTATTCTATAGAGCCCTCGGGTCTCTTATATAGGGAGAGAGCCCTTGGGTAAATTACATGAGAGGTACATAAAGAAACTGAAATAACATAAAAGACGAACAACTATCTCTACACTCCCCCTCAAGATGGAGCATAGATATCTATCATGCTCAGCTTGGAAGAACATCTCTGGAAGGGTCCTCTGAGCAATGGCTTAGTGAATATGTCCGCTGTCTGGTCCTCTGAACTGACGTGAGACGTGGAGATGAAGCCCTTCTGAATCATGTCCCTAGTGTAATGACAATCCACCTCTATGTGTTTGGTTCTCTCATGGAAGGCTGGATTGTTGGCAATAAATAATGCTGCCTGATTATCACATTGAAGGTTCATAGGCAAGGGAACGTCAACATTCAGATCTTCTAAGACTGCTTTAACCCACATCATTTCTGTGCTTGCCTGTGCCATGGCTCTATACTCGGACTCGGCACTGGATCTCGCCACAACAGTTTGCTTCTTGCTTTTCCAAGAGACTAAAGAGCTTCCTATGAAGATAGCAAATCCAGAAGTAGACTTACGGTCCCTTGGACATCCTGCATAATCTGCATCTGCACAGGCTGAAATAGACATATCTGTACCTTTCTTGAATAGCAACCCTGTGCCTGGGGAGGACTTCAGATATCTCAATATCATGTATAAGGCATCCATATGTACTTGCCTCGGCTGCTCCACGAACTGACTCACCCGGTTTACTGCAAGGGCAATATCCGGTCGAGTTATAGTGATGTATAAGAGCTTACCCACCATTTCTCTGTACCTTCTCTTGTCCACCTCCTCGGTATCATCATCGTACAGCTTCATACTCGGGTCCATAGGTGTACTTGAAGGTCTGCATCCAGTCATTCCTGTTTCGACTAGCAAATCTGTGACATATTTTCTTTGAGTCATCACCATTCCTTGTGCATTTCTTGCAAATTCTATCCCCAGAAAATATCGTATTGTGCCTAGATCCTTTGTAATGAACTGGCTGCCCAACATAGACTTGGTGATCTCAACTCCCTGTGCATCATCTCCCGTAACCAATATGTCATCAACATATACCATAACAACAATGGTACCTCTAGGGGTCTTCCGGACGAACAGTGAGTGGTCCGCATTAGATCTTCTAAACCCCTGTCGTTCAATAAGCTGAGAGAGCGTCTGGAACCATGCACGGGGACTCTGTTTAAGGCCATAGATAGCCTTATGAAGTCTACACACCTTCTGAGTCTCCCCCTCAGCAGCAAACCCGGGTGGCTGCTGCATGTAGACTTCCTCCTGTAGATCACCATACAAGAAAGCATTCTTAACATCAAGCTGGAATATGGTCCAGTCACGTACCACTGCAACCGATAGAAGGATGCGAAGGGTAGAGTGTCTCGCCACCGGTGAGAAGGTATCCAAATAATCTACACCATATGTCTGTGTAAATCCCCGTGCAACGAGCCTGGCCTTGTATCTGTCTAGACGGCCATCCGCATGGTATTTCACCGTAAAAACCCACTTGCAACTTACTACTGAGGCACCTGGAGGAATGGGGACAAGAGACCAAGTTCCCCTAGATTGCAAAGCACGCATTTCCTCTTCCATTGCAAGTCGCCAGCAGTCAATCTTCATTGCATCCTGATATGTTCGTGGAATCTCAACGGACGATACAACAGCTGCAAACTTCTGGAAATCCCCAGTGAGTCGATGAAAGGAGACTTGAGAGGCAAGGGGATATGTAGCACACTGTCTGCGCTGCTTCCTAAGAGCAATGGGCCTGTCCAAATCATCCAAGACTGTGCTGACCAGTTGCTCCTCCTCCTGTAGTAAAGGTTCCTGCACAGGTGCATTATCTAAGCCATCGTTAGTGTTAATTTCAGAACAAACCTGAGGCGTGTCGGATGGTTGACCTGTAGCTTGAGCATGGCCTGTCCGCCTCGTATAGAACTTAGTGAAAGGGACAACAGGAGGAGGTGGTGGTGGTGTTGGTGTTGGTGGAGTAGAGGATTGACCCAGGCTTCGCGGTGGTGGAACAAAGACATTGGAATCTGGAGAAGTGGAGGAGACCAATCTGTCACCCGCAGGTGAGAAATACATGACAGGTTCGAAAAAGGTAACATCTGCACTGACATAATATTTGTCATGGATAGGATTATAGCAACGGTATCCTTTCTGTGTCCTGGAGTAACCTACAAAAACACACTTGATAGCCCTAGGAGAGAGCTTATCAAGTCCTGGAGATAAGCGGTGGACAAACGCAACAGTGCCGAAGACACGAGGTGTAAGTGCAAACAAGTCTCTGTCTGGAAAAAGAACAGAGATTGGGGACTTTTCCCCAAGAACAGTTGTAAGCATTCGGTTGACGAGATAACATGCTGTAAGGATAGCATCTCCCCAAAAAGATAATGGAGCACAACTTTGAATGATTAATGTGCGAGCAACATCAAGGAAATGTCGATGCTTACGTTCTGCAACCCCATTTTGTTGGGAGGTGTAAGCACATGTGGTTTGATGAACAATGCCTTTTGAAGAAAGAAAGGTAGCAAGAGAGCGAGTGCAGAACTCCAATGCATTATCAGTTCTCACATACTTAACAGTAGAAGAGAAAACATTCTGGATTTCATTAATAAGATTTTGAATAACACTCCCTGCTTCAGATTTATTTTTAAGAAGAAACGTCCAGGATACTCTAGAGAAATCATCACCCACTACTAAATAGAACCTGTGCCCCTGATGATCTGGGACACGACTTGGACCCCAAATGTCTACATGAAGTAATTCAAACGAGGAGTGACTGCTCCGACTCTGACGACCTGGGAAGCTAGATCGATGGTGCTTCCCTAACTGACATGCTTCACACCGAAAGGAGGAACTTGGAGAGATCTGAGGCAGTAGGTGACACATCTTCTGCAGGGGCAGATGACCGAACCGAAGATGCCAGGTGTACGGAGATACGGCGCCTTGGGAACACAGAGAGACGCCAGCGTAGGAGTTACGGACTAGACGATAGAGGCCATTGTGCTCAGAACCACAGCCAATCACCCTGCCCGTCAGTATGTCCTGAAAAATAACAGACGATGGATCAAAAATAGCACAACAGTGTAAATCACGTGTAATCTGACTAATGCATAAGAGATTCATAGAGAATTCTGGAGCATGTAGAACGTTCTGTAAGTGCATAGAGGGTAGCGAAGCCGTCTCCCCCTGACCGACGATAGGAGAATGAGTGCCATCAGCTATGAGTACAGATCGACCAGGCTGTAAAGCTCTGTAGGACTGAAGAATATCTTTCTCACGGCATAGATGATGGGTAGCTCCAGAGTCGACAATCCATCCTGTGACATCATGACAATGAGGTGAGACTGAAGGACTACCTGAGGCACTGGCAGAGGCGGATGTACTAGCTGACGCCGAGGCTGCAACATCAGAAACTTCAGCACCCTCTGGCGACGATTGTGGCATGATATCACGAAGTCGTGCCACTAACTCTTCGAACCTGTGATCTGTAGCAGGAGCTGAAGGACCCTGGACATGATCCCCGACACGTGCAGAAGGAGGGAAGCCGTGCTTGGAATAGCACGTATCCTCCGAATGACCAGTACGGCGGCAGAAAGAACACGTGGACCGTATGCGACCTCCGCGTCCACGTCCACCATTTCCTCTGCCATGAAACGAGAACGAACCACCACGTCCCCTGGAAACTGCCATTGCAGACGGAGGTGCATTCGCTGTAGCGGATGGAACAGGTACACGACTGAGCCTCCTGTATACCTCTTCCATTGGCGGGATAGTGGCATCTGCTAGGATCTGAGAGCGTGCGGCCTCGTACTCTGGGTCTAGGGCAGCAAGTAATACGCCAACCATAGTGGCATTGCGGAACGTCTTCTGTTGTTCCGGCGTGGCTGTGAGCGGAATGGTGCTATAGAGCTTCTCGAACATACCACGAAGCGACGTGTACAACGAATGAAGAGGTCTCCCATTCTGCTTCGTGGTAAATATATCATGCTGCAACTGGAGCATCTTCGTCTCGTTGCGGACCTGAGAGTATGTCATGGCCAAAATGTCCCACATCGCCTTGGCGGTGGGCTGGTGAAGAACATCATTTGCTATCTCTGTCGTGAGCGTACCTGAGAGCCAAACCTTGGCGTACGCATCGTCAGCCTCCCATGAGGCATAGACTCCTGTCTTCTCCGGCGGTTCATCCTCGGTAAGAATATGCTTCTTACCACACGACTTCATGAGACTGAGGAACTGCATCGCCCACAGTTCGTAGTTTGTCCCGTCTATTTTGACGATCGGTGCTGAACCTTTGAACGCACCTATGGCGGGCATATCGAGCTTTTGTTCGGACATGATGCCGGAGAAGAACGACTATTGATAGACCAAGAAGAGGTTGTCTACCAAGACTTTAAGGATTCAAGTGCACATGTAGACGTTATGCACTTGAATCCATCATCTATCCGAGACCGAGCGAAGGGGCGGCACCCGGCGACAAGTAGAGGCTCCGGAAGCCTCTACCAATGAAGATGACGGCTGGGCGGGGACTGATCAGGGGCTGGGCGAGGGCTGGACTGTGTATACAGCCCCCGGCGGCGGCTGGAGGAAGCCGGGGCGGAAGGTGGGTGACTCCGGCGGCGCGCGTGCGGGACGAGGAGAGGGTCCCGGCTGGTCGGCGGCGCCCTGGGGGCTGGGCGGCAACCTGGGGTCGGCGGCGGAGCCCTGGGCGGCGCCCTGGGGCGGCGGCGGTGGGAGAGAGTCGGCGGGGGAGGGGGGAGGGGGGGCGGTGGAGAGAAACCCTAGATTAGGGTTAGGGCTCTGATACCATGTTAGGGTAAAAAAAAGTACTCAGATGATCTATTCTATAGAGCCCTCGGGTCTCTTATATAGGGAGAGAGCCCTTAGGTAAATTACATGAGAGGTACATAAAGAAACTGAAATAACATAAAAGACGAACAACTATCTCTACAGTTACAAACCAGTACATGAGAAAACACAAAGATGAGAAGTTATGGAGTCTTGGGGAATTTCCAGGAAGAGAAACTAATATGAGAACAAAAAATGTAGAAAACAAATGCTACCTTGCTTATGATCATATTCAGTAGCTCAAAGCCTAAGCAGATGGCAAATAATGGAAAATACTCTCCAGCATCATTTCTCTCCAAGACTTTCTGAAGAAAATAAAAGCAATTTGGTAAGTCGTGTTCTCAAGGTTCGAAGCTCTGACATTTATGGTTCTAGATTGTGATAGAAGCAATCCTAAATGGATAAATTTTTAAAAATTATCCATTAGGTAATGCAACGAGAAACAAAGTATAAATGACAATGTTGCCATCCAAACTACATCAAAATATAAGCACCTCAAAAACTTGTCGTGCAGTCTCGAAATATCCCCCCCTTTTAGCCCATCCACCAGTAAATAGCACACCATTGACTAAACTCAACTTCTGCAGTTAGAACAAATGGATCTGAGCATTAGCAAAGAAAGAATCAGATAATATATCTACACCTAAATGTAAACTCTCCCTAGATATATGTTACTACTCCCTTAATGATAAGACACCTTCCTAAATTATGCACATGTTAGTTGACGTTAACAAACATTAGACTACACATTAAAAGAGGATGAAGAAACGTTATAATTTGGCCATTTTCACTGTTCGAAGATATTTGGTTGATCACACTAAGTCTTCATCTTACTTTTAATCAAACTACAACCAAATGACTCGCCAATTAGATTCATTTTCCATACTCCAATTAGATTCATTTTCCATACTCCATATGATGTGGCCGATTTACTCCCTTTTGCAACTAATTTTGCTACAGCAACTGCTGCGCTAGCTAATTATTCAACCTACAAAGGCATGCATAATTATCATAAATAAGAATATTAACAAGCATAATTTCTCACGAAAAATATAGTTTTGGCATGCCACCATCTCATTGACATTTCAAACATTGCAGTGAAGTATGGAGCATCACCAGAAAAGGTAGCAAGGTGTTTGTGTGAGAAACCATTCTATTTTGTAACACCTCAGCCCTCAAATAGTTTCAAATCTAAAACTACGGAACGTGAGTTGATTATAAGTGTTGGGGATTAGTACTTAACAACTTGCGCTTAAGCATTTTGGGTGATTGTTAACGGGTCCAACTGGGCCTATACCCAACAAGTTGTCAGGACAGTTTTCCTCTATTAACGAATCAGGGACCTAAGCTCGAGATGCTATAAATGGTGTCAGAGTCAATTTCCCACTATAAGCAATACTTCCATAAACTTTTCACTGGGGAAGGAAATAGAGAGATCACTTTGAGTGATCTATCTTGTAGTGAAAATTACTTGAATCGTGCAAGCTATAGACAAATACAAAGAAAGGAAACAAAGGAGGCTTTGAAGGTTATGATACCTGGGAAAGGTATAGGACCGGATGACATCCCTGTAGAAGTATGGAGAGTTTTAGGTGAGCGCGATTTGATTTGGATTACGAATCTATTCAATGTTATTTGACGAAGCAAAAAAATGTCTGAAGATTGGAGGAGTATCGTGGTTCCTCTTTATAAGAATAAATGAGACATTCAAAATTGTTCAAATTACAGAGATATCAAGCTGATGAGTTACACTATGAAAATTTGTGAGCGTGCGATTGAAAGAAGGTTGAGGCAAGTTTCCAACATAATCTTGATCGTTACTTGAAGAATGGCATAATCTCAAAATATGTATTACTCAAGTTTCAATAATTAGAAAAATAGCTCATGATGATTTCAAGAATTATCAAATCCCCACCCGTTGTCGTGGCTAGTATGCACAAGATGCGGGACAGATCGCTCACGAAGCAACCTGCTACTCGTATCCGTCTCAGGTCAGGATAATGTGATTTGATCTTATTATATTTGAGATGATATTCGATCTTTCAACCGAAGTTATACCATATAATATTTATCAAAACTATTTTAATTAATATTATAAGGAGATTTGCTAAACAAATCCCCAATCCTATTCAAGTATCAATGTTTGTTGGAAAGTTCACTATAACCAAATCGATCAAGATCAATTATCTTATCGTGTTGGTTATGATCATTCAAAGTAATTATCTTATTAAATATTTCACAAATATTTAACAACTAATTACTCCAGAAGATTAATCATTAATTTTCATGAATTAATGAAAATCAGAAGATTCATATTTAAATTTGTTAAGTTTCCAACAGTGACACATGTTTACTAAAACTAACAAATATTTAGCAAATAAACTTCAAATCATGCAAAATAAATTTTTTGGTTTGCTCATTTGATTTGCAACAGAATCCAAGTGAGAGACACGTATTTCTAAGTATTTTAAAATCGTGGTTATCTCTTAATTACGTTTTAAAATACCACTCCCGTAACATTGGACACATGTCCATTAAAACGGTCATAACTTGAGCAAACAGAATCCAAATCACGCAAACTGAAGTCCTACGGTTTACTGTCCAGACCCTAGCCTCTCTTCCCGGCGCAGCTAAGTCAGGTAAGATAGGAAGGAGTGCGGCAGTGAACACTAGGTCCTAAGCGGGGAAGTGCGCTGGGAAGGCAGAAAGCATGCCCTAGTCTGCCGCCAGCCTAGTCCTTGCTGACCCGCGGACAGAGGACGGCCCTGCCTGAGTTCCGGCACAACCTTCACGTCTCACTCACTCTGGAGAGAGGGCCAAAGGCTAGTTATAGGGGTGTTGAAGGAGCGACTAGGCGAGGCGATGTCCCGACCGTCCGCGACTCTGTTAGGTTTCGTAGTGTAGTCGAGATAATCAGCTATTTTAGAAAGCCGCGTAAACTGCTTGAAAAACATTGAGAACTTTCAGCTAATAAGATGGAGAATATAATCTAAATAATAAACACACATTTTAAGGATTTAAATAGGGTGAAAAAATCGCACAAAACATGGTTGTGTGAATAAAATGCGATGAAAATTCGTACAATAAAAAATGCTCATGTCATCTTAGGTTAACGGATCATATCCGAAACCTCCAACATAAGCCTTTGATATCACTTGAAGGTTATGGGAAAACCTTAAGCGCGTCATGAAAGCGTGAAGATCGTATGAGATGCGATCAGGAGCGATTAGTTGCACTACTTGCTCGGGGTAATGGAATTTAAAAAAAAAGAACGTTTCATCTAAACCATAAACGGGTATTATGGTTACCTCTAAAAGTATGGTTGCGATCGAGTCTCTAAACGAAGAGACCCCCTGTCTCAAGTCCGATCCAACGGAGGAGACGCGTGCGAGCGCGTTGATGAAACGCGTGCTCCATGTAATCCTAGTTGTTGATGATCCAAGCGGCAATATCCACATTCCACGCCATAGGCGCTTTCAGAGGTCCAACGTCGATTGTCAAGATGGACGGGACGAACTACGAGCTATAGGCCATGCAATTCATGAGCCTCATGAAGTCTACGGGTAGGAAACATATCTTACCGAGGAAGAGCCGACTGAGAAAACTGGGGTCAATGCCTCGTGGGAGGCAAATGGTGTGTATGCCAAGGTTTGACTTTCTGATGCATTGACGATAGAGATCGCCAATGATGTGTTACATCATCCCACCACCAGACGATGTGGGATATCCTCGCGGCAACTTATTCCTAAGAGAGGAATGAGAAAAGGATTTTGCAGTTGCAGCACGACATAATTACCATGAAGAAGAACATAAGGCATCTTTATTCTCTATACACGTCCATGCGTGGTATATTTGAGAAACTCCACAATTTCATGCCCCTCTTGTCTACTTTTGAGCAGTAGAAGTCATACAAGAATGCCACCATGGTTGGTGTATTCCTAGTAGCACCTGACCTAGAGTATGAGGCGGCCTACTCACAGATACTGGCGAACGCTTGGAGGAAGCTTTCGCAGACTCATCAGGATCATTGTCTCCTCTTCTGCTCCCAGCTAGACAACCTCTGCGATGGCATCCTCTCATGGTAGGGGAGGCTCTTCTCAGTTTTGTGGTCGTGGACCTTATAGTAGAGGAGGTCATACTCGTCAGCCGTGCGCTTACTGTCACCGCCCAGGGTACACAGAGGACACATGTAACTCCAAGCATGGTTTCCCGCATCGGTTCGTGTAGCGGAGCAAGCAAGACCCTCATGTTGCTTCTTCTTCGGATCAGAGGTATGATAACATTAGTAGAGATATATTTATGTCTCTCTATTGTTTGCTTGTTTTTATGTTCTTTTGTCTACCTTATGTAATTTGCCCATAGGTCTCCTCTCTATACAAGAGAGCCTAGGGTTTCAAGGAATATAATTACGTTTATTCTTTTTCCCAACATGGTATCAGAGCGATGGTCCAAGGATGGAGCGTCTGTACCCTAACTACATCCCCCTTGCCCCATCCCTCCGAGCGACGTTGCCACTGTTCCACCTTCTGGGTGTTGTCACTGTCGTCGATACACCCAGCCGACGTCTCCTGCGGTCTTCGCCACCGGTACATCCGGTCGCCACCGGTACATCCGGTCGCCACCGACCTCTCCATCCGTCGTCAACACCCTTGTCATCGTAGCTTACCATCTATGACGACCCATCGCGGGCCTCCGAGCTCCCTCGCCCTTGCATCGACATCCGTTGAGGTTGTGGATTTGATTGCATAAGTCTACATATGCATTCAAATGCTCATATGTTTGTGTAGACACTCATTTCTTTGGTCTACAAAACCCTAGCGTTCTTCATTCTGGCAATATGTTAGCAAACAAATTGGAAGTTCCCGCAAGCGCTTTTAGAGGTCCATCACATATTGTCAAGATGGATAGGACGATCAATGAGCTCTGGGTTATGCAGGTTCATGAACCTTATGAAGTTTACGCGTACGAAACATATTCTTATCGAGGAAGAGACAGTTGAGAAAGCTAGGGTTAACGCCTCATAGGAGGTGGATGGTGCATATGCCAAGGTTTGGATACCACGGAATTATCGGGATGCCTTAAAGATTGATTGCTGACGTTCTGCTATGGAGGAAGAAATGGCTGCTCTACAGTCACGGGGTTACATGGAGCTTGGTCCCTGCTCCCTCAGGAGCATCTGTCGTTAGCTGCAAATGGGTATTCACCCGTTAAGTATCATGCATATGGTAGTCTTGATCGTTACAAGGCAAGGCTAGTGGCGTGAGGTTTTACTCAGATATATGGCGTGGATTATATGATACCTTCTCTCCAGTTGCCCGCCATTCCACTCTTCGTATTCTTCTGTCAGTTGTTGTGGTACGTGATTGGCCCTTGTTTCAACTTGATGTTAAGAATGCATTCTTGTATGGCGATCTGCAGGAAGAAGTCTACGTGCAGCAGCCTTCGGGGTTCGCTGCTGAGGAGGAGAATCATATGGTGTGTAGACTTCATAAGGTAATATATGGCCTTAAACAAAGCCTAAGGGCGTGGTTTCCATGAGCTTTCCATCTAATGAACAACAATTATTCATTGAGATCAAATGCGGATCACTCGTTGTTCATTCAGAAGACTCCTAGAGGTACGATTGTCATCATGGTGTATGTTGATGATATTTTGATTACAGGAGATGATACTCAGGAGGTAAAGATGTAAAGCATTTTTGAGCCGTCAGTTTGTTACGCGGGATCTCGATACTCTACGATACTTTCTGGGGTTAGAGTTTGCCAGGAATGCACAGGGTCTTGTGATGATCCAAAAGAAATATATTACAGATATGCTTGTCGAGACGGGCATGGTTGGGTGTAGACCATCAACTACTCCTATGGACCCCAGCATGAAATTATATGATAATGATACAGAGGAAGTTGACAGAAGAAGGTATAGAGAAATGGTGGGTAAGCTTCTTTACATCACTATAACTCGACCTGATATTGCATTTGCAGTCAGTCAGGTAAGCCAGTTCATGGAACAGCCGAGACAGGTACATATGGATGTCATATCTATGATACTTAGGTACCTAAAGTCATCTCCAAGGAACAGGTTATTGTTTAGAAAGGAAACAAATTTATCTATCTCGGCATGTGCGGATGCTGATTATGCTGGATGCCCGGGCTTTGCAGTATTTCTGGGCAGTTCTCTAGTTTCTTGAAAAGCAAGAAACAAACAGTTGTGGCTAGATCGAGTGCTGAATCTGAATATAGGGCCATGGCACAAGCAAGTATGGAGATGATATGGGTTCGAGCTGTACTAGAAGACTTACATATTGATGTACCTCTACTAATGGAGCTACAGTGTGATAATCAAGCCGCATTGTTCATTGCAAATAATCCTACCTTCTATGAAAGAACTAAACATATAGAGGTGGATTGCCACTACACTAGAGATATGATCCAGAAGGGCTTGATTTCTATTTCACATGTTAGGTTCAGGGGAGCAGACTGCCGACATCTCCACCAAGCCATTGCCCAGAGGACCATTCCAGAAGTGTACTTCCAAGCTGAGCATGATTGATATCTATGCTCCATCTTGAGGGGGAGCGTAGAAATAATTATGTAGTCGGGTAAATTTTATGTTATTTTTAATTTCTCGGTTCCATCTTATGTAATTTACCCATGGGCTTCCTCTATATAAGAGAGCCTAGGGTTCCTTTGGAATAATAGAATAACTCTTTCCACCAACAACTAATAATTATATATGTCAATGTAATTATATATTTTCTACCCAACATATAATACTTAGCGCTATCAGATATGATGAAATAATAGAGATAAGAACCCCAAAATAGAATATAGAACATCATATCTCTTTCTACACATTTTCATCCAATCAAAGAGGATTCATTATCTATAAGCGTTGTGAAAGAATTAAACATGCATATCTATCTTTAAAATATTTTTGTAATTAAAAGTGTGATTAAAAATATGTCAAAGAAATTTATGTTATGTGTTTAACATATAATATATGGCAACACGAGAAACCGTGAGTCCTATCCATTTCATTTTTCTAGATATATTGCAAATCTTGTTAAGTTTACAAGTATTGTTTAACTTGATATTTATAAATTCATTCGTTAAGAGTGAAATAGTAAGAGTTTGCTGAAATAGTTGGACACAATTACTTGTAAATATGAAATAATAGGCACGATCGAAACATCATATTTAGGCATTCACCTTGTACGATCATTATCTTAAATAAACAGATATTTATAGATTCTCAAACCACCAAGTAAATAAAAATGCTTCAAAAAAAAAGGAAAAACGTCTCACAAAATGCCTCGACCACCTCGAGGCATTCCGTCTCAAGACTACACCTCAGTCACATGAGGCTCACGCCTTACATGACTGGATCGAGGCATACGCCTCGAGGTTAAATAGGACTGCCTCACCTTTGAGGCGTACGCCTCGACCACCTTGAGGCTTAGTTTTTTCAAAACATGATTCACTAAATTTCACTTTCGGAGGCCAAAACGAAATCAAAATCAAGATTTTAAACCTTGTCTATTACATCTCGCACAAGAGGATGACCTATTTCAAGAGGGACTCTCATTTTCTCATTTTATTGCATGGCATTCATCCCCTGCTTATGTCTCATCCTAAGGATGCATGGTGCCTTGCGACCTCATCTTCATAGGGAAGGATCGACAGTCTGGCGCAATTATGATTCGCCTCAGCCTAGGCTTGCCATTTTCTTGTCCCTAAAAGCACTTTCAAATATAGTTTTTCTTTGAGGGCAGAAGAGGAAAAAGCTCCCATCCTTGGACCAAAAGAGAAGCACTAGGTTAGGGGAGACCATACTAAATCGAAGGCTCAGACCCCTCTTTGTGACCACGATGCACTAGAATCAGGGACAAGAAAATAGACTACCCCACTGCCCATGGAAATCCACACAGGCTTGGTAGGAGGACAAAAAACTCGGTCTCAGTTTGGAGTTGGAATGAGTCTCGCCTCTCAACAGTACGGATGTGTGACAAAAAAGGGTGAAAATTTTTGGGATATTTACACCCCATAACCCTGAAATTTAAACTTCGTAATTACCCCAGAAAACCCTCAATAATCATGAATTTCATCCAAACCCCGAATAATAATAAACCTTTACATGACATAACCCTGTTGTCAAGTTCCGTCATATTTCTCCGTTAACCTTGACGGAAAAGTTTTATGTTGACCCATTTTACCTTCGAAAGACATCCTATTTATAACATGATACCATTTTGTATATGCAAACAAAATGTCCATCGCAAGGTCCAGGAATTCCCGCCTGCCCCTGGCAAGTTGCCTCCTTCGCCCCGTGCCTCCCGCCCCCCGCCCGCTGCCTCCTCCCCCCGCCCGCATGCAAGCTCCGGCCCTCCCCACTCCATGCGCCTCTGCCCTGCAGCCCTCCCCACCTCATGCGCGTACCTCCGCCATGCAGTCCTCCCCCTGCCTCTGCGCCTCTGCCTCACCCGCATGCGAGCTCCGACTCTCCCCGCAGCCTCCGCCCCCCCCCCCCCCCCCCCGCTCGCTGCGCGTGCCTCCACCCGCCTGCGCGTGCGCCTTTACCCCGCAAACCCTCCCCCTCCCGCAAGCTCGAGCACCCCACACACCCCTCGCCGACACCCCCAGCCCTCCCCATGCCCGCGCAGCTGCAAGTTCGCCCCTCCCCCTCGCGCCGCACCCTCTTCGACCCCGACCCCTCGCACCTACAAACCCTCCCCCGCACCCCCGCAGCTGCAAGCGGTGCCTCCGCACCATCTTCCGACCAACCCCCTGCAAGCTTGCCCTCTTCCCTCGCGCCGCACCCATCTTCGACTCCCCCCCCACCCCCCGCAGCTGCAAGAGGCGCCTCCGCACCATCTTCGACCCACCCCCTGCAAGCTCGCCTCGCGTCACACCGTCTTCGACCCACCCCCTGCAAGCTCGCCCCACTCCCCTCGCGTTTCGCGTTGCACCCTCGTCGACCCCCTCCCCCCCACCCTATGCAGTTGCAACCCCAGCCCCCTGCCCCCACACCCCCCGCAGCTGCAAGCCCGCCTCCTCCCCCCGCCTCCGTACCATCTTCAACCCACCATCCCACGCGTGCATGCAAGTTCCACCCCTCCCTGCGACCCACTGCCTCCTGGTTAGAAGCCCGTCCTCTCTCTACGCGGGCACCATCGTCGAAGCCTTCAACCTCGCCTGAAAAACGCACCTCACCATGGTCAACCGCTCCCTGCAAGAGCCCCCTCTCCAATCCGTCTTGAAAGCCCTACAACCTGCACGTTTTTTTATGTTAACTTTTGATCAATCGCAGCCGTTAGATTGTGTATCAGTTAGATTAACTCACTTATATGGTTGAGTTAATGAAGAAAACTAACCGGAAGGTTAATGGGTGTAAAACGGAGTATGTATTCAAGGTTTTTGGATGTAATTCGTGATTTCGCAAGGTTTCTGAGGTAATTACGAGATTACTCAGGGTTATGGGTGTAAATATCCCAAAAATTTTCATTACTATCTTGTGCTTGGGTCAAGATGCGAGGGGAAGATTAGGAGAAAATTGCTTGATGTTAGGTGGAGATCGAGATCTAGCGCCCACTACAACCTAGTTCCCTGGGGCGAACCGTGCTATAGATAGGACACATGAAAGAACACGCAAAGCCACAATTTACTTCTTTTCTACGAGATATAACACCGGAAGGAAATGTAGGGGATTGTCGAAGGCTAGAAGGAGGAGGAAGCATGTCTCGATATCAAGGGAGTAGTGCAAAGAAAGCAAGTTGTCTCATGCTTGACGTGAGACACTAAGACTTGTATAGACTCATAACATTCTTATACTATCTATTTTTGGGGTAGTCTTGCAGGGTTAAAACAAAATCCTTTTCATTTTCTTTTATCTACAATTCTCTAATTTGATTGACCATATATCCAGGCAGTCCCTATTCCATTTTTCTAACAAAAAGAGGGAGGTCTTGTTTTTCACATACATATATGTGTGTGTGTGTGTGTGTGTGAATTTTTCAAATACATTAACTTTATAAAGGATATATATGATAGAGCTTCATATTGTGTAAGGATCTCGTCTGGGAAGACCGACTATTTTGACATCAGTAGTAGTCTGCACCAAGGTTCAGCTTTGAGTCCATTCTTACTTTGATTATGGACGAGTCAGTTAGTCACATTCAGGATGAGATACCTTGGTGTATGTTGTTCGCCAATGATATTGTGTTGATAAATGAGACTAGAGATGGAGTAAGTGCAAAGCTTGAGGTTTGGAGGCATGCCTTGGAGACTAAAGGATTCTGTATAAGTATGGGCTAAGATTAAATATATGGAGTGCACATTTGATGAAAGCAGTGGTGAACGAATCAGAGGTGAAGATTGGAGACAATAACATTAAGAAGAAAGATTCTTTTAGATACTTAAGATCTATTTTGCAACATGATGGGGAAATCGATAGAGATGTGACTCATAAAATAAAAGCAGGCTGATTAAAGTGGAGAGGAGCATCTATTGTTCTATGTGATAAGAAAATTGCTTTGAAAATCAAAAAAAGTATACAAAGCAACCATGAGACTTGCTATTCTCTATGGATCTGAATGCTGGCCTGCGAACCATAAACATGTACAGGGAACGACAATAGCAAAATGAAAATTCTAAGTGGATGTATGGTCATACACGAAAGGATCATATTCAGAATGATGTGGTGTCGCTCCAATAGATGATAATATGAGATAAAACTGCTTAAGATGGTTTGGCCACTCGCAAAGAAGGTTGGTCAATGCGCCAGTTAGAAGATGCGAGATTTGGGTATTTAGCCAACTCAAGGCGGGCGAGGAAGGCCCAAGAAGTGTTGGAATGAGACCATCCAAAGATATTTCAATTATTTGGATCTAAGGTAGAGAATGGTCCAAGTTAGATCTGAATGGAGGCAAAGAATCCATTTACCTGACCCTACTTAATGTGGGAAAAGGCTTTGTTGTTGTTGTATTATGTGGTTTGATGCAGATCGTGTTCTTTTGATATTTTTTTTACAGTTTACTTGTTGGGATCGGAGGATTCAGAGTATGTTATTTGGTGTTGATCTGTTTTTGTTATTTGATCCGATGATTCGATATTTGTTATTAAGACTAAGACTTGAATTAGACTATAACTTTCTAAGAAACAAAATGTATATCAAAACCTCACGAATGAAATCAGCTTCTTCCTTCCAACCATGTATGTATGTATTTGTAAGAAATCTCAAATAGTTGACATGAATTCCCCATGCCATTCTCTCATCTTTCTCTCCCTTCTTTCAGAACATTTGATACACTAAAATTATCTAGTGATGTGAGCGATGTAAGGAGGCATGCCTTATGCTGTCGGTGTATTTAAGGATAGAGAGTTCAGGAGTCGGTGCAACTTTGAAAGGATGCCTTTTTCCTTTTATCTTATTTCTCCTTTCTTATTTTTCTTCACCCTTTTGCTCTTTTTTTGCTTTTCTCTCCACCATATTGCATTTTTCTTGACTTCAAACTCCATTTGATTACAATTTTGGTGTGATCTTTCCTAAGAGGAAAATTCCTAGATGCTGTCGAGAATAATACAAAACAGTTATATAAAGTAGCAAAACTTTTTGGCGTATGTAGTAGGTAAGTTGCCTATTTAAGATGTGACTTGCATTTATGAGTTTCAGCAGAAAGTTGCATATTCATGAGGCAACTTTATCTTAAAAGCCACCACTTCAAGAGGTGGCTTAACTTCATATCGAGCAAAGCCGCCTCTTGAAAAAATGTTGAACGGATGTCATCTTTTGAAAATGTGGTTTTAGTTAAAATTTAGAAGGTGATTTATCTGTGGTATATAGCAAAAAAAAGGTGTTGGCCTCTTATATAACAAACTTGTTATTATCCTTCACGGTAAGTAGGACATTTCCTCTTTCATTATGTATTATGCAGTCCGTTTGTTACATGTAATTCTTATCATCAACTTGACGTCATATATAGACAATATTTCAACAATATGAGTTTTGCTATCCAATTTAGTAAATTTTAATTTGTAAAATAGTAATTTGTAAACTTGTAAGATGTCATAAGTTGTCATGCACGACTTCTTTTCTTCTCCAAGTTGAATGTCAATTTTTTAACAGATTTTAGGTGTGAAATTTACTACGCAATTCTATGTATTAATAAAATTGACTTTCAATATGGTAAAGATACAAAATACTTTTTCCTTAAACAATAATAGTAAAGTTGCACTATCCATATATTTAGAAAAGAGTAGAAACTTTATATTTCTATTTTAGACAGTTCTGGTCAGTTTCGATGTGATTTTGATATTTTCTTGGAGGAATGTGAAGGAATCTGAGATAAGTGGGAAAAAATCCATTTACCAACAGACTTCCCTAATAGTCAAAACTACTTTAACAACATTCAACAGCAATCTAAAGTTCAAACTCAATAACTTGGACATATATAACACGATCGAGCCCAACGTTGAATTAGTTCTTCCATTAAATCCAACAACCCTCCAACTAAAAATCATTTGTCGGATATCCTTTCACGTAATTAATACGAGAAGTATAGGGACATATATACATATATTCTCGTAAAATAAAAAAAATCTTACAATACAAGCAAAATACTTCCCAAAAGAAACCCCGTGGCCCAAAAAAGGTTCCTTTTTACCGCGATGTCACCGAATCATGCCACATAACATCTCATCTTTCAACCCCTAAAACCACCAGGGGGAAAAACTTACTTCCTCGATCGCCTCCCACGGCTCGTTGTAGATGATCGGCACCACGCGAGCCCCGGCGGACTCCACGAACTTCACGTACGAGGCCGCGATGTAGGACGCACCGGAGGCGTTGGTGATCCTCCCGGAGGCGCCGTCTCCGGGGTGCGTCAGGATCCCGACCCCCGGCCGGTGGTCGAGAACGGGGTCCCGGGCAGACTACGGCACCGGGAAGGAGGAGGAGCTGCGGCGATGAGAAGGAGGTGGTCTCCAGCGAGAACAGGAGGAGGAGGAAGAGGAGGAGGAGGAGGAGATGGGGCGGAGATGCAGCGACGCCGCCTTCCGTCAACGGAACCTTTGCGCGCGATTTCCGCATTTTATGGGGACCTTTGCGCATAAATTTCCGCAACTTCAGCTCGTTTTAATTGCATACGCGCGGACACGACTGAAAATTTATCTAGCAACAAATTATTATGGATTTCTTACAATTGTGTCCTCTAAGATTCTATAACTATAGTTACATTCTTATCTTTTTGTAATATACTTTGTGCCCCTGCATTCGTACAAAATTCTTCTGTTAAGGTAAAACATAAGTGTAATAATAGAAGGGAAGTGAGTTTTGTAAGGATAATAGCAAAGGTGTTACTGTTATTGCAAAAAAGTAGGGTCATATTATAATGAGATTTTTACCCAGTAGAACTTATAATTTTTGTCAATTACCTTTACAACCTTTAAAACAACCTAATTCCCACCTCGACTCCGTAAACTTACTAACTCTTACCCCATGAACCCTGCGGTTAATCTGTTTGAAGCTTGTGGGCGTTTTTGATATAATTTATAGGGTCGATGGGGTAATTACGTTGTGCAAAAGGTTGTGGAGGTAATTTAAAAGTTTATATGGTCTGTCAGGTAAAAATCTCTATTATAATTGTGGAATATCAAAGGAGCCTTGTTATATTATTCCAACTAGTTACTTTAGCATGGTAATCTACAATAAAGTTTTGATTGTGATAAGGTCAAAGAGGTATTTTAAAACAAGTTTTATCCTTTTTAATGGTAAGATCTAGATTTGATCCAAAGTAAATTATATAAATAGGCAAGGTTGGTAATGGCATGGTGAGAAGCTTGAGCACTAACATAAGAACATATGAGATACTTTGCAAATGTAACATTACATTTAAAAATGAAAACCTTTATTCAAATCGAGGTATAGTTGGGATTTTTTTAGTTTACCTCGATACATACGCAACAAGAAAAAGAACAACCTAAAAATTAGGTTACTAGACTTTGAACGAGAAAGTTCTGCACCATTAATCTGGATCTCAGGACGCTAGTTCTTTTACTTGTCGTGAGCTAGCTTAATAGTATTGCTCCAACGGGTAACCGGTTTTGGTTCAAGATGATCGCAGGCTGCATCAAACAAGGGGTGGACTATTAGAATTGCTCGCAATTGCCCATGAAACAAAGAGCTAGCTTACCCATATTGCCCATGAAGTAATGTGGGTGTACTGGTACATGTTCCCTTTTTTATCGAACTATAATTGACTTCTTCACTAAGATTTTTGATAAAATGTATTCTTTAAGGTTATGCACACATCATGTAACTCCTTCGTAAAACTCACATTTTTATGGAAAACACAACGTCGCATGCTTCCTTTCTATGGTAAGAATGATTTTTCAAATAAAAATCTTTATCTCGCGGTGATTGCTTCTTTGATCTGTTATTTACACATATAATTGCTAAAGCATATTTGAAGCCTTAATAGCAACATTAGCGCTATGGAGGTGTGGGATTGCGCAAAAGGAATACCATAGTATAAGAGTACAAAGATCCATGTTCTATGAGATTCATATATCAGTGAAGCTATAATTTAGATGAGGGATTGCGCATCTTTACCTCAGAATAAGTGGATTTTATCCCAGAATAAGCAATATATGTTAAAATGATCATGTCATGATTACGTTGTTTATGTATGTCATTAAAAAGAATAAACCTTACATATCTTTTATCCTTCATTGTTCCCTATCTCTCTGATTGACATATTAAGTGAACTAATATATGAGCTATATGCTAATAAAAGCTTTCGTCCATAATTTTTGCTTTGAATTAGTGAAAACGCTAAGTTAATTTCGAGTATATTCATGTTAGTTTTTTTATTTTTTATCAGTTGTACCCCCCTCTGAGACATTGCAATGTCAGTTTTGCCCTTCCTTTTTTGGAATATCAGTTGTACCCTTGACTTCTTGCAATTTTATCACGTGTGCCCCTTCGTTACTTTAGTTGTCAATAAGTGAATTTAACCATGTGTTTTCAAATTGTGGTGAGGTTAAGAGAGACATGACTATCCAAACACTCCCCCACTCATTTTCTTCCTCGACTCATCCTCCTCCACCGCATGCAGCCTCCGACCATGTCCTTCGTCATCCTCTCAATGCACGGAACTTCGTCGACTTCAGTACCGAGGGAGCGATGTTGTGGAGTGGTGGCTGTGATGGAGGAGCAGGGGTAGAGGAGGAGGAGCAAGGCAGAGAGGGTAGAGGAGGGGGCAGAGGAGGATCAGGGGAGGGGTAGGTGGGGCCGGAGGAGGAGGAAGGGGACGTAGGAGGAGCATGGGGTGGTGGAGGATCAAGGAGAGACGGAGGAGGCGGGGGCACTGGAGGAGGGGGACGGAGGAGGAGGAGGTCGGGGCAGTGGAGAGGAGGGGTAGGAGGAGGAGGTTGGGGAAGAGGAGGAGGTTGGGGCGGAAGAGAGGAGAGGTAGGAGGCAGGGGTGGAGGAAGGGAGGAGGAGGCGGCAGAGGAAGGGGAGGAGGTTGGGTGAAGGAGGAGGGGGAGGAAGAGGAGGGGGAGGCTGAGGCGGAGGAGGGGTGGAGTAGGAGGAGGCTGGGATCGGAGGATGGGAGGTGGAGGAGGAGGAGGTGGAGATGGAGGAGGGGAGGAGGAGGTTAGGGGTGGAGGAGAGGGAGGAGGAGGCTGGGGGAGGAGAGGAGGAAAAGGAGGAGGTTAGGACAGAGGAGGAGGATGAGGCTGGTAGTCAAGGAGGGAGAGGGGGGAGGAGGTTGGGCGGAGGAGGGAGAGGAGGCTGGGGGCAGAGGAGGAGGAGGAGACTAAGGAGGAGGAGGATGTGGTAGTGGAGGAGGAGGGAGAGGCTGAGGAGGGAGGAAAGATCGCTCAATCCTTTTTAAAAATTTATTTTCCACATGTGTCCTCAAAGTTAATGTCTGTTTACATTGGGGATGGACAGAAACTAACCCGAGGGGCACAAGTGATAGAACGAAAACAAACTCGAGGGAAACTTACCCGAGGGGCACAATTAATATTCTAAAAAAGGGAGGGCATAACTGCTATTACAATATCTCAGAAGAGCACAACTAATAAAAACCCTAATAATTATAACAAATATGGTGAATGAATGTATAAAACTATGTTTTATATTTATCTTTTAAATATTTCTATAACTATATTTATAAATGAATTCAGATACATGATACATATACAAATGTTTACAAATATCAAAATGATACACACACACACACATACACACACACACACACACACACACACACACACACACATATATATATATATTAAAACATATAAGGATATATATGTTAACATCTATATAAAATGGATACAATGGCGATCGAATACGGATATATCCACAACTGTTTGTATTCCTAAGTGGATGCCCCCTCTCCCATGACCAATGCCTTGTATGTTGTTTATACTGCAACCTTTTATATTTTTGAAAGTAAGATACAATTTTCTTCCACAATGCATGAGTCAATATGATTTAAATATCGTTTATTGAAATTTTAAGATATACCATACCAATGGACTTCCGTATTTCGCTCTTTCTATGCAGTGAACCATTGTTGTGTTCCGTTTCTCTATTCTCTGTTGCAATTGTGACAATACACATACACACATAATGTTTACATCTTGTAATGTGTACATTTGTTATTGATTTGCAATATGCTAATAATTAGAACTTTGAACGGTTGTTACACACACATATACATGCATACATATATAATCCGATTTCTCGGTTAAAAAACATGTTCGACCGTTCTGCCCAATAAATTAAGTATGATCCATTTTTTCTTGGTTAATAGGAGTTATGATGATGTCATGATGACATCATTTGTCAGTTTGACTACTTTAAACCAATGGTACGACCTTGTCAGATCAAATCGAAGATAAATCGGTTCAACTTCTGTCCGATTTTTTAAACCTTTTGATGTAATTGTATAGATTTCATAATGAATTATTATTTATATAATATAAAGATTTGAAAAATCTTTGAGATTTGAATTTCGAAAAGTATTTACAATAAAAAATATATATATTTAAAAGTTGAAGTTTGTAGAGTTAAATCTTATATAGTTATTGAAATTGGGTATTAAAAATATGTTAAGGAGAATAAGAAGAATATAATTTTTCACTATTGAAATTGTTATTATTTCTTGTGTCTATCACTATAGAATAGTAAGTCGTGAAAGATAAATTTAATGGGATATGTTTACGCGTATTGTACAAATATATATATGTATTCATTGTTTCCATAATTAAGGAAGAAATATGCTCATATACCATGCTCATATTTTGTTCAGTATATTTTTATATTATTTACTAGTTATATATGAGTTGGATTTTAAAATATATCTTAGAAATAAAAAATACTTATTATCATGGGATTTATATAGATTTGATTTTCATGGAGGGAGAATATTGAGATAGAGTGACAAAGAAGATCCTCTTCATGGTAATTGAGAATATACTTAGCATGATTGAGATAAAATAAATTGAGATGCAATGGAAAAAAAGCAATTCAATAAATTTGGCTAGTCCTTATTATATCTACCATTCAGAATTCAATTGAGCTAACTGTATGATTTATTGTATTCTCAACGTTTTGAGATACATTTTTAAGTTAATTTTATAATTGGAGATATTATGTTTCCATTAATTGAAAGGAAAAGGATGAAGAGAATAGAGGCTTGTACTATTATATCATACATTTTGATGGATGTACAAGCCAAGCCATCTACGTATGAAGTTATATATTTACATGTGAAGATACCACAGAAGAATTATATATAATTTAGTATTTTAAATCTTATTGTATGATGCAATTTTATTAATGATTGTGTTTTTGCTAATATAAATAAATAACTTCATGTGCTTAAACTATTTTGTTGGTGACAAATAAGGTGCTTCTCTTACCAAATAATTACATATATTAGATTGAATGTAAGTTAGTATAACTTAGTCTTGTAACTTACTTGTATATAATTATCTATATAGAAGAGGTTCCTACTAAGATCGACATGGTTATTTAAAGTTTTGACATAAAAAGTGACCCTAATGTATTAATATGACATAAAATATGTTGCAATAATTATATATGGAAGGAAATAACACTCACATACTAAATTTAGAAATATGATTAAGAGAGAGGGATGGAGTGATGGAAAGAAAGAAGAAGGGAGAAAGAGAATAAAGAGAAAATGTAAGGGAAAGATAATGATAGTATAGAGAGAGAAAAAAGATGGGCGGATAGAGAGTTGGAGGAGAAAGAAAGAATGAAGGTAGAGAGAGATTGTCCCACTAAGAGAGAAAATGGAGCAAGATAGACAACAATGTGGGAGAGAGATCCGAGGTGCACATGGATCGGATAGGATTGAATTTTAACCTAATTCATATCCAGTCTTAACATATTTTTTCAAACTCAATTCAGTCCACGGAATATGTAAATCAATCGATTCCTATCCATCGAATTACGAATTGAATAAGAATTTTGCACTTACATCTTCCCTCTCAATATTCTACTCTCTCACCTATATTTTGTAGCACACATAGCCCTTGATATTTGAATAAATTAAGAATATCTTAAAACCCAATAATATGAATAGATGTAAAAAAAGAAAAGAAAGATCACGTAATTCAAATTAAAGTTACAGAATTCTATTAATCTATTAAAACAAGTTGAAAACCACGCACTCAAACTAAAGTACTATATTGAATTTGAAAAAAGTTTTTATATAAATAATGCATTAGTTTGTTTTTTTTACAATTGATTTGCATCAAATGATTCAAATAAAAAAAATACAATTTGCCAAAAAGATACAATGATAAGTTAGATAAATATGTAATACAATCTCCACGGTCAGGTATTGATGAAATCAACGACTAATTGAGAATGTTAAGCTATGTCAAAATCCAACCACTCCCACGAACATCCTTCAAAGCTATAAAATGTATAACTAAGAAATGAGAATCACAAAATTCATACTCGATGTTTATGCGAGATAAAATTAACTTAATTATATCCCACTAGTTGGGCATCATGGCTCTCATTTAAAATAGACCTGCAATATAATTTATTTGTAAGTTATACATATAGTCAAAATATGCAAATGTTATGAAAAATATGAATAAAAATACATATCAATTTAATAATGAAAGGAATTGAAGTAATTCTTATTTCTTCTTAGATGAGCGCGTTACAATTGATTATACAATCGATTCAATTTCATCTAAGATAAGGTTGCAAGCTAGAGCAAGTAAATGGTAAGAAGCAAAAGGGACAAAATTATCTAAGAAACGTACCAAGCAATTATTTCAAACCTATTTCCTTTTAACGAAGATCAGAAAAGTGGCATGATATTGACGCCAAATAGTATCGTGTCATAAGAGGATTACATTATTTGAGGTGGGCAACGACATCACGAGGGAAGGGACAGTAATGGTAAGCTGAAGGGGAATAACATTGTGCTGGAGGGGGCACATCGAAATGGATGACTGCCAATAGTGAAATGAGAGAGAGAGAGATGGATCTAGGAGGGTAATAACTGAACAAGGATTGCAAATTTACAAGTTATAGTCATACTCCATTATTTTCGAGATTTAACATTTACCTTTAAAGAGAGAAGAAAGTGCGATATCAAGATTGATATGGAAAAATGACATGAACGACATTGATTATGGCCTTACAAGGACACTCATAGATATTGTAGATATATGTATGTATGTAAGTTTGTACGTATGTATGCATGTATATATTGAAGTATGTATGTATATGTGTGTTAACGGATTAACGGACCGGATCGAATTTTGGTAAAGATGCGATCCAAACCGTACTTCAACAAATTCTAAAAATTCCAATCCGATCCAATCAATTAGAATTATAAAACCATTCTAATCCAATAACATTAGATTAGATTAAGAATTTTATCCAATCCGTGTGCACTCATAAGCAGAGATTCGGTGGAGATAGAGAGGGGAAAGATATCCCCGGAGACGAGTGGAGAGGAAAAGAGAAAAGAATAGAGAGAAAGATCGAAAAGCAATAAAATTTATCAATTGCTCCTTTAAATTTTGCAACATGTTTTTAACCCTTCTCTTCATCTTTTTCTTTCTTCATCCTCCTTATTCCCTCCTAATATGTGACGGATTCAGGGAATAAGGGGCTTAGGTGTATGCTCGCCGCTGAGGATGACATAGGATCAGAGGTGGAGGGCAGTCGGGAGTACTTGGAAGGATTGGAGCATGAAGGAAGAAGAGGAAAAAGAATATTCGATCTTGCGATTAAGCAAAAATCTGATCCAATACGATCCATGTGGATCCCTAACAATAGAAACAAAGAGTATCAAGGAGGAAATGTGATTGAACAAGAGACCATTACAATCTATTGCAATAACCAGAGTCATCGGTCTATACAAAATCACTTTTATATAATCTGCATAGTGTTCTTGTTCTCTGAACCTTTTTCTTGTATAATGGAACCACTCTCTCCACATAAAGCTTGTCTCGTGAGTGTTGATTGGGATTGATTAGAAATTCTGGAGGAAGGATAATATTCCCAAGCAACAAATTTATTGAACATAAAAGAAACAACGCCCTTCACTGAGGGATAAGTATGATCATGAAAATATATTAATAACATGTAACAAGATCATGTTTTTTTTCAAATTTACTACAAGGGAAAATTGGTACAGACTATTCAAGGAAAGTTAATTCACCTACCTTGCTGTGCAACAAAGAGGAAGCACATTCATTCCATATTCTTCTCCTGTATACGAATGAAATCCGGTTCTCGTTCCAAATTACAAAATAACATTGTGTTAAATTCCAACTTGTCCTAACCCAGAAGAAGCAGAAGGAACATAGATGAGAATATTGGCGGGAAATGCTAGCTATAGTATCGGAGTCGTCTGTACACCAGTTGGAAATGTCTGAGCACCTCGAAGAAGAGACCTTGCTGAAGGTAGTCACCGGATGAACGGGGAAGTGGGGCCCTCATGCTAGATAATTGTATACTTGGGGGTTGTTCTTGTCCCTCTCCAAGTACTCCCTATCTATCAAGCTCTCTATCCTCTTCTTCAAATCCACAGGTTTGATCGGGAACTTGAGCTGAGGCAGCAACAATAAGCATGAAAACCACGCAATGAACCGTCTCAAAATAACCAAGGGACTGAATTCTTAACTTCAATAAGAACAAGGAAAGCTGGAATTCCTTGACTATTCAACAAATTTCAGTACATCTTGGTAAAGAATGGCATACCAGAAAATTTCAGTGTTTTGGTCCGGTATTATTACCCAAACAAATTTAAGGAGTTGGTTTTTTTTTTGTTGGAAATAAAAGGCAAGCAAGACCCTTTTCAGATTTGTAGTAATTCATCAAATAAAAAATGGACTTCCGGTTTAAGGCAATCTATGAAAATTTGCCGTGCAAACATCAAGAAATTCAGACAGGCAGGTACACATACTTGCTGAAAAAGCTCTGTTATCAAGAGCGTGTGACTCAGTACTTTTCTTGTTTTCATGATCCTTACTATAGCTGCATCAACCTGCAAGGCATTGATTTACATGCATTAGAATAATCTGAACAGCTATGAAGTCGCCGTGCAGAGACAAAACAACCAAGAATACTGCTCCATTAAGAGTACTTTTCGTAAGATGCTGTTAAATAGTTCCATTCACCTTAAAACAACTTCATGCAAGGCAATTAAAAATCAAGTGATGAACACCAAAGAGAAAGGAAATTAGTATTTCATGTTTGAGTAAATAAAAAAATAGCAAAGCCTTAACCCATTAAAGTAGGGCCGGCTACATAGATTCCTGCTCAAATCCATGTTGAAAGATTCGACTATTTTTACGCTGGTTGTCGACAACCTAACACAACACCCACACGAGGGGATTTGAACACTGGTCTTTTGAGTTAATGCAAAGAAAAATCTAAGAAGAAAGGAGCATATAAGCACAAGAGTTCCACTACAGTCAGTAAATGTTCCGACTTTTTTCTTCATATGTGAAATACAAAAGGTTCCAGCTACCAGGGTTAGCAGATCAAATCAATCCTGGAGATCTGGTTTGATCCTTCAAGGTCGCAGGCACATCTTGCCCTTGGGTCTGCTAACCACCCAGCCTTCCTTTGACTTCTCATAGTTCAAAGGAATTAGTTTACTATAAGAATTCACGCCCCATACAATGGACACAAAGAAAGGTTGGAGGTGAAAGGAACGTGGAATGGAGAGGAGCATAGAGAGATGAGAAAGATAATGAGAGAAGAGAGGGGTGACAGTAGATGAGGAAAGGGAGAGGAGGGAAGGGGATAGAGGAGCATGGAAGGTGGCAGACCATTGAAGAAACGTGTAGGAAGACGTGTGCTGGAGGAGGGCATGGAGCAATCCAAATTATTTTTTGAAGTTAAGAAAGGCTAGCCAGAATTTGCCTTCATCTACTTCTCTGATAGAATTTGATCTGCCCACCCTCCAACGGTCCAATATCCATCTCTTGACCTTCATGGGTGGACGCATTCCTGTCATCTACTTTCCTCTTCTTTCTCTCACCATGTTTGACCACATGCATCAATTTTTTTACCATGTGGGGACCGCATATTTCTAAAAAATACCGTAACCACATGATTATGCACAAGAGTAATAGCATCAATTGCATTTAAGCATTTCTGATTGACGGTGAATTGGTAGTCATCCAATCACAAGAGTATTTACATATCATGATCCAAAGCATCAGTCACCACTTGCCCCTACCTAGGTATCCTAAGAACAAAAACATAATATCAACAAAGCATCCCAATAGTATATGTTGACAAAAGGTTTCTTCGCGCTCAAACGATATGACTGGTAATCTCAGCTCCTCCCACACCCTTCTCGAGCCCAAACACTTGAAAAAGAAGTGATCAATATCCTCTACTTCCTCCTCTCATCGTAAGCAACGTGCATCCACCCCTTGAAACCATTGAGCTCTTCTTTTCCCAGTTATGATGTGCCCTCTCCTTAATAGCCATAGGAAGACCCTTATCCGCGAAGGCACCTTCCACATCCAAAAACGAGCACAATCTCATGCACAAATTCCAGAATCAAAGACAGTGGACGAACAAAACAGTGTATGCTTTCCTCACTGAGAAATGACCATCCCTTCAGTTTCACGCATCTCCTTTGTCTGTCAGGTACATCACAACAGTAACACTGCTCGACATCCGTAGACAATCTTCTAATCTCTGATCAGAAAGATTAACCCTGAAAGTAGGGGTCCAAGCTCCATTTGGCCATGTGTTCAACAAGTTCACATCTCTATTCGTTGTCATAGCAAAAAGTCATGGGAATCGATCACAGAAAGACCCTTCCTCCGACAAGTCGTCCATCCATAATTGAAAACCACGTCCAACAGGCCTTGGGAATTGAATAACCTCTGCTAACACGCTGCAAATACCCTTCCAAAAAGCAGATGACGAATTAACCACTTGGGGACATGCTGAGGGGTAGAGTCCAGATGCTGAGGGGTAGAGTCCAGATGGAAATTCAGAAGGTGAATGACTAGCTTAATGCAGACGGGTCTCCGAGTCCAGATGGGCTTCAAGTGTTTTTTGAAAGGAGTTTTTGGATGTGGTGAAGGATGATCTCATGGCAGTTCTGAAGAACTTCAGTATGGACAACAATTGAGTGGCTTAATAAGGATCACTTTTTTTTTCTATAGCCAAAGCAGGAGGTAATTGCGATAATATAGGACTTCAGACCGATCGCTCTGTCCAATGCAATGTAACTTATCATTGCCAAGATCCTTACCAACCGTCTTCATCTTGCAATGGGTACTATCATTTCTCTAGAGTAGACTGCTTGTGTACCAAGAAGACCTATGGTGGATGGGTTAGTGCTAGCATATGAGATGGTGTTAGATGGTAAGAGGGATCACATGAAAGGTGTGGTGTCAAAAGTTGACTTCTCCAAGGCCTGCGACTATGTTGAATGGCAAATTTTTGTGGGCCTCGTTGTATAAGGGAATCCCAAGTATTTGAGTTGCATGGATGAAAAGATGAATCATGATGATGTCTTATGCAGTTCTTGTGAATGGTTGTCTGGAGAGTGGGTATTTTTAGCCTCAGTGGCGGGTCAGCCAGGGATACCATTTGGCACCTTTCCTCTTCATGATTGTTGCCGGCGCATTAGTTGTGATGATGAAGTTGGCATCAGACGGTGGTTTCTAACCAGGTTTCTATAGTGGCGACGTGTCGATCCCCATATTGCATACGACAAAGGTATGATCATGTTTGTGGAGGGTGGGGTGGAGTAGGCGAGGAGAGCTTCCCGGATCATGGACACTTTTTGCGACAACTATGGCCTCTAGCACAGAGAGATCATCTTTTGTATCATTTGGACTCTCTCAAGAAGAGGTACAATAAGTTGCTTTGGTACTACGATGTTTAGGTGTGTCCCTCCTGATCATGTATTTGGGACTTCTGTTGGTTGTTGGAAGACTTTGCTCCTTGGACTGGCTCCTATTCATGGAAGGATGTATCCCGATATATCGGTATCGACAGGTCACCGATATATCGCCGATATGTCCGATATCGGGTATCGACAGGCAAAAAAGGCGAGCTGAATATCGATGTCGACGACATGGCGTCGATATATCGCCGATATATCGGCGATATATCGGTATCGACATGGTACCGATATCGATATGTCATTCCATGCTCCTATTGTTGGACAGATTGGAGAGGAAGAGGATGAAGTTCAAAGCTACGACTCTAAGGGAGCAATATTAGTCCTTGAGCATGTACTCTAGGCAATACCTATATTTTTCTGTTCCACCAAATTCCTCCCCATGGGCATGAGAATGAAGACGAAAACTACGATAATGCATTTTTTATGGGTGAAGGATGGGTGAGACAACAAGAGAACGATGCAAATCTCATTGACTGGGAGATTACGACATAACATAAGATGGATGGACTTGGCATAATGAAGCTGGAGCACATGAACAATGCTCTTCTAACAAAGTCGATTACAGGCTTTATGGCAATAAAGATGACTTAGAGTGTCGTCTTTTATGGAATATCTATGGAATTAGTGGCGTCAACATAGTCAATTAGTTCTACATCCTCACTTTGTCAAGGCATTTCAAAACTCCTACTCGAGCTTATTTCAGGTGGTGGTTGGCGGCAGGGAGTCATTTCGTTTTTGGTTAGATGACTAGTCTAGATCGGGTGCTCTATGCGCTTGATGCCCTAGATTGTATGCTTTCGCTAGTAACCGATTTACAGTGGATCACACTTGGATGATGGGCTCTTGGACTCCCTCATACTGAGCGGACTTTACTAAGCAAAGGTTGGCCATTTTTTAGGTATCATGAAGGATTTGGAGGGGCCATTGAGTATGGGTGAAGGGTTGTTTTTCGGTCAAAAAGGCGTACCTTACCTTCTCGCAGATGCAAATTCTTGTACATGATGACCTCTACCGAGATTGCTTGTTGATTTGGAAGAGCGAATCTCATAGAAAGTTAAGGTGTTTCTTTGTCTTGTTAGGTACAAGCCTCTGCTTACGAAGGAGCGCAAAGACAAACTCTTGCAAACTGGGGACGTGTCATGCCCGAGATGTGGTGGGATTGAAGATTTGGAGCATCTCTTCTTATGGCCCAAACTTTCGACGAATGCGTTGGACAACGTTGGCATAGGGTAGCTTATGCTAGAAGACTGTAATGTATTTTGGAGTTCCATTAGGGCATTTTGTGGTAACTCGCAAGATGATAGTTCCCTCCTTTTAGCTCTAGACTATTTGACTAGCTAGAAATGAATATATATCCCATTAATAGTGTTCTTATTTCAATGATGTGCTAGAGCACTGCAAGCCTCTTCACATCTCTTGGCCATATGTACGGTAAACTATTTAACTTATTATTAAAACTGTGAGGTGGGTCCCAACTTAGGGATTTTCCCTTTCTTTCGAAAAACTTTCAAAATTCATTAAATCAATAAAAGTAGAGGAGTAGAAGTACAAACGACTAATCCTAACCTTCCTAACGACCTCAACAATGAGCAATGGAATGAATGACATTTTCCACATTAAGTCTCCTACATCTAAAATCTCTCTACATCCAAATTGCCTCACATCACAATGAGCGGTCAAATCACGGAATGTTATCATCCCTCCAACTTTCCTCCCTGAACAATTGCAAAATGTCGCGCATGTAGTGGTATCAAGCCAAGGATGCCCAAACCATCCAACCTTAGAATATGGATAGTCGAAGAAAAGATGATTGGCATCCTCCTCACCATTCATTCATAAAGAACATATAACGTCAACAAGAGGTGCACTCCATTCTATAGACCACAATCATAATCCATTCTCTCCTCATAAACCAAAGCAAAATCTCTTGAAAGAGACTCAAATCTTCCAAATGAAATTGTAGTTTCGAAGAAGAGTATCGCTTACACTCACTCCCCCCAACAAAAAAAACCTTTCATACATAACCATAACCAAACTTTTCTCCTCATCCTATATCCAGCAATTCCGAGCACCTTTTGCTAGTCTAAAAAAGAGGGGACCTTGGAGTGTTGAGGATCAAACTCATAAATCAAGTTCTAAAAACTAAGTGGATTATTAGACTTTCGAGGTAAAGAGGAAGACATTGTGTGTCACACTCACATGATGCGAAGTACTTATGGTTTTGATGTTACCTTGTCAACACCGTGTGATCAACTGCCCTCCTCACTTTGACAAGGTATTTCTAGTTTCCTTCCCGAGAAGGTGAGTTAGCTGAGATCCGTGTTTGGTAGTGGTGATATGTTCTACCTTTGGACTGGATAAGGCATTCTAAAAAATCGTTTCCCTATACTGTCTGCACTTTCGTGTGGCCGGGTTACCATGGTAGAGCAAGCGTATGGTCAAATGGAACTCCCCCCCTATGACTAGGTTCTTCGAGTACAGATTAGGGGAGGCAGACGAGATTCTTTAGCCCGAGGATTTGGTTTGCCTGATTTACGACGACAGTAGTGAGGATATGGATCATCTCTTTTTCAATTGTGGTCACTCGGTGAGGTCTTGGGAGTACACTGGAATTCTTGGTTTGGGACAAAGGATGGTACTTCCTTTTGGAGATATATTGGGGCATACTATAGCAATTCTCAAGAGGAATGTATTGTAACTTTTGAACATTTGTGGGTGTTTTGGGGTGTCCGAAATGATCTTATCTTTTGTGGTCAGTCTTTCTACTCAGAAAATGTACTAGAGTAAAGCAAAGCCCGCATCTGGTCTAGACTTCTTTACTTATATATATATATATATCTTGGGCGGTGGGTTCCATCTCAGGGTTGCACCCTCTCTTGCCACTCAACCAAGAGTTGTATTCCTTGTCCATCTCATTGAAAGCCTCCCTTCAATAAACACCTTGAAGATTCGACACTGGTGTACATATTTTCGGCACCCTTGAGTTTAATAGAAGTCACGTGTACCATAATAGATGAGATGACACTAAGGGTTTCATCTCGGTTGGTGTCAGGGTCATTGCAATCAAATAGAAAAGAAGAAAGTTGATAAGACGATGGCCTACTCAAACATAGAGATTCACAAGGGTAGACCTTCCCTCACAAACCCCAAGTTGGTGGCACCGAAGCCCTAATGAAGCACCGACGCTGATAACACATTGGGGGTGCCCAATGTCGGAGGTAGTAATAAGAACTGCTAGGCACCAACGATAAAGCGTCTAGGAAATGGCGACAAGGCCCTAGAACCAATTGTGTCACCATTACACGACGACAATGAGACCACTAATAGTATGGATGAAAATGGTTGCATAAGATACCAAACATGCATGTAAATGATGCAATAATGAAAAAAGGACATAACAAATACCTAAACAAAAAAAAGAAAACTTATAATACCTATACGTATTCGTATCATTTGTCTTGGTATCCTCCAAATTTTAGACATTCCTATTTATATTCGTAACCTCATTCCTATCTATGTTTGTATCATCGAAAAAATGAACATTCATGTATGTACCTAAATTTATACATTCGTATTCGTCAAAACTAAGGATATAAAATTTGTATTGCATTTGATGGATGTTGAATTATAGTATATGTATCTGCATGTGTGAACATCGAATATAAGAAAATGATACCCTACTTAATGAAAGCACATATGTATGGGTGCAGATATATTTGTATTCATTTTCATCCTAAGTTGTTGGTGGTGACACCACTAAATGGTAGTGACTGGACCACCAACGGTGACGGTCTAGAGAGCACAAGGAGAGCTTGGAGATTGGGGCTAGGGTAAGAAGGGATCAGAAATCCGATATAAGACCGTCACTCTAATAATAGTATGTGAAAACAATAGGATGGAATGAGATGATTTTATTCAACGAGGAAGGATTTTGTAGAGTATAACCTTTATACCCTACATAACAACAAAGCCTTTTCCCCCATTAAGTAGGGTCGGCTACATGGATTCTTTGCTCCATTCAGATCTATCTTGGGTCATTCTGGAGCTTAGATCTAAAAAACTAAAATCCCTTTGGATGGTCTCATTCCAACACTTCTTGGACCCTCCTCATCCTCTCTTAAGTGGCTCAACATCCAAAAACTCGCATCTCCTAACTAGTGCATCAGTCGACCTCCTTTACAAATGGCCAAACCACCTTAAGTGGTTTTCTCTTATCTTATCCTCAATCGGAGCTACACCAAACTTCCTTCTGATTACATCATTCCGAGTCTGATCTTTACGTGTATGTCCACGCATCCACCTTAGTATTTTCATTTCCGCTACTGTCATTCTTTGCACATGTCTATGGTACACATGCCAACATTCAGATCCATAGAGCATAGCAAGTCTCACAGCTGCTTTGTAAAACTTTTCATTGCTTTTCAAAGGAATTTTCTTATCACATAGAATGTATTGTCACCAATCTTGACCTCGCTTCCCTCGTCATTGCTTCCGTCAAAAGTGCACTCCATATATTCAGTTTTAGCCCTACTTAAAAATCTTTTAGTCTCTAATGCATGCCTCCAAACCTCAAGCTTCTCATTTACTCCATCTCAAGTCTCATCAATCAAAACAATATCATCAACGAATAACAGACACCAAGGTATCTCATCCGGATGTGACTAGTCAACTCATCCATAATTAAAGTAGAAAGAAATGGATTCAAAGCTGAACCTTGATGCAGAGCAATGTTAATGTCAAAATAGACAATCTTCTCAGACCGGATCCTTACACAAGAGGAAGCCCTATCATACATATCCTTTTGAGGTTAATGTATAGGCCATGCACTTGTCTCTTCTCCAAAACTCTCCACAATATCTCATGTGGGACAAAAGCATAAGCCTTCTCCAAATCAATAAAAATCATATGAATGTTCTTCCTTTTTGCTATATAAATCTTCATTATTCTCCTAAGCAAGTGGATGACTTCAATAATTGAGCGAGTTGACATGAATCCAAATTAGTTTTAGTTTACTTTGGAAACTTGGCTCAACATTCTTTCGATCACATTGTTCCTTTTAACTCTATAAATCATATGGAGGTTTTTTTTGGCTCTATAAATCTACCTTATTCTCCTCAGCAAGTGGATGGCTTTAATGCAAGCGACCTGGCATGAATCTGAATTGATTTTATTTTACTTTGGAAACTTGCCTCAACCTTCTCTCGATCACACTTTCTCATATTTTCATAGTATTACTCATCAGCTTGATACCTCTATAATTCACACAACTTTGAATGTCTTATTTGTTACTATAAAGAGGCACCATAATGCTTCTCCTCCATTCTTCAGGCATTTTCTTGCTTCGCCAAATAACATTGAATAAATTGTAAGTCAAGTCAAACCACGCTCCCCTAGAACTCTCCATACTTCAATAGGAATGTCATTAGGTCCCACACCTTTCTCAAGTTTTATAACCTTCAAAACCTCCTCCACTTCCTTCCTTTGTATTCGTTGTAACCTTCAAAACATCCTCTACTTTCATAACCTTTATATCCTAATGGTGGAAAATACATAATGCTCCTCAACATGACTCTTAAGCTAGCTTCAAAAAAATGTGACTCAAAGGACAACTAATACCCCACTCTAGTCCTAGCCATCACGCTATGCATCACATTCTCTACATAAAAACTAGTGACCCAAAACACCATGATGTCCCTCTTGACTCACAAAGCCCAAAGAATGGCTAATGTCCCACTCCAATCCTAGTGTTTTTCTCCCTTGCATAGTTGCATGTCCTTCCAGCTCTGAAGCACATCTAGAAAGCGACTGATCTATGTGCTTTCACCAATGGCATTCTCCTTTTCACCCACATCGTGGCCAGACATGGACAAGAGAAGAACATTTCATCTACTCTATGTTGCCGCAACACAGACAGGATGCATCCAGGCCGTGCTCCATCTATTTCTCAGCACCATGGTAACTAACATCCTACGCCTTATTAACCACACATGCATTCTCACCTTCGGTGGAGCATTCATCGTCCACAGCAATCCATAATATAGGGTGTACGCCTCGATCGGGGTTCAATGCATGTTCTCTCATGACCTCATAGGCCCTAGCAACCAATAAAGTACATCCCTCCCATTCCCTAGCATAAGGCAACTGCTCCACTAACGTAAATCCATCATTATCAGGATCATCAAAGTGAACTCGCTAAAACTCTCATCCCACAGCATCGCCATAAACTGCAGCAGCCACATCCCATCCCAGCCATGTGCCACAACCACTTCCATGTCCACTATTAAATTTTATTCAACAAGCAAAAGACTTTTTGGTCAAAATGTAGAGATGGAAGCTTCCTTTTTTATTTGGCATTCTTTTTGACCGGCATGTAACACTTCCACTAACATTCTAACGGTTTTAATGTAGGATGATGATCATTGATCTGGAGCAAGCATCTTCGCCCCATACAGAAAAAAGGAAAATTCAGAGCCACGGGCGCAAGAATTTTTGCAAACAAAGTAAAGAATGAATACATGTTCCTAAAATTCATGGATGCCCGCTCTACAAATGAGTGAGTTTAAATCTTCATGAATCAACAACTTCCACTAAGCAGGTCCAATGACTTATCAGCAATTTATGATACCGAAAATAACAAATATGACATCAAATCAACCTGGTATTGACGGTCCTGGAAAACCCTTTCTGTTGTACTCGCATTTTCTTCTACTGTCTCTTTCATCTGAATCGCATTAACCTAAGGCAAAAAAATAGCACTCATTGAATACATATATTCAATACTTTATATTATGTCATGAAAAGACAGAGAATGGAAATGTTTTCACCTTAATACGGTAAAGTGGAGCGCTGAAGTCATCGTTAAATACAAAGGAATCATTGTCGTCAACTTCTCTACCTTTAGGGATCTGATATAGTGTGGTATGTAAAAAATATCTGGAAAAATATATCAAGGTAAAAGGGGTTAAAATGAACTACCTTCTGCAAAACCCGAACTTTACCACAAGCAAGAGACTGCAACGTTCTTCTTAATTCTTTATCCTCAATAGCAGTGGAGTCTTTTATATCTTCATAGCTTAGCTTTTGCGAATCATTGAACAGCATAAGCACAACTGTCTGATACACCAATGGTTGAGAAAGAGATAAGTTTAGGGTAAAAATGGCATAGAGACAGGAATTGCATCGAAAACTGTACCTGGAATAGTGATACTGCCAGTTCCTTTTTACCTTTAGGAAATTCTGCCTTCAAAACGCAATGGCCTAGTGAATTTTGCCACATTAAGCGTCTCCCATGATACTTACTAAGATAAAACTCCTTGAAAATATCCTGTTCAAAAGATAAGTTCAACAGGACTATCCGGGACACAGAGTACAGAAGATGCAAAAAAGCAGATAACTTCACCAATGGGACAGACCTGGTAGACATTGAGCTCATGAGGAAGTCGGACATCCATGGGTGGATATGTGGGCCAGTACCTACACAAATTAAGATCGCATCTTATTAAGTGAATATAGGCAGAACAATAACCAAAAGGAAACATGACACAATTTGTCTAAGCCTAACCCAGTCGTCAAGACATGAACACTCATTTCAATGCCACTTGGTAGCTTTGTTCTGGCTTGGGATGATTGCCGGAAGGACTCGTTGATCTCCTTTGATAACTCAATGTCCTGTCAAACACGTAGACATCTCAAAGAACAGTAACAAAGCCTATTAAAGAGCGGACAAGTATGATCAAATCCTAGATATCATAACAGCAGATACCAGGCTTTGCAACATAATATGACAGGCATCTAACTCACCAATAAAAAACCAACTCAAGAAGGAAAATGTGAACCCTCATAGAGATGTTCTAATCAGATGCTCACCGGGACAAGCATTATACGCAAAAAATGAAATTATGGTGAGCACTGATCCAGACTAAGATGTGAATCCCCCGTAGAGATGCCCTCATCAGATACTCACCGGTACATGCGAAGCATCATGCCAAAACTTAAGACCGCTTTGGTAAATGAAACACTTAAGAACTTTTACTCCTTACGAATGTTTTACTCAGTGCAAACTCTGCTGCCATATAACGTGCCGGGTAGTTGTTGAGAGCCCATGCATTCTAAATGTCATGTCCCCCACTATCATTCATAAAGAAGGCCAACTATTTGAAAACACAAATATATCGTGTCTTTCTATTGGCTATTGTTCTTTTTTTATTAAGAGAAATGTCGCATCAGTTTTCTATTATTACCCCCTGACTGAAAGGGCTTAAACTTTCTCTTTTTGCCATTTTGCGCAAAAGGAGTTCTGATGTTTATGGAGATGAAGAAGCATTGGAAGGGGATGGAGCGCGAGGGAGAGCCTTGGTTGAACACAAAGGATGAGAGCGGCGAGGATGAGAGGAGGGTCGGTGAAAACCTTGGGGATGTGGAGATGAGGTGGCCATGGTTATGGAAAGCCATATCGTGATATATTGGTATCGACATGTAACCAATATATCGCCGATATGGACGATATTTGCCCTTCCAAGGAAATTCTCTTCATAAAATCGGGCCGGTTTGGGCGATATGGCATCGATATATCATTGATATATCGACGGTATACCGATATTACCTACCTTGGTCATGGTCTCAGGTGTCTCATGGTAGACGTTGTCAACACCGGGGGCCGAAGGTTTTCCGCCTCATTTGCTGCAGAGAAGAGAACCATTTGGCTCAAACATGCACTAGTGAGGTTGTCTATTTTCGCTACAATAGTACGAGACATCGTAGGTGTGACTGCTCAAGGAGGAGGCCTGCTATCTAAAGGCTCCAGTAGAGTTTGTTACTACTGTGAAGATGAGGATGAGGTTTTTGGTGTCTAAGGGGTATGATGGTGATGTAGGGAAGGTGGTGAAAATATGCGGCTTGTTTTGGGATCCATGTTTGAAGGGGATGTGGTTAGGCTTGACAACCAACTTCTTTGTGTGCATGGTTTTCTTGGTGGGAGAAAGAGCGTATGATGAAAGGAGAGGTTGGATAGCTAAGGGCTTGACCATGGCACGTGTTGCTATTTCGTGATGGTGCCACTCTTCCAGTTGTGTGACGCTTTCGTTAAATCATAAGCACAACCCTTGCAAATAACTTCCTCTAATTGAGTAAAAAGCATTCAGGCGACCAGTAGGCTCTAAATCAAATCGACGCATTCCTAGCTATAATTGGAACGTGTGAATTATTGACTCGACGATCTTGAAATGGGCAAGGGTTGTCAATGCTAACCGCCTAATCGTTTCAAAGATGAGCTCTCGCATTCTCAACCGGAGCTTGAAACATTTTCATAATAATGACGATCACCCGATTTCGGGCTTTAGGAAACATAGCTCCTATCCAAACAAAGATATCTCCTATTATAATAGTTGTTGAATGAGGGTTGTTGACTTGACTCCGATGGCACGCGCCTCTCATTCTATCTATTCGGCGGCAGTTCTCGGGCGAATTCCAGACTCCTTCGACCTTTCAACCAGCATGTACCAGAATGCTTAATGACTACAAATGGTGTTCTATCCGTAAGAACTAGCCAGCGCGGGATGGAAAGAAATAGCTTGTATGCATCAAAGGTGTCTTTGGTGCCTATTTAGTTTGTTTGGTAAGTGACATTGTCGATGCTTATAAAGCTGAACAGTCATGCTTACTAGTGGCTTCATAGAATGCATTCACAACAATTTATCATTATTTCATGATGCAAACAACATATTTTTCTTCATTCACAGGATTGGCATAAGGTTCAGAATCAAAGTCCTATAAATTTTTTGGAGGCTTCTGGACTGACCGAACCACCAGAAGTTTTATACTTTTACAATTCTTCACGGATGAGATTCTAACAACTAGCAAGTAACCGTGTGGTTATTCTTAATACACCATACGGATCTTTTGCACGTTAATCATCTGAGCTTGTCGTGATGGCTCTATAGAAAGGATGGTTAACTAGAGCTTGATGCAGGAAAAGATTAACAGGTGCCTGGAGGGATGTGCCCTGTGACCCTAACCCAGGGGCAAATTAGTGATACTGGAAAAATTAATGTGTTGAGAATTATTTTTAGGAATTCCCAACATACTTCCTTTGTATTTTGAAATTGCTAATAAATTTGGAGAAGAAAGTGGGTCTTAAGGGAAGAAGGTTCCCATGGAAGGCTGTGGGAGTAAAGAACAACGCTTCTTCGATCCATGTCTCGGTAGAGGTTGTAAAGATTTATGTTATATTATGTCATTCTGTACCGTTTCATATTTTCTATTTTTCTTCTGGACTCTTATGTAATTTACCCATGGGTTCTCTCTATATAAGGGAGCCTAGGGTTCCATGGAATAAATGGTTTTTCTCATTTTTCCACCAACATGGTATCAGAGCCAAAACCCTAACCCTCATCCCGCCGTCTCTCTCTCTTGGCGGCACCACCCCCCTCCCCCCGCCTCCTTCCAACTGCAGGCTCACCGCCAGCCGCCGCTCCTCCTTTCCGTCGGACCCCCTCCAGCCCGCAGCCCCCCCCCCCACCGGCCACCTCCAACCCGCAGCCCCCCTACCGGCCCCTTTCAACCCTGCCTCTCCCGCGGTCGGCCACTATCTCGTCATGGATTTGAGTGCATAAAAGTCTACATATGCACTCAAATCCTATCAAGTTTATGTAGACACCGGTTTCTTGTCTACAAATCATAGTTTTCGTCTCCGGCAAGATGTCAGAAAGTAAAGTCGATATGCCCTCCAGTGCCAATAGTCAAGATGGATGGGACGAACTATGAGCTCTGGGCGATGCAGATCATGAGTCTCATGAAGTCGAATGGTAAGAAACATATACTTACCGAGGATGAGCCGACAGAGAAGAATGGGATCTATGCCTCCTGGGAGGCCGATGATTCTTATGCCAAGGTTTGGCTATCAGGAACACTGTCGATGGAGATTGCCAATGATGTCCTCCATCAGCCCACCGCCAAGGCGATATGGGATATTCTGACCGTCACATATTCACAGGTGCAGAACGAGACCAAGATGTTACAGCTCCAGCATGATATTTTTACAATGAAACAGAATTGGCGGCCGCTTCACTCTTTGTACACGTCCCTGAGGGGGATATTCGAGAAACTATATAGCAGTATACCACTCACGGCGACTCCATAGCAGCAGAAGACCTTCCGGAATGCTACCATGGTGGGCATACTACTAGCAGCGCTTGATCCTGAGTATGAAACAGCTCGCTCTCAGATACTTGCCGATGCTACTATTCCTTCTATAGATGAAGTCTACCGGAGGCTCAGTCGCATCTCTGTTTCTTCGAGCACATCTACTCTAACCCCCGTCGGCGATGGCAGTATCGCGAGGGAGAGGTGGTCAGTCTTCCTTTCGTGGACGTGGACCTCGTGGCCGAGGAGGTCGTTTTCGCCAGCCGTGTTCTTTCTGTCATCGCACAGGTCACTCAAAGGATACATGCTACTCTAAGCATGGGTTTCAGCATCGGCGCGTGTAGCCGAGCATGTTGCATCTCAATCGGCATCCACTCTAGATAACCGGTTCGTAGAGCTTGTGGCACGTCTGCGTGATATTATGCCTCAATCATCTACTAATTCTTCAGGTGGATCTACATATGTTGTTGCTACAGCATCTGCCAGTACTTCTGTCGTTGTCAGTACCTCAGGTAGTGCTACTGCCTTTACATCTAATCATGATCTCTCAGATTGGATTATGTATTCTGACGCCACCCATCACCTACGCCGTGACAGAGATAGACTTGAGTCATACAGGAATATCTCACCTGGACGCTCAGTACTCATAGCTGATGGGACTCATTCCCCCATCGTTGGACAGGGGGAGATCACCTTGTCACCTTCTATGCATTTACAGAATGTTCTACATGCTCCTGAGTTTTCCATAAATTTATTATCCATTAGTCAGATTACGAAGGATTTGCACCATTACGCTATATTTGACACATCATCTCTCATTTTTCAGGACATACTAACGGGCAGGGTGATTGGATGTGGCTCTGAGCAGAATGATCTTTATCGTCTGGTCCGGAATTCATATGCCGACGTCTCTTCCCATTCAATCGGATTAGTCTCTCCGTACACAAGGAATCTTCGCTTTGGTCACCTCCCGCTCCACAAAATGAGACATCTCTTGCCTCAGATCTCTCCGAGTGCGTCGTTTCGTTGTGAAGCTTGTCAGTGGAGAAAGCATCATCGTTCCAGCTTCCCTAATCGTCAGAGTCGGAGCAGTAACTCCCCATTTGAGTTGTTCCATATTGATATTTGGGGCCCGAGTCGTGTACCTGATCATCAGGGATACATATTTTATCTAGTTGTAGTGATGACTTTTCTCGTGCATCTTGGGTTTTCCTTTTAAAGAATAAATCTGAAACAGGGGATATTATTAAAAATATTATCAGTGAAGTGTAGAATGTTTTTTCTCCTACAGTAAAATATGTTCGTACAGATAATGCATTGGAATTATGCACTCGTTCTCTCTCCCAGTTTCTTTCGTCCAAAGGTATTATTCACCAAACCATATGTGCTTATACATCTCAACAGAATGGAGTGGTAGAGAGAAAACATCGTCACCTTCTTGATATCACTCGAACCCTGCGAATCCAGAGTTGTGTGCCTATCACCTTTTGGGGGGATGTTGTCCTTACAGCCTGCTACCTGGTCAATCCCATGCCGCTCTCTGTTCTTGGTGAGAAAATTCCTCTTTCCATTATTTTCCTTGATAAAGAATTATTTTCACTTACTCCTTGTGTCTTTGGTATTGTTGCCTTTGTTCACCACTTGTATCCTGGACTTGACAAACTCTCTCCTAGAGCCGTCAAGTGTCTTTGTAGGTTACTCTCGGACTCAGAAGGGTTATCGTTGTTATGACCCCATAAACAAGAAATATTTTGTCAGTGTTGACGTTACATTTTTTGAGTCTGTTATGTACTTCTCCCCTGCAGGTGACAGGTTGGTCTCTTCTACATCTAATGATGATGTCAATGTTCCTCCTCCTCCTAGTCTGAGTCCACTTGAGTCCAATCCAGTTCCAGTTGTCACACCACCACCACCACCACCTCCTCCTCCACAGCCACCTATCCCACCATTACCTAAATTCTATACACGTCGGTTAAGTCCTGCTCAGACTACACGTCAGGCATCCATCATGCCTCAAGTATGTTCAGATGATATTACTAATGATGGGTCAGATAATGTGCATGTGCAGGATTCTTCGTTGCAGGAGGAAGATGCGCCATCGGGTACAGTGGACGATGACCTTGATGTCCCTATTGCTATTCGGAAGCAAAAACAGACTTGTGTGTCTTATCCATTTGCTTCTCAGGTCTACTTTCACCGTCTCACAGGTAACTTTCAGAGGTTTGCTGCGGCTTTTTCTTCCGTGGATATACCACGGACTTATCAAGAGGCTATGAAGACTGACTGCTGGAGATTGGCTATAGAAGAAGAAATGCATGCTTTACAGTCCCGTGGTACATGGAGCCAGGTTACCACTCCATCTGGCGCATCTATTGTGAGCCGCAAATGGGCGTTCACAGTTAAATATCCCAGACAGATGGCAGTCTTGATCAGTACAAGGCACGACTTGTTGTGAAAGGTTTCACACAAACCTATGGTGTGGACTATTTGGACACATTCTCTCTAGTGGCTCGGCACTCTACTCTGCACATTATTCTATCGGTTGTTGTGATACGTGACTAATCCATCTCTCAACTTGATGTCAAGAACGCATTCTTGTATGGAGATCTGCAGGAGGAAGTCTACATGCAACAGCCACCGGGGTTCACTGCTGAGGGGGAGAATCATATGGTGTATAGACTTCAGAAGGTGATATATGGCCTTAAACAGAGTCCAAGGGCGTGGTTGCAGAAGCTTTCCCACCTAATTGAACGACATGGATTCAAAAGATCAAATGTGGATCACTCGTTGTTCATTCAGAAGACTTCTAGAGGTATGGTTGTCATCATGGTATATGTTGATGATATTCTGGTTACAGGAGATGACGTTCAGGGAATAGAGATAGCAAAAGTATTCTTGGGCCATCAGTTTCTCACGAAGGATCTTGGTACCCTAAGATATTTTCTGGGGTTGGAATTTGCTAGGAATGCACAGGGTCTGGTGATGACCCAAAGGAAATATATTACAGATTTTCTGGTTGAAACAAGCATGGTTGGATGTAAACCATCGAGCACTCCTATGGATCCAAGTATGAAATTGTATGACAATGATACTGAAGAAGTGGACAAGAGAAGATATAGAGAGATGGTGGGTAAGCTTCTTTATATCACTATAACTCGACCCGATATTGCTTTTGCAGTAAGTCGGGTGAGTCAATTTATGGAAAAGCCAAGACAAGTTCATATGGATGCCATATACATGATATTGAGGTATCTAAAGTCTTCTCCAGGCTCAGGGTTGTTTAGAAAGAACATAGATTTATCTATTTCAGCTTGTGCAGACGCAGATTATGCAAAGTGTCCTAAGGATCGTAAGTCTACTTCAGGCTTTGCCTTTTTTGTGGGGAGTTCTCTGGTTTCTTGTAAAAGCAGGAAACAAACTGTCGTGGCGAGGTCTAGCGTTGAATCTGAATATAGGGCCATGGCGCAAGCGAGCACGGAGATGATTTGGGTTCGAACTGTATTAGAAGACTTACATATAGATGTACCTTTACCCATGCAGCTTCAGTGTGACAATCAAACAGCTTTGTTTATTGCCAACAATCCAACATTTCATGAAAGAACAAAGCATATCAAAGTAGACTGCTACTATACTAGAGATATGATCCAGAAAGGCTTGATTTCTATTTCACACGTTAGTTCAGAAGATCAAACTGCCGACATATTTACCAAGCCATTGCTCAAAGGACCTTTTCGGAGATGTTCTTCCAAGTTGAGCATGATTGACATCTATGCTCCATCTTGAGGGGGAGTGTAGAGATTTATGTTATATTATGTCAATTTGTACCGTTTCATATTTTCTATTTTTCTTCTGGACTCTTGTGTAATTTACCCATAGGTTCTCTCTATATAAGGGAGCGTAGGGTTCTATGGAATAAACGGTTTTTCTCATTTTTCCACCAACAGAGGTTAATGATAACCAGAAGGTCAATAGGTGAGGAAGATAACGTTAACGAGTAAGGAAATCTGCTTATATAACCAAATAGAAGGTCGATCACTTCTTCTTTTTGACACAGGGTTAGCTCAGTTAGCTGACAAAAATGCTAATTTCCACCTCGTAGAGTTCACACATGTTGTATGGTTCACCCCTCGAACAAAAACTGGGAAAGAATACATTGATTTCCATAAATGCAACGATGTACCATTTACCCACTTCACCTAGTGATATGTCATGGTTTCGTAATAATTCCTCCTCCCCAAATTACCAATTACGAAGGGAGTCCATGGTGTAATAGACTTACCATGTTTTGACACAACATTTCTTTTCAAAGTGGGTGGTGAGACTTATTGTTGTTGGAGTATATGTGTCACTCTTGTGTACCACATCCAATGGTTTAGTCCCACGTCTACTATCTATGGGATTTGGAGGGTCAGTGGAGTATATATAAGAAGTCTCAAACCCATTGTATCATACGAGAGAAACTTCAATAGAAGAATCAGTCCTTCGAGGCGTTCCCCTGTGGTTTCATCCCTCTCCTCAAGGAGTAAGGTCCACGTAAAATCATGGTCTTCTTATTGTTTATTCTTTATCTCTGATATTATGCTTCTGCATTCTCCTTTTTCTAACATGGTATCAGAGCGGGTTTGATTCTCGGGGATATTTTTTATGTTCGAGATTTACTCTTGAAGATTTTTTTGTTCTATTCAAGATTCGATTATCATATTAAGTTCTCTTCTTGGTTGCTCCGTGAAGATTTGTCCAAGATATGTTCGAAGTTCTTCTCTGACTCCAGCAAATTCCAAATTTTAGCTTGAAGATTATTACTCAAGTTAGAGTTTCAATTTTAGGGTTTCCTGAAACCCTAATTTTTCAGCCCTTGGCAATGATGTCCTGCCTCTTTTTTTTTGAGAAGCTGATGTCCTGCCTCTTCTCCAGCAGCTGGCGGTGTCACGATGCCTTTCTACCACGCGGAAGGATGCACGATAATTCGACAACAATCGACGCAATCTCCTGGATCTGCTCCAGCTCCAGGCGGAGCCCTAAGTCTCTGTGCATACTCCCCACGCTACCAAGCGGCGCTAAAGGAGCTTCTGCCATCCCCTTCTTCCAAGCAGGGCTGCAACTTAAGCTCAAGCGACATTCCCCTCGTGCGAGTCTTCCGGGCAGGGCGGAGCCCTAGATCCCCCATGCAGTGCAAATCCCAGCCCAGGCGACTCCCCATCATCAGTCCTCCATCTCTTTTCGTCTCCAACCTTCGCCTAGGCACGACACCGTTGGGGTCCCCTACTGGAAAACCTCCTCCCCTCGCAGCATAGATGACCTTTCCAGGCCTCCCTCTAGGCGGCAGAGTTGGCATCTCATGGGCGGTGACGATCTAGATCTACTCCAGGTAGCGATGCACAGTGCCCCGCCGTCCTTTTCTCCTAATCAGCAAACGTGGTGATGCTGACTACTTCGATTCCAGGCGGCACCTCATTAGCAACACAAGACTCTTTAGGCGAAATCCCCCCTCTTCTCCAGATTCGATGGCGGTGAATCCCCAGCACTCATACGCCACCTGGAAATCAACTACCCCATCGGGGAGCTCTGCTTTAGTGTTTAGAGTTCCCAACGAAGGGGAGACCTTATATAATGATGGACCTTTTAATTCATCCAAAAAAAACGAAGGGGAAGGTCCAATATTTTGGTTGAAGTGGGCTACGGTTATTCCAAAAAAGGGTTTTAAAAAAAGAAATGAAGCCATGAGTTTTTTTTTTGAAAAAAGAGACATGCATACTAAAAAGGAAAAAGATGTACAAAAGAAAGAGGGGTCATACAAAAAAATCATATGAAAAAAATTGAGAAGAAAATCGGAAAAAAGAGAATGGGACGGCTTATTTAGAATAAAAAAGGAGAAATAACCATTAAAAACGAGGAAATAGCCGAGAAAAAAACTCATTTGAATGTTTATTTTCCTCAATTTCTAGTCTTCTCTTAACTTTGTCGACGTCATTGTGTTCCGACAAGTATGGGAGAAAATGGAGTATCATATAGAGTTCTACAGGTCAGATCGTATTTCAAAATTCCAGCCAGATTTCTGACTCTACAGTTCATATACAGACTCGACGCTCCGATTGGTTCCGAGTCTGCAGTTTCATTCGCACAAGTTTGTGATCATTATTTATGTTGTCCCCATCTTTGGTTTTGGTCTCAGAGTTTTCATGTGATACATAACGACTCCAAAGTAGAGATCTCATTCCACGTGCCATGTGGGCTAGGGTCTTTTACGTGGTTTCATAGGGACTCCAAAAGTCCAAATTAGATATCCCATTCTCTGAGCCAGTATGGGAGAGACTCGGTTCTCCGACGATGAGACTTTTTAAACTCCATTCTCCAACGACTGTGGACTCCGATGAGAATGTCTCCATGACTTTTCAGTTCGACCTTTCAGAGATGGAGCAGTTGTCCACATGATTCAGTCTTCTACATGTGTCGGGCCAGAGTACTCTGACAATTAGACTCATTTCAGTTTTAGTGACTCTAACATGCATAGTACAGAGCACACGTAATCCGACGAAGAGACCCAGTTCAACTCACACTCCAGCCCGTTTGTTCCTCATCACCTGCACGGCATGAGAAGCAACGTCCTCGACAGCAACCGACAGTTGTGTATGCATTGAATTGATATTATTCGTACTGTCTTGTATTGTGAATTTGAGTGATTTCTATCTATGTGTCCAAGTTGAGCACTACATGCTTTAGCTTGAGGGGGAGTGTTGGAGAATATGTGTCACTCTTGTGTAGATGGTACCACATCTAGTGGTTTAGTCCCACATCTACTATTTGTGAGACTTGGAGGGAAAGTGGAGGATATATAAGAAGCCCCAGACCCATTGTATCAGATGGGAGAAACTTCAATATAAGAATCAATCCTTTAATACGTTCTCCTGTGGTTTCATCCCACTCCTTGTGGAGTATGGCTCCACATAAAATTCTGATCTTCTTATTGTTTATTCTTTATCTTTGATAATATGCTTTTGCATTCTCTGTTTTCTAACAATTGTGATTAGGGAGGAATTCTTCAAATTACTCATGCTCTATTACTATAGGACCTTAGATATAAGGAAGACTATATTGTCCCTTAGGGTAAGCCATTTCATGATAGGGTGGCACAGGTACTTTCTAAGGTCGTGGTGTTCCTCAATAGGCGTCTAGGAAGCCATGGGGAATTCTGTTTTTGGCTAAAGACACCATTTGTTCCAACTGTCACTGCTCGTGATGATATTAAGCACATGTTTCTTCTATTGAGCATCCTCGATGAAAATTTGGATGAAACTAGACATCCCTTGTATTCCATTCAAGGGGCACAATCAAGACAGTCTTTTATTATGGGCCCAAAAGAGTCTTTTTTTCCTTCTTTCAATCAAACAAGGGCATAAAGTACTTGGACCTAACCGTAATGTGCGTCAATTAGATGACATGGGATTGATAGTGTGGTTTGATGCTTTTCTTTTAGGACAAAAGGGATAAGCACCAATCGTGATTTCTGATCTTGTTACTTATATGTGGAGTAGATGTCTTCTACTCCTATTATAGAGAATTTCGTATCTCCCGTTTTAGTTGCCAAGATATTTTGTGTGATTACTAATTTCAAATGATCACCAATTGGTTTAAAAAAAAGAGCCTCCAATCAATATCATGTGGATGTAGAATTGTAGAGTGCAACTTACTTGATGAGAATGATGCAGAAATAAACTGCAATTAATAAACTCATTTTAAGCACTAAATTCGTACTTATATTCAATCAATAATGTCTTGGAGCATTCACGACATAACCTAGGCAACACTAACCTTAAACATCCCTTCAAGCTTGTTGGTAAACTGACTGCCACACTCGGTTTTGAGCTGTAAGATTTAATAAAAAAATCAAATCACAAAAGATTCTAGATAAATATTCCTAGATGAAAAATAAATACCATTTATTTATCGAGAAAGTAAAATCTTAAAGTATATTGTTCCTTAAATACCTTAGATATCATTGACTTCTCAGCATCAATGGAGGCACTTTTTCCCAAAAGCAACCTTTTAGCGAGATCTTTTTTGTAGAATGCCTCAAAAACATCTTTCCCCTGTATTCCACAATGTCATCATTGCTTAAAATTTAAATAAGAAAAAATTTAGGAGCTTAAAACAATAAAAAGAGAATAGCTTACTTGTATAAAACGAAATAAGACCAAGACTTTATCAAGTGTACCCTCTAACTCTTCCTCAGACGTACCCTTATTACCAGCACGAAGTTTCTCATCAAGGAACTTTGCAATCAACTCAGCAGGACGATTCTAGCATTGGTACATAATTTGTGTCAACTACTAAGGAGTAGCTCAATATGACTTGACTAGTTTCTTTACCAAAAAAAGAAGGAAAATAACACAATGATCAAAGCAAGCAATGACGATGACATTATAATATATATAAATGCTACAATGTTTGAAAATGGAATAAAGAAAACTTACCCAAAAAATTAATTTTGCAGAGAAAATACATTGTTTTTATAGAAGAGAAATACATTGTCAGAGCATATATATGGAGAGAATTTCTTTTTTAAAAGGAATATGTTTCTTTTTACATAGAAAAATGGAGACAGAGAGCAGAAGAGTGAAATAACAAAAATTTTGACAAAGGGACAAATATATTATAGTTTTAGGATGCTATGTACCTGCCAAATCCACAAGAGAAAGGACTCTCAAGGGTTAATGCTCCTGTACGTTCTGAAGAAAGCATAGAAGCCACTACAGGACAATAGACAGTAGGCACTCCTCAAAAGCTCTCATCGTGAATGATAATGGATTTCAGGCACCTTGATGCAAATAAGGTTTTGGGAGGAGAAGAAATTAGGAGAAGGGAGGAGAAAGGAGAAGATCAGACCGGTAGCACGGCGCTTTTGGGAAGAATTGCAAAGATGCATAGAGAGAGAAAAGAAAGAGGGAAAGCAGATAATAGAGAAACTCCAATATTACCTAAGATATCATCTTACAAGTTACAAATACAATTTGCCCCTTTATAGAGGAGGGTCAGAATTGCAACATAAATTTTAAACAAAATTATTTATTCTCAACGACCCCAATTTGATTCTATCAACTACTTAACCAATTGGCAATCACATGCAGTCTCTATTTCAAATATTAACGACTAACCCTAACTCTAATTTAATGAGACTCTAATTGGAATGACGAAATATCCTAATTTATGGAAACACTACTTTTACCCTTATTCCCAATTCGGTGATGCATCAACTCTCTGCCGCTTTATAAACAAATTATCTCCTGATGAATTGTTTGATCTTTGTTTGCAATGCCTGATTGATGGATTTTGAATGGATCTAATATTTTGTTAACCCTTTTTCCAATCCTCGTTGTTCCCTCTGTAATTTTCTAAGGCACGACAGTTCAGGTATAATTTTGTCACCCTTTAATAGAACAATGTCTCTTCCCCATGTGTGCCTACCATTAGATAAAAAAACTTTTGGGTGACAGCCATCTTTGCAAAACTTTTATGAGATATTTTTATCCCATTTTCAAAAGGACCAATTCTCATTTGAGAGACTATACAAACCTTTGTTGGGGTTTGCCCTCCCCACTTCTTCAAACAATGATCGTGGCAATGACAATATCATCTCCAACCTAGATAGCATCGGCCCAAGTTCCAGGTATCTTAGATGGAACTCCCATCGTTGATGAAGGCAGTCCATGCAGCAGGTGCGGCTGCAGCGGCGACAGTAACTACACCACCAGCTGGAGCAACTACTCCCGTCGATCAAGCAATGTCGGTGGTGGTGGGGATCACAACCTATCCTGTGATGTTGGCGATGGTGATTGACATCCTCATTGTAGTGACGGTGGAGAGACCAGCTTAGGTGGTTAATGCATCAACGTTGGGGGATGTTTGCTAGGTGCTCGGTAATGCTCATGAGGGGAGGAAGGTGGTTGTAACCTTTGAGGATCAGGCAACCATTGTGGGGTGAAGCGGTGGAGGTGGTTGTAGAGATGCTGATTGGAGAAGTGGTTGTTGTAGCAGTGACGGCAGGGGAGAGGATTGCGATGGTGCAGGTGGGAAAAAGCAGGGTGGTGACAAGGACAGGGATGGCAGGTGGTGGCAATGCTAGTAGGGGATGTTGGGGTGGCAGCACGACCTCAGGTGGTGAAGTTGTTGCAAGGGAAGGGGTTGGCACCGGCACTAGAGATGTTGGTGTCAATTATACAGCGAAGACAGCTTCACGAGGGGAGGTGATGGCAAATCAACCAGTGGTGGTGCCTTTGAAACTTCTTGAACAACAATTGAAGAGGGTTCTTCTTCACATTTTTCCTTTTTGTAGTCTTCAAATTTGTCTTGTATGGGATGTGTAATGGAGAGACCTTTATGGACAACATCTTCTCCTATTTTCTTATCAAATTTGTGTTGCACGAATGTGACAAAAGCTGCATCTTTCTCTTAAATAAATGGAACTTAATCGGAACATGATTCCAGCCAACCATGCACATTAAAACTTTCTTTGTAGCATAATTTCATCCCTTTTTGTTTCACATATTAATATGCATCATAATCTAGTGTTGCAAAAGTCGATATTTTGTATACAGGGGAGGGATTACAGAATAAAGAATAATCGCTATTCATACTACTATTTGGAATTATTCGATTATGTATTGTTATTCATTTTAAATATAAAAATTATGTCCGATACATATATTCTTATGTGTTACCAAGATGAGATACCTTGGTGTATGTTATTCGTTGATGACATTGTGTTGACCTATGAGACTAGAGATGGAGTAAATAAGAAGCTTGCAGTTTAGAGACATGCAATGGAGACTAAAGGATTTCATATAAAAAGGAGTAAGAATGAATATATGGAGTGCACTATTAATGGAAGCGATGGTGAAGGAATAGAGGTGAAGATTAGAGATGACAACATTCAGGAGAGAGATTCTTTTAGATACTTGGGATCTATTTTGCAACATAAGAAAATTGATGGAGATGTTACTAATAGAATAAATACAAGTTGACTGAAGAGGGGATGAGTCTCTACAATTCTCTGTGATAAAAAAATCCTTTGAAAATCAAAGGAAAGTTTTACAAAGCAGTCATGAGACATGTTATTCTCTACGGAACTAAATGTTGGCATGTGAACCATAGACATGTGTAGAGAATGGTAATCGCAGAAATGAAAATGCTAAGGTGGATGTGTGGATACGCACATAAAGATCAGATTTAGAATGATGCAATCAGAAAGAAAGTAGGTGTAACTCCAATCGAGGATAAGATGTGAGAAAATCGCTTACGATGGTTTGGTCATTTGCAAAAGAGGTCAGCTGATGCACCTATAAGGAGATGTAAGTTTTGGGATGTAGAGTCATCTAAGAGAGGGAAAGGAAGGCTCAAGAAGTGTTGAAATGAGACTATAGGAAGGGATCTTGTTTTTGGATCTGAATCCGAGAACGACCCAAAATAGATCTGAATGGAGACAACATTCAGGAGAGATATTCTTTTAGATACTTGGGATCTATTTTGCAACATAATAAGAAAATTGATGGAGATGTTACTAATAGAATAAATACAAGTTGAGTGAAGAGGGGATGAGTCTCTACAATTCTCTGTGATAAAAAAATCATTTGAAAATCAAAGGAAAGTTTTACAAAGCAGTCATGAGACCTGTTATTCTCTACGGAACTAAATGTTGGCATGTGAACCATAGACATGTGTAGAGAATGGTAATAGCAGAAATGAAAATGCTAAGGTGGATGTGTGGACACACACATAAAGATCAGATTTAGAATGATGCAATCAGAAAGAAAGTAGGTGTAACTCCAATCGAGGATAAGATGTGAGAAAATCGCTTACGATGGTTTGGTCATTTGCAAAAGAGGTCAGCTGATGCACCTATAAGGAGATGTAAGTTTTGGGATGTAGAGTCATCTAAGAGAGGGAAAGGAAGGCTCAAGAATTGTTTTGTTTTGTTCATCCATCTTGTAAGTACTCTCCTCTTTACGTTTTAATACATTGGGGCGAACACCTATGAGTGCTTCCCCCTTTTTTGAGCGTCAAAAAAAAAGGAAGGCTCAAGAAGTGTTGGAATGAGACTATAGGAAGGGATCTTGTTTTTGGATCTGAATCTGAGAACGACCCAAAATAGATCTGAATGGAGGCAAAGAATCCATATAACAGACCCTACCTAATGCAGGAAAAGGCTTTGTTGTTTTGGTTATTTTTTTATTGTTATTTATATTCTTATATATTCGTGCATATACAAGGCCTTAAATGCCGGATTTCGGTTTCGTTTTAAAGACTAACCGAAACGAAATTTCGTTCTGTTTTTGAGCTAAGCCCCCCAAATTTCGATCGACATCGGCCATTTTGGTCGGATATCGGTCAGCCACCGAAATCGAAATTCGACCGAAATTCGGTCGAATTTCGCTGAAATTTGAGGCCATGTACATATATGATAATCAGTCAACAACAACAAGAATCCAAGATAAAAGTACCAATTAACAAGTTATATATCCGGAGCTTTAACATTTGTAATGATTGCGAGATAACGGGGACCTTTAAAAAATCACCAGTCAGTGAATATTCGATCAATCGTCCAAATAGTCAAACTGAATATCCAGTTGGACCAAATATTTACCGAATAGAGACTATCCATGCATCGTATATTCGGACCGAATATTTGGTTTAGTCAACCGACTACTGCTACAGTGTCGTCATCAAAACAACATACTTCATATTTTATTCACGAATATTTGACAGGACCATCAAATCTCAGCGACGATTCGTACTCCATTCTCTAATACCAATTGATGCAAATAGGGTTTTTGGAGGAGAAGAAAATTATGAAAGGAATGAAAAAACGTACTGGTAGCGTGGGTTTTCTTGGGAAGAAGCATGAAAATATGTGAAAGGAGAAAGAGAAAGAGGGCGAGGAGATAATGGAGAAACTCCACCCTCCCAAGTCGGGAGTCACCACACCATAGAATACATCAATTAGAAATCCGGAAATTGTACACAGCATTACAGTGAGCAACCCATCCAAAAATCTTGTAGCAGATACCATCACCCCAAAGTAGAAATATTTAGCATATCAATGTTGGCACATCCATAACATAGAAAACCACTCCTGTCAATCTGTTAGATCGTCAAACTAGATAATATAACAGCAAAATGGAGAGCTGTTACAAATGCTGGCAAGCATGAGTAGTAGGCACCCCAAAAAATAGAAATAAACAACGCAAAAAATCATTAAAGAGTAAATTCCGAGAAATTTGGATATGATTACAAGCATGATATGAAAGGATCCCAAACCCATGCTAGCGAGCAACCTAATAAGAAGGAAATGACCACAAGGAGGCCCTGATCAGCAATACAGTATGCTAAAATTTACTTCGGAAGAGGGACATGATAATGGATTTGCAATCTTCATAAAAGAAAATGCGACCAAATAAGAGATCATGAATAAGATATTGGTAAGGAACAAAACATAAGCCATGAGCATGGCAAAATCCTATATAATGAATACAAACCCTTCCCACATGTGCCCTCAGTATCCCACCTCCAGAAATTGTGGGGTGCACCTCCATCCTTTGCTGCATTGTTGATGTTAGGTGGTACTTAGATCCATCATGACTCAGATTATTTTCGTTAAGAGCTTCAAATCCAGTCCTTGTTTGCAGTGTTTCATCAAGATTCGACAGAGTCACAGTTTTCGATGTTTTATTGTTTTCGGTGGGATCTAGAATCTGAAGATTTGTTTAGATGGCATGATTATGAAGGGAATTTGATTAGGGTTAGTTGCGATCATCACTGCAGAGGTTACATGGTGCCTCAAGGGATAAAGCATCCGGAGCTTCTCTCATTCTGGTTGCTTCAGTGGGTGATTTGGGATCTGTGTCGGAGGGTCCCGTATCAGGGACTCTTGCAGCATCCAGTGCCATAATCTGGAAATCCAATCCAATGTGGATGGGTTTTGCGCTTCGGTGCCGGGGGTTCGCATGCTGCTTCAACTTAATGTCGCAGCTTTGCGTGTGTGACAAGGAGCTGCACCACTACCTCTGCTGCTTGATTTGGAGCTGCTGCTGTGAAGGGAGGTGGTGTGCGTTATACTGTTGTGTACCAATACTTGGATTGCTGCTTCGAGCTTATCAGGAGGTATGATCCATGGTTGTTGGATAAGAAACCTCTGTTGTGGGCTTATTTCCCTTAAGTGGTTTGTTTGCAGAGTGGAGATTGTGCTGGACAAGGTTGTTGGTGGGTTTGGAGTCATGTAGACCAAGAGAATGGCCGTGAGTGGAGGTGTCAATTGAAATGTTGGAGACGTCCACGAAGAGAATGATGGATAGTTTGAAGAGGTTTTAGCCTTGAATGAAGATCACTAACATAATTTATCTCCCATTGTGTATGAAAAGAAGTCCAGAATGAGGGAAGATCATGGATTGGGGGCTACAAAGAAAGTCAAGAATTTGATTAATCATGTTGCTTCTTCATTTGGTGATGAAAACTGATTCAAGATCATATTTTTGTGGATGTAGAACTTGTAGTTGTGGTTTGAGATCCTAATTTTGTGGACGGTAAACATTTTGAGATAACCAAGTGAAGGTGTTATAACAGCCTTTTGTCACAAGCTTGATTGCTCATTTTCAAAATTCAAGGGCTGCTTTGACAGGTTTTAGGAAATTTTCAACGGAAGAATGGAACGCTCAGCACTTTGGTGAAATTAATTAGGGAGCATCAAACTTGAGACATATTTTAATTAGATATGCCAAAGGAAAGGATTTTATCAGATCATATGCTTTGGGTGATTAGAAACTATACGAAGGGATCTTAGTTTTATGGATATAAGCCCGCGATTGACCCAAGATAGATCTGAATGGAGGCGAAGAATCCATGTAGCCATTCATAGACCGCGGGGGGAGCGGGTTATCCCCATGGCCATTCTCTGGGCGGTCTGGAGGGGAAGAAACGACCTTCTCTTTTCGGGCCAACGTTTTTTCAAAGAAAATGTGTGTGTGCTAGTTAATTGGTTGCTTGTCGATTGGAATCTATAATGGGTGGGGTGCGGTGCTTGTTGTCTCGCTTGTTCTTGTTATCTTTTTCTTTGGTTTCTAATATATTTTGGGGCGGACACCACTGAGTGTTTCCCCCTCCCTTTCAGACTTCAAAAAAAAAGAATCCATGTAGCCGACCCTACTTAATTGTGGGAAAGGGCTTTGTTGTTGTTGTATATGCTTTGGGTGACTTCAGGTATTTGAACAAATGGGTTACCAATATTATTACATGGTCATCGTTTATCTGGTTCAATCTGTGAAGTTCCTATTTCAGTGGCTTGCCATATCTAAATATCCATCTACGTAAGACTGAAATTATAAAGTAAATCATATAAGTGACAGGGAAGTATATTCATGTTGATAAGGATGTGATGGAATTTACAAGGCCTAGTTACAGATCTATGTGGAAATTGATCTTCCGCAACCAAGGACACATCATATGATAATCAGAAATGGAAGTCAAATGTAAAAACAGAAGATTTTGAATCAAAAGCTATTTTCGTCAACTTGTTACACATCATATGATAATCAGAAATGGAAGTCAAATGTAAAAACAGAAGATTTTGAATCAAAAGCTATTTTCGTCAACTTGTTGTGTTATGGAGCACAGATTGAATGAATGCAAATTTGGTAAAGGAGAGAAGAAATAAGAAAAAGAATGGTGAAGCCTTCTCCCACTATATGTAGGGTCGGTTACATGGATTTTTTGAAAGATTCGACTATTTTTTACGCTGGCTGTCGACTACCTAACGCAACCCCCACATGAGGGGAATTGAACCACGGTCTTTTGGGTGGTAGACACACTGAACTACCACCAGACCATTTAAGTGGGTTGCGAAGAAATAAGAGATTTAAAAAAACAACAAGATCTAGATTCATGCACAAAGAAAGCCTAAAGATGTTTTCAAGGATCCGCAATAGAATATGAGTAGAAAGATATCCTCTGACGTCGTGAAATAAAAATGAACAAAACCAATTATTAAGAACTTTGATGGAGTTATTATCATGAGAAGTACTCCAACGGGAAAGAGTGGGCAAAAGATGCATGCAGGGCCTTCAATTACACGGATGCAGCAGCATGTGCCTACATTCTACAGGGGCCTCCGGAAGTAATCTAAGTGTTGTATCTGGTCAAATGAAACAACCAACAGGGGCTTTTTGACAGCTGTAGGTGCAGCAGTCAATTGCACTAAAATGCAGCCTCACAAGCCTTTAGCTGCTGCCAAACAACTGCAGAAACGACCTCTTGGTGCATTGGGTATAATCACCTACAGACGCAGATGTCAACAGACAAGCATACCTATTCAGATGCTGTGGTAGTATGCCAAGGGTAAGTACTGTTTCCCCAGCATTTCCCATATCGATACAGCTGCAGTGCCCCATTCATAGCATATCTAGATGGATGAAACCGGGGGGGCTTCTTTATAGATGCACCGAAATATAAAACGATATGGGTGAATATGGGGTGGGAGGGATGAAGTGCCACTACTGTTGGTAGCTTTAAGACTTTAGGGCCCGTTCGGTAGGAGAATAAGCAGGAATAAGGATGGGGAATAAGGGGAATAAGGGTCTATTCTCCGTTCGGCTGGAGGATAAGAATAAGGAGAATAAGGTGAAATAAATGTAGGTAAGGTGGGATAAAAATAAGAATAAGAGTGAAATAAGATGAAATAATGGGGAATGGTCGTACCACGGGGAAGCGTGTTAGGGGCTTATTCCCCTTATTCCATTCCTCCTTATACCCCAAACGAATAGTCGTACCACGGGGAAGCGTGTTAGGGGTTTTTCTGTTCTCTGTTGTTTCTCCCTTGATTCTTACTTTTTCCCTAACTCCCCTGCTTCTCTATTACTCACTTTTTCCCTTATTTCACTATCATGCACCTTTCTTGACTTGACCCTTGATCAGATTAGGATTTGAATATTCTACAACATGTTAGATTTTTTGGTTGATCTGTTTTTCTAAGGAAATGTGGGTGTGATGTCGAGAAGATGCCCATACGAAAACATATAAATATTCACAATATTAGATCAAAAGGTTACAAAGAACAAGAGACCAAGAAGCCCGAAGTCTTTTGGCTTGTTCTAAGACATTCTCCATATGATCAGTCTCAATACAATTACAGGACTTCATCAGCATGATGACGCATGCACTTTTACGGCCATTAGGGCTGCTAATTGAATTGAATTATTCGAATTCGATTAGGATTTGTTCGATAAAAATTCGAAAAAAATTCGATTCGAAATCAAATGAACTGAATTTGAATTTAACTTGTGGATTCGATTCCTAAATGAATCGAATCTGAATTCACTTGGATTCGTTCGATAACAATTCGATTCGATACACACATATAATATGGTATGGATCATTATATATATATGTAAATAAATGTGGTATATATTTTTTAAAATTCGCACAAATGATACACAACTTAATATAATAAATAAAAATTTTCATCATCTTATTCTAAACATCCCAATTTTGAGATGCCTATTACATACACCATACACCCTCTTTCCTCCCCCGAATTCTCTCTCCGCCCTTGTCACTCATGAGAAAAAACCCTATCATTTGCTTTTGCTCTCCAATGCCGCCAACTCCAACCTCCCGCTCCTGCTCGCTCTCTCCAACGTTGCTAGCTCCTGTCTCCCGCTATTGCTTGCTCTCTCCACCATCATCGGCTCCAACCTCCTGCTTCTTCTCGCTCTCTCTAATGTCGTCGGCTCTAGTCTCCCGCTCATGCACGCTCCCACCACTGACAACACCACCCTCCCAGTTGCCAACCTCACCACCAGCTCCCACTATTCCCCGTCGTCGACAATGACACTAGTTCTAGACTCACCAACGTCACCATCATCTCTCCATCCCCCCTGCAACTACTAGTATTACCACACACCCCTTTTTATCCTAAAAACTTAAGATTTAGGTTCTATCCAAATAATTTATGTTATTTTAAAATACATCATCTACAAACAAATGCATACTAACATTTTAAAACCCATCCCGATGTCATAGATTTCAATTTTCTAACAATATTTTCCTTAATCATACTCTTAATCCTCCCATCTATCGTAATATCCAGATCTTATGATAAGGACAACCAAGCATTTGAATACAAATAATATCTTAGAGACAACTAAGGTATGAACAGATTTCATGGATTTCGAGCTTTGCCTAAATGACTAAATCTGCAAAAGATCATAGCTGCAACTAAATTCCATTTCTCCTCAAGATTACAACAAGACTAGGTTATCAAGAAGGAAATATCATCATAATCTTTAATAAACCAAACTATGCCCCCATAAGAATGCATTGAAATGAGGTAAGTATGAACTGTTCATGATTGATGTAGAAAAATGTTACATAATAGAAATTTGAAGATTAGAGCCATATCAACTGAGTTCTTAGTCAGGTCTGCCAGTTTTTATACACCTCAGATGTGGGATTCAACTCCATAAATCACAGTTCACGTCGACCTTTTAAGATTTTGATGGAATTTAGTGATTTTTTTCTTAGATATCATGGAGATAGGTCACAATGGGGGGCAATATATGGAAGATTCTTCAGAGAAACATGGAACACAATCTTCTGGTTATTATTTTGGACATGTATATCTATTAATCTATATTTTGTATTTCTACATTGGTATGGAATTAAAAATATAGTTGAGTACGTGTTTCCATTTTGTTTTTAAAAGTCTAATTTAAACGTACCATCTTCTCAAGATAGGATCCATAAGAGGGTTATTGGGCATGATGATGATATTAATGAAAAAGTGGAAGAAGAGGGTGAAGAAATAGAAATTTAATTCGGGAAATAATTAACAAGATTGATAGAAAGAAAAGATCAATGGTTTGTGGATAATTTACCAAAGAGAATGAGAAAGTTGGTGTAGTGTTTGTTAAAAGGTGGAGATGCATTGATTGAATTTCCATCATAGGTACAAAAAGAAAAGATCAATGGTTTATCAAAACGTCAATAATTATTTTTTTCTTTATACATTCACCACCATATGTACAAAAAAAGAAGAAAATGAGGATTGAAAGAGACATACATGAATGCCAAAAGTTAGGTATTTTAATGCAATTTATATTATCTATTGAATATTACCATCTTTGTTAAAAGTTTTTTACTTTCTTTAATTATTTTTTTCACAAACTAGTACCACAAAGTCTATTCAATTCTTTGAAACTTAGATTACTATTAATATAATTTTTTATTATTAGTTACATTATTAAATAAAATTCTAATTCAATATAAAATGAATCGAATTTGAATATTCGAAACTCCAAACAAATTGAATTTGAATCTAGATTAGAAATTCGTTTAATATTCTATTCGAATTCGGATTTGAGAATTTTAGAATGAATTGAATCTGAATCAAGGTGGATTCGAATGTATTCGATTCGATTAGCACCCCTAACGGCCATGGCGGAATGACAGTGTCAGCACTTAAAACCCTGGCAGAAACAGCTGCTAGACTTAGTTACTGCTTCCACCAGTAATTCAAGACAGGAGCAGCCACATAATGCCATGGATTCTACTACTAGCACGAAGAAGCAGGAGCAACAAGATTTGGAGTAAAGCAGCAGCAACTTCAGTGACATCCACCTTCGAAATGCGGAAGAATTGCAAGGAACCCAGATAATATTATGTCTGATTTAAATGATCAAAATGACCTGGAGGCATGGAGAAATAACCATGTGCAGACAAAGAAGCAGTCGGAGGAAAAGTGAGAAATACTCAAAAAAATGGTGGATTGAAGTGGATTCAATGAGAGGATGGGTAGAAACAGGTCAAAGAATGGATATAATCTTCTTTTTTTAGAAACTGAATTTGAGTGAGAGTTGGTATAAAACTGAGGGGAAATGGAAGGCCTTGAAGAACTGCAGGGATTTCAATTGAATGCTGATTCAGGAAATCCCAAATGTTCGGGGTTCTATTAGATAGGGCAAGAGAAGAATGATAATCTCAAAAGGCAGAGAAGGATCTGAATTACGAGATGATTTACAAAAGAATTGCGACAAAGTGGTTTCACGAAATAACACAACAGGTTTAGGAACGTCTTCTTCGGAACTTTTGATTGAATATATCGAAATATCCTTCCTGAAGTTCAATTTAGCTGTGTTTTCCGAGGCCACGATGGCCCTAGCTTAAATTTAATATCATTTTCTTCAATGCATGTTGGCCACAGCGTAGCTAGATTTCTCTTTACATCAAGCCATGTTGACTACAAGTTAGCTATTACTTTATTCTTCAAGTAAGACTTTAACCGCTCACTCTAGAGCAGTCAGTTGCACATCTTTGGATATTAATGCAAGAGATTACCAAGTCACAAAATATCGGGCTTATTATTAAAAAGAACTTCCATAATGTGGAAAATCCTAGAACAGCATGGCACAAAACACCAACTAAAAATCTCATCATGAAAACATACACAGAAAAAAATATCTTGCTAGGCTTTCAAGTAAGCAAACATCAGGCCATTAAAGAGTTGAAGCATCATAAATAATTAAATGGTTACAGTGGGTACTTGAGCTATTCATTCTAAATTATATCGGCACCTTAGTTTTGCATGAACCCAACGTAAATTCAGGCTATGTTTGGCCGGAAGGATTAGAAAGAGAGGGAAGAGGGAGGAAAGGAATGGCTATTAATAATTTGGTGTTTAATAGGAGGAGACAGAATAAGGGAAGGAGAGCTTTTCGGCCGGGTTGCATAAGTGGGAGGAAAGGAAAGAAAAGAGCTAAAATATAGTTTATCATAATGACCTTTATACCTTTTGGAGAACAAAGAGAAGGGGAAAGAGGTATGTGAGATATGTCAATATTGATTCCTTTTTTACCACATACAACCGCCCCCAACCCAAAACCCACACCCCACCACCCAAATTCTTCGCATTTCCATCCAAACACCTCATAGCAGTCCCCAGACCCTGCAAATCAATCCTTCCGAAAGGACCATAAAGTCATGTAACTTCAATTAATTTAACAAGAAGGTGGGAAAAGAAGTCGTGGTTGTTTTCACCAGTACATGGAAGTGTAATAGCTGATGAAAAGATAAAAAAGGAATAGTTGCCCACAAATGGAAAGAAAAAAGAAAATTGAGATTACCTGGCGGAGATTTATGAGATGTTCGAATGCATCTTTGATGGTATTGGAGAAGGCTTCATTTTTGGAGAAACTTTCCTCCCATATCGTATCAAGAGAGGCCTTGAATTCTAACAGGCACGGAACCATATCTTTGTCTTTCTCTTCGTCCATAATGATGCTCTGCCCAGAACCTTTAATATAAGAACTGAGTGTTTGTCGCAACATCTCAAGAGCATTGACTCTGGAGAATAGAGTGTACATTCTCTGAAGGTCCGCTACCCGTTTTGCTTCCATAAGCAGTGTAAAACCCTACATTTTTTTGTATGGTTGTTAGTGTAAGCAGTAAAAACTTCTAACATAACTCAAAAAATCCAACAAAGGTGGTATCTCTGGTTGATAGTTCTAGCCTAACAATACGCCTTACCTTGTCAAGTATTGCAGATGTATGTCGTTCCAGAAGTTGTTTCTCCACAGTCGCCACTAATGGTTTCCTTGTATTGACATCTAAATAGAGGAGACATCTTTCATGCTCTTCATGCAATCTTAACTGTTCTTCAAAGGAAGCAATGAAAATCCAGTGAAGGATTGTAAAATTATGTCAATTATGCTGAGATAATGACAGTACCTCACCTCGACATGTTTCAAGTAGTCCGGAACATCCGACTGCTGCATGTATTTGACACCTTCTGAAGCATAAAATTCCGAAGTGCACTCCAGAAATGGATTCTCAAAGCTTTCAGCATAAATTCCTAGGGCAGTAAACATCTTGAGAAGATGATTCACTAGTGTCCTGTTAATAGCTTCTCCTAACCTGAGGGAAAAAAATGTACATCATAACCTAACAAAGATACCTATGAAATTTTATGGTCTACCCAATGATGAAGTGATCATTCAAAATGCATCACTTCAAGATAGTCTATGCATGGATATTAGATATAGATCACATTAAAGTAAAATACTATCTTAAGGTACCATGTTGGGGAAATTTCTGTAAATTCTTAGATTCACTTACCGCTTGTTGTATGTGCCATTCTTTTCCTGATTTCTAAGACACTAATTTGAGCCCTGTATGCCTGTCAGTTCATCAAATATGAGTCACTTCACTCACAGAAACAACTGAGGAAAGTTGCCTCAGGTTTCTATTTTTAGAACATATTCATGAAGTCATTCTTTTATGTTTTTTTTTTGACGCTCAAAAAAGGGGGAAGCACTCAGCGGTGTTCGCCCCAATTTATTAAAAGTAAAGAAGGGAGTACTTACAAGGTGAATGAAGACAAGAAAAAACGAGTGGTCATAGGTATCCAAAAAAGGGATACCCCCCAAACATCCGATACAACGCTACCCGGAAGACCAATCTTGACAAAAGCTAGACGCCGAGATACAAATGTTTTCCTTGTAGAACCGCTGCCGAGCAAAAAGTGTCGCGTTTCTTCCCAACCAAATGCTCCAAAGACGCGCAATCGGGACCATCAGGTCCGCCCTTGATCGATTCCTGGCGTTGATCAAACTGTCGCATAAAGCATCAAAACTGGAGAGATTCAGCCACCCCAAATCGTCCCAGATGGCACGAACATGGTCACAATGGAAGAAGAGGTGCCCGCTGGATTCCACCTCCGAACCGCAAAGCCCGCACAAGTGCGAGACATTAGGAAACATCAAAGCACAACGGTCGCGAGTAAGCAGCCGACCACGCCTAAGAAGCCAAAGAAATATGCCAACCCGTTCCGGCAATTTGAGACTCCAAATGAGCTTGCAGTGATTCAGCAGGGTCGCGTCAACCCCCACAGCGCTGGGAAGAAGAGCAAAGTACGCCTTCCGCGAAGAGAAAGAATCCTCCTTCCAGGCGAAGTGGTCCCGCCCCCCAATGGGCGTGGGAGCATCAGTAAGGAGAGTCATCAAGGACGTGAAGTCGAGTAGACGCTGATCCGATAAATTAGCAATGAAAAGGGGGCACCAGCAACCATCGGCCCAGCAACCATCGGCCCAGCAAGAGGCCACAGTGGCAAATTTGTCGGCCACCAGCGCAAAGAGGCAAGGAAACAAATATTGCAAAGCTCCTCTCCCAGACCAATCATCGGACCAAAAGCGGAAAGAGCTCCCATCACCCAGAATAGGCTTGAATAAAGAACGGTTTCGAGCAAAAGCGGAGAAAACACCGCGCCAAAAAGGGAAATGTGACCCTCGGGACACCCCCGTGAGGCGGATATTAAATCAAACCCCGCCGCCTCCCTAAGGCACATCAGCATGAAATTGTCTTCCCTGCCCCACACCTTCGCCGCCCACTTGAGAAGCAAAGCCTCGTGCACCACCTCCAGCCGCCTCACTCCCAAGCCCCCATCGCGCTTCGGCCGCGAAACTACCTCCCAGCTGACCAAATGGGCCCCTCTTCTCCCATCGCCCTTCTTACCCCAAAGAAAACCCCGCATACATTTTTCCAAGCTCTCCCGAACCCCCTTCGGCATGCCACGCACAGACAGGAAATAAATTGGTATAGAGGAGAGCACGGATTTAAGAAGAACCAACCGGCCCCCCTGGATAGAAGTGTCGCGCGCCATCCAGCCAGACGAGCCTCCATCTTCTCCACCACCTTCCGACAATCTCGCAGCCGAGCACGGCTAACCGAGAGAGGCAAACCAAGGTACTCCAGGGGGAGGCCGCACGGGGAAGAGCCCAAAGCGCGAGCACAATCCACAGCCTCCACCTGCGGCATAGCAAACGGAACGACCTTTGATTTGTTCCCATTGATGTTGAGCCCCGATATCTCACAGAAAAGTTGGAGCGTAGTGGCCATCCCCAAGGCATAATCCCGGCCGCCCTCGATAAAGCATAATGTGTCGTCGGCGAACTGCAAGATAGGTACATGATACGCACCCAAGGAACAACCGCGGGTAAGGCCGGCCTCGGCAACCCCATCAATCATCCGCGGTAAGACATCCACTGCCAAAACAAAGAGGAGGGGAGCAAGGGGGCACCCTTGGCGAACCCCCCTGCGAGGCTGGAACATCCCTCCAACCGGCCGCCCATTTAAAGAAATGGAGAAAGAGACGGTGGATACACACCGCCGAACCCAAGAGATCCAAATCGGGGGGAAGCCCCGCCGCTTTAATACCGACCATAAGAAGCGCCAATCAAGAGAATCATATGCCTTTGCAAAGTCAATTTTCTACAGCAGCCCCTTCGTCGCATTACGGTGCCAAACATTGACGATCTCGAAGGCGACCGCATAGCAATCAGAGATTTGCCTCCCTTGAACGAAGGCAGCTTGAGAAGGCGAGATGAGCGAGTCGAGGAGTAGCGCAAGCCTTCGAGCGAGAGCCTTAGCAATGATTAAGTAGATGCCATTAGAAATGAAAATAGGCCGGAAGTCCTCAATACGGTTGGCCGAAGGGGTCTTGGGGATAAGAACAATATTAGCCCTGTTGATTATGTTGAAGCCCATGTTCCCCTCACAAAATTCGAGGGCCACGTCCAAGACGTTATTTGCAAGCACGTCCCAAAAATCCCGATAGAAAGATATAAGGGAAGCCATCAAGCCCAGGGGCAGCATCGACGTTAAGGTCCCAGGCCGCCCCTTTGAGCTCCTCCAGCGTTAAAGGCCGAGAAAGCGACGCCGCATCCGAAGGCGCAAGGACAGAGGCCCCACAGCCCGTCCATCGCCACGACCGAGTAGGTTGACGGTCAAAGAAATTCTTAAAGTAAGTTCCCAAAGCCACGCCTAACTCCTTCTCCCCCTGAAATAGAGAACCATCGACCATGAGGGAAGAGACGGTATTTGCACGCTTTCGAGCACTGGCGACCCGATGGAAGAAGGCGGTGTTCGCATCCCCATGTTTGATCCATCGCAAGCGCGAACGACCCAAGAAGTGTTTTTCTTTGAAACCAAAGCTCTTCGGGGGATACACGTCAAGGTGTTCGCCCCAAATTTTATTAAAAACTGCGAAGAAGGAAAGGAGGAAGAGAAGACTTACAATCACTAAGGATCGAGAGGATCACGCAGGAGGTCCCAAAAAAAGAAAAATAAACACCCCAAACCAAACGTATTACAAGAGCATCCAGTCATCCACCAACAAGGAGATGTGTTATAATATTCTCCTTGTAAAACCTTTGGCCCCTGAAAATCTTCGCGTTCCTACCAAGCCACAGCACCCAAATGCACGCAAAGGGGCGAAGCAGCTCCCTCCTTGGCCGATCAACACTTGAGCGCGTAGAGTTCCAAAACGAGGAAGATGAAGATGCGTTAACCCATGAAACATTGGCGTCCTCCCAAATTGCGGTCGAGCTCGGGCAGAGAAAGAAGAGGTGCTCCAAGGTCTCCACACTGGCACCACACATGGCACAGTCCAAGGCCTCAAACCCTGCAACAAACCTCGCACATCTATCTCGGGTCAAGACCCTCCCTCGCCTCAGAAGCCACAGGAAGAACACCACCCTCTCCGGTAGCTTCAGGCGCCACAACCAAGCAAGATCCTTGCACAAGAGGCTCTGGTGAGAGGTCTGCTGCTGCGAGATGGCCCTGAACGCCCGCCTCGGGGAGAAGATGCCATCACACCACACCCAATGATCTCTGGCAGAAGAGGGCGTTGGCGCAACCCTAAGCAATTGCAGGAGAGCTAAGAGTTCATCAAACCGCTCGTCAGAAAGGTTGCTAGCGAAAGAAGGCGACCACTCGCCCCCACTCCAAGAGGAGGCCACCGTAACACGAGAGTCAGACGCCAGCGCGCATAGGCGAGGGAAAGAGGCACCGAGAGAGGTCTCCCCCGCCTAAGCGTCGCGCCAGAAAAGAAGGGAGTTGCCATCCCCCAGCACAGGCTTGAAGAGATGGGAATAACGCCTAACCGCCGAAGCGATCCCCCTCCAGAAAGGTGTTCCAGATCGCCGAGAATCGACGTCGCGCAGCATGTCCACCCCGAGAGATAAAACCGCCCGCAGCATGGAGGGAAAGAAACCGTTGGCGTTGCCCCAAAGTCTGTTGACCCACTTTAGCATCAACGCGTCATTAGTCAGATCCAGCCTTCGTATGCCAAGACCACCTTCGCACTTTCCCTTCGCCACCTCCTTCCAGGCCACCAGATGAATGCCCCGCGACGAGGGACCCCTTCTTCCCCAAAGGAAGCTCCGCATGAGGCCCTCGAGACGCCTCCTAATCTCCACTGGGATAATCCAGTTCAAAAGAAAGTAAACGGGGATAGAGGCAAGGACCGACCTAATAAGAACGAGTCGGCCTCCCCGAGAGAGCATCGCCGCACTCCACCCAGATAGCCTTCTTTCTGCCTTGTCCATCACCTTATGCCAATCATTCAGTCTTGTCCTCCTCGCGCCCAGCGGCAGACCCAGATACTCGAATGGGAGAGAGGAGGGAAAACTTCCCAAAAGCTCCCCACACGCCGCTGCCGACCCCGCGTCCCAAGCGAAAGGAATTACCTTAGATTTGGATTGGTTGATGAGGAGTCCCGAGAGTTCGCTAAAAATGGTCAACGTCATCGCCATCCCTCTGACCTCCTCCATGCCTCCCTCGATGAAAACAATAGTGTCATCCGCATATTGGAGAGTAGGAATGTTCCTGTATGTGCTCGAGAAGCCCAAGGAAAGGCCTCGCGCCACCACCCTAGCCGTCATCCTGGGAAGGACATCCGCCGCAATAACGAATAGCATGGGTGCCAAAGGGCACCCCTGCCGCACACCCCTCCTTGGTTGAAACGAATTCCCAATGATACGACCATTCAGCATGATAGAGAAAGATGCAGTAGTAACGCATCGGCGCATCCACGAAATCCACAAATTTGGAAAACCACGAGCCCGCAACACCGCCCAAAGAAAGTTCCAGTCCAAGGAGTCATACTCCTTTGCGAAATCCACCTTCCAAAGAATCCCCTGCTTCCCCCTCCTCACCCAACTGTCCACCATCTCGGAGGCAAGAGCCGTTACATCGGAGATTAGGCGGCCCGGGATGAAAGCCACCTGCGAGGGATCGATTAAATCGTCAAGCAACGGCGCAAGCCTCCGCGACATCACCTTCGCAACGATCAAGTAGATAGCATTTGAGATCGCGATTGGCCGATAGTCCTCAATAGCATGCGGAGATGAAGACTTAGGTATTAGGACAATGAGAGCCCTATTGATCCTATCAAAGCCCATGTTACCACCACAAAATTCCGAAACCACCTTCCAAACCTCGAGACCCACCACCTCCCAAAAGTCTTTGTAGAAGGCAATGGGGAAACCATCCGGACCTGGCGAGGCATCGCCGTTGAGATCCCAAACAGCAGCCTTCACCTTGTCCAAGGCGATTTCCTTGATCAACTCCGCACAACGCGCAGACGAGAGCTTGGAGGCATCCTCCCCCAACCAGCACCAGCGACGAGGCTGACGAGCTGAGGAGAACTCCTTGAAGTAATCGGCTACCGCGTTCCCCACCGCCTCTTCGTCCACCACCTCCCTCCCCCCGACAGAAATGGAGCGAATCAAATTTGCCCGTCTTCTGTTAGAGGCCACCCTGTGAAAGTAAGATGAATTTGTGTCTCCTTCCCTGATCCATTTGACCTTAGCTCTCTGGCGCCATTCTGTCACCCTCAATCTTTCCTCCCTTTCCACCGCGGCCACATCCGCAGCCCTGAAGACCACCTCCTCAGCGCAGAGATCCCTCACCCCCTCCAAAGCATCCAACGCCGCAACGACGCCCTCTGCATCCTTCCTTGCAGACGCCCTAGCCTCCCGCGACCTTTTTTTGAACATAGACAGAACGCCCCTCAAACGCGTAAGCTTCTTCCCAAATATGACCACTGCCGATCGACCCTCGCAAACCTCCTTCCAAGAAGAAGCCACCACCTCACGGAAATTATCGTCAAGCAGCCAGCACCTCTCATATCTAAAGAATCCCGCCGTCGGAGAAGACACCTTGGAGTCCCAAATGATAGGAGTGTGATCTGAGAAGGCACGCGGCCTAGAGAGAACCGCCGCCAGAGGGAACAGCGACATAAAAGCCATCGACGCGAGGAACCTGTCAATGCACGACTTAAAGGAAGAGTTCCTCCAAGTGAAGTTCACGTCCGATGCCGTAATATCTTGCAGAGCCAGGCCGTTGACGAAGTCCGCAAAGTCCGCCGAGCCCGGGTCGGAGCCTCCCCTGGAGCGGGGCCTATCCGAGGGACGCAAGGTAACATTGAAATCACCTCCGATGAGCCAAGGCAAGCTCGAAAAATCCAGCGAGATTTGTCGAAGTTCGTCCCACATCTCCTTTCTTCGAGCTGCAGAGCAAGGGCCGTACGCACATGAGAAAACAAACGATTGAGAGTCCTCCTTCCTGGTGAGCAGAACGGATAAAGAATGGTTGCCCTTCACGGCAGAGACAAGGGAGAACCTCGAAGACTTCCAAGCAATAAGCAAACCACCAGCATTCCAGATGCAGACAAAGCCGAGAACTCATCAAGATCCCCCGCCGAGAGGGAGCGCCAAACATCTTCATCCAGAGAGGCCAACTTGGTTTCTTGCAGGAGAATGACGTCACACCCCCATTCCTTGAATCTGGAACCCAGAATCCTTCTCTTATCCGCATCCCCCATGCCCCTAACATTCCAGGAAAGGATCTTCATTAAGTAACCTTGTTGTAGGCCCAAGAAGGTACCACCCCCGCTGCCTCCGCCACCGCTTCTTCGAAGGTGGGGCATGAGTGATGCTCCCTCGACACCGAACGAGCGCTTCGCCTTCTTCTATATCGTTTGCAGGATCTCCTCGTTGATTCGCCCTCTGCACCTGCATCATCGAGGCCCTCCTCAGCAGCTGGCCCTGCCCCGCCTGAGAAACCCTCCTGCGACGACGCTCCGTCCGGAGGAGAAGAAGGTTCAGCCCGCTGAAAATGAAGCAAACTTTCCGAGCAGGGGGCGGAGATCAGAACAGATGAAGAAAACGAGGTGCCCGGGTCCCCCAATCTTAGAGGGCCTGCTTCAGCCCCCGGACCCGGATCATCCCCCGCCCGACCCGCGAAGAGAGTAGGACCCGCTTGAGAAAGGTTGGTCGGGTCAAGCTCGACAACCCGACTAACAGGATGACTTGCAGAACCGAATGATGTAGAAGCGTCTTGCCCAAGGAGACCAAACCCGGGCGAGAAAATCCGGAAGGCAGAGAATGGCGACCCCACCGAGAATGTCAAATCTCCTCCGAAGTTCGTGCACCTACCCTCCACGTCACTCCAACCGCCCACCATATCCCCCCGCATACCCCCAGGGGCGGCAACCATGCACCGATTCCATGCGAGAGGATGGGCATCACGTACGAGGACAGGAGAAGGCCTTACGTAAACATCATAGCAAGGCGCAGCTCCCAAAGATGAACCCAACAGCGGCGAGATCCTCGAGGCGAAATCCCACAGCGGAAGCTTCTCCTCGGAACACGAAACGACCCTCTTGCCGGCCTCCCCCCCAAGAGCCGGCCGGTCCGGCAAAGAGGGTGGCGGTGGAGGCGCCACCACCGAAAGCTCGATTCTACAGAAGAACCTTCCCAGGTTTAATTCTTCAAAAAACACCTGGCCAATTGCCCGATCGAGGAAGGCCTTGTTGCACTCCATTAGGATATTCGTGGAAGCTGGATCATCCCCCGACAATAAGCCGTCGTTAGTGACGGCCAACACCTCACCCCACCTCCTCAGAGGTCGCCGAAGACAATGAACCGATCTTGAGAGGAAAGGAACCCCCCTGACCTCAGCCACGCAGACCTCCAACTCCGAGCACGCACCATCTGCAAACCGCAAATCCCTCCAAACGATGCCTCCATGAGGCCCTGCTTGAATCAAACGCAAACGCTGATCCCTTGAAAGACCTCTAACACAACATCTTTTCGAACCCAACAGGAACAGGTCTCCCGAGAAGCGGGTTCCCAGAAGCCCCACGAGAACGGAGTTCACCTCCTCGACCGACATGCACTGGTTCAAGAAAACTCCAACCACCACCCTGGCCGCACGCGGGCCACGCGCATGGCCAACCCTCCCCTCCGAGGAACTTGCACCCCCCGCCACCAGGGCGTCCTCCCTCGTTGAGCCCCCACCTTCATGCAACCCCCTCGACGTCGCGCCCGCTTGGAAGACATACTCCTTCCCCCCGCAGCTCCTCTCCACCTCTGCCGAAGACCGCGCCACCCCTGCGACCACCTGCGCGAAAGTCCTGTTTGCAACGGCTGAGACAACCCCTTTTGAACGAGAAACCCCGGAATGCGCCGGATGTCTCCCGAGAGAGACGCGACCGACATCCCCCCTGGACCTTGTACCACATCCCGCTTGCTTGTGACCCAGCCCGCCACAAGCAAAGCAACGGGGTCTTGCAACACAGACCGAAGCCAGATGGTCCCTCAACCCGCACCGCCAGCAAACCCGCCCTTGCTTCTTGCGAGAGACCGTCACCCAACCTCCATCTTGTGCGAGCTTCTCCTCCCCTTCAGCAGCAACGAACTGGGGGCTTACGCTTTGCGAGGTCGAAGCGCAACCCTTCCCCTGAGCCCGTTCATGAAGAACGTTGACGATCGCCTTCCCGGTCGCCTTCCCGGTCGCCTTTTGAGTCGCCTTTTGAGTCGCCCTTTGAGTCGCCATCCCCTTTCATAATCTTCCCGGTCGCCTTCCCCAAGAAGTGTTTGAGCCGGCTAAGAGAGGGCGAGGACGACCCAAGAAGTGTTGGAGAGAGACTATAGGAAGAGATCTTAGTTTTTTGGATATAAGCCCGAGATTGACCCAAGATAAATCTGAATGGAGGTGAAGAATCCATGTAGCCGACCCTACTTAATTGTGGGAAAAGGCTTTGTTGTTTTTGTTGTAGTTGTTGTGATCATGAAGTCAGGCACGTCAAGAGTCGTTAATCCCAAAATGGAAAAAAATAGTAGGTTTTTTAGAAAGATGGCTCAAAGTTAATTAGGTACATAAGGCCGCTAAGAGGGGCCAATCAGGTCCTGTGGCTACATGTGGAAGGCTGCTATAAGGGGCTGGATTGCCAATCTTGTTTCAAACCAAATATAAAGAAATTTGCTATTGCTTGCGTAATTTAGTAGGCAGAAATATTGACTGCATAACAATGCTACATTTATGATGTGGATTTAAAGAGCATTTCATGCAACCTATATTTTTCCGATAACAATTCGAAATCCCAGGCATCTCACAACGTCAAATTTTACTTATAACACAGCCAGCATACTCTCAATGACTACAAACTGGAAGCTATTGGACCACCCGTCTGAGATGGTCTTCTCAAATTCGTACCAACTCATGTTTTCTTACTCAGATAAACTTCAAAACACAGACATATAATACCTGCAAAACCAACATTACAATGATTTGAAACCAACACAGATCAGCCTGCCAATGCATATTAAATATGTAAAATAAAATCTCCACATCTACCACTTTCTAGGAAGAAACTATGTATAAAGGATAAGGGCATACACTGTTTTCATAATACATTCTTACATATTTTACAACAAATAAAAATAAATAAATGAACTGACTTACCTTTCCTTCTCAATTAATCCTAGAAGGCCAGTCACAGTTTTGTGCTTGACTTCAGGAAGAAGGATCAGATATTTGCGGAACAACTGCAAACCCATATCCCACAACGAGCGGACATTTGGGTTTTGTTTTACATAAGTCCTATCAAGATATAGGGCTATACCACGGATCATCAACATTTGCTCGCAAAGATCATGCCAGCACTTCTCCACTAATGATAAAAATACGATGAGATCCGGGCTCTGGCCAACTAATGATTGCAATGCACTTGCTATATGAACTTCACACTCCTTTTGTATACGTTCATAAAGATTGCCACCCATTTTGTGCAAACAAAGATCATGGACAGCCTAAGATGCATACAAAAGGACCATCATCTAAAAAGCAGAACAAAATAATTGGGTAAGACTAGAAAATGGTGTTTATTCTTGAATAATTACCTGGTAAAGCTTCTCAGAATCACAGGGATCAGGCCGTTTTAAAAATATAGCATTAATAGCAGATTTCAAGGTTGTCCATGTGTCCTCCTCGAAGTTGGCAGGCAACTTCGGCTTATCTAAGTACACCAAAAGCAGAGGAAATTAGGGCCATACATTCAACAAATTCATATCAAGAATGCTTTTTGAAAATATGATGGACAACAGGACTTATACAGACGCACTTGACCCTGAAGGCACTTATATTGATAGTTGCGAACCTTATGCAGCTCAAGGAGTTCTAAGCTGAGCATCAAATGGTCAGCAAATTATACAAATCCATTTTGAGTTACTCGAGGACTGTTTCTAATTTATAACCAAATGGCAGATTTCGTTTCCATTAGTGGTTTTGTTTATCTGTTGTTGGACCCTATTTGTATTTATTAACCAAATATTTTGAGGTTTTATCATAGACGTCGGCAAGTTAGGTGTTCACAATCAATCTTGAAAAACACACCTCAAAACACTCGAGAAGAGGTGGGTCTCTTGCACCCCAAGGATGGCACCTCACATGGGATCATGACGCATGCACCTTATTTTGACCAATCTTAGTTTCAGGTGCTGTGCATGCCTGAGACATGTCATTGAGCCTCCAACATGGACAGTATTGACACATCAAGAGTGCCGTTCTCTAGGGTGACGATAGCATGCCGTTGATATGCAGTATGTGTTGACAATATATCGCCAGTGCTATCACTGATATCATTACAAATATCACCAACTGTTAGGGGCATGTAGCTCCAAATTGCACATATCCTCCATTTGTCCTATATATATTATTAATTTATGTTAGATTAGTGGAGAGTAGAATATATAATCTTAGATATTTAAATTATTGACGTTCTTAGATTTTATTTCCCATTAATTATATGCACGACTTTTTTAAGTTAGGCAACAATTGAGAAAAAGCATCATTTTTTAGGACGGGGTTTGATGCTGAGTATGCATAAGGATTTGATTTTTTACTGTCAATAAAAAAATATGGTTAAATCCTCATCTCACTTGTCAGTCGTCTTGGCTGATTTTAACTACTACATAATTGAAACTAAACATCACATGTTCTAGATCCATGCTATTCATTTTCTCAATAAAGTAGAATGTTAGACAGAATTTATAATTGTTCACTTAAATCATTTTACTTTTTATCTGCAATTTCTTCTGCATCGAGAATTTTGGAGTATGTTATTTTATCTCATCAAGCGAAGGGCGTGTACTTTTGTGTTTCCAAGTTTCTTCAACCTTGAATACCAAAAAATAGTAACTTTCAGTTATTTTACGCATTTAGAAATAATTAGTAGTCAGTGAGTCTCATGTTTCCTCTCCCACGATCAGTCGGGCCCTACCACCCAATCACCCAGATTGCAGTCCACCTGACCTCCACAGCAACTAAGCAGCCAATCACAGGCACCTCCGACAAGCTAACCATGTCAAACAAGTCCTCCTTCCACCATAGTAGCTGCCCACCTAACCTCCCTACCGCCCCCTTTATCGAACCTTAGGGACTATGTTTCAGAAAGCATCCCAAACTCACTACACCAATTTGCATCCGCACCTGTGCTCTGCAGGTTTCAGTATGTGACTCTTACATGGGAGAAATGTCCGTTCGTTACTCCATGACATGGCCTCAAATTTCAGAGAAATTCGGTCGAATTTCTGTCGAATATCGATATCCAGTCGAAATCGAAATTCGACCGAAATGATCGAAATATGGGGGTCCTGGTACAAAAAATGACCGAAATGATCGAAATTCCGGTCGAAATTCCACCGAAATTCTGTTTTGGTCGATACCGAAATGGTGACCGAAACCGACATTTAGGGCCTTGCTCCACGATGTACCTCCCTAAACTCCCCTACCTCCCTCCAGCACAAAGATCACACATGCAATCACGCTGATTCGCAGTCTCCTTGCGTCAGAAAACTCTCCTCCCTCTCAAATTCCAAGAAAATCCACACTAGCGACCCTGAGAGACACCACCCAAAACCTCTTCTGAGGGGTCACTTTGTTGTTAACAGTTTGCCGCGCTTCAAATTTGATTTTATTTTCTTTAGCCTTTGAGCATTTCTCAAAAGGCCTCTTTAGCATCTTGTCTATAAATATGAACAGATGAACACAGGACTACTGCATGGGAGAAATGTGCCGCCTTTACTACACGATTACCTTCCCCAAACTCCTCTGCCTCCTTTCCACCTTCAGCCCTCTCACATTCCAAGAAAATTCTCACTAACCACTCAGAGAGCCACCACCCAAAACCTCTTCATATGGGTCAAAATTGTCGGATGTTAGAGTTTGTCATGCTGCAAATTCTATTTTATATTAACCTTCGAATATTTCTCAAAAGGCCTCTTTAGGAGTTTTGTCTATAAATATGAACAGATCAATACAGGGCAACGAGCCCAATTTGATGAATCCTAACTAAAATTCATTTTCTGAAACTGTAACTAAATGAGCTTACGTTGCCCTTATCGTCTCTCACCATTTTTCCCGTCCACCAGCTATAATCATTGGTAATATATATTTCCAAGTGCCCCAAGTGGCACCAAAGCGGCTTTTTAACAGCATAAAAAAGATCAAAACATCAGCTCCAGTGCATCTAAACCAGGTGCGGACCCACACTTTGGTGAGTCCGGGCACGTGCCCCCCTCCCTTTTCAAATTCCCACTACATCCTAATTAAGACCTCATTATAATTATGCTAAATCAAGAGCAATGCCCTCCTTAATTGCCAATTGTATCTCCAGTCTCGTTGGTTAATTGTTGTCTTTTTAATCCTTCCATTATTAATAACTCTCATGTCCATTAATTCCTCCTTCCTAATAATACTCATGCAATTAACTCCACACCTACTGATAAATACCATTCATTAATACACATGCAAGTTGATCCTCTTAGCCTAATTAAATCATTTGTGTTAGTCATTCATTCCAAATCATTCATCTCTCAAATTAGTCTCCCCATTCCATACCTAGTCATTTTCAAAAAATCCTACCCCCTCAATAACTAATATCTTTCAAATCCGTTTCAATCTTCTCATGTACTCATGTATATACAATGTTTCTAGTATGTATAGATGGTGATTTTCAATACACTCCTTCATCAATCAAGTTTCCTGTATCATCAAATAATTGTGAATTTGACTTATCTCGTAATTTTCAATTAGATTTTGATTGTAAATCTGATTTATAGATTCCTATTACATATGTTTATAATTATATAGTGAATGAAAGAATGATACTTATGTGGAGTTAAAGATGCTATTTGACTCTATTAGTGATGAAAACAATATGAAATCTCAATATATTGTTAGCAAGGTATGAATTGTTTTTATTGTATTCTTGATCAGTTTTATAGTTATAGTGGGAAAATATATTTAACTATGAATTTTTTCTTCAAAAGTATTTTGTCAAAAAAAATATCATATAAAATTTAACAAATACAATAAAATAGGTGCCCCACCTGTTGTGAAATCCTGGGTCCGACACTGATCTAAACCTCTTCCAAGACAACATTGAGACCTTTCATAACAAGATATATTTAATTTCAAGCACATTCAAGCAACATCTTCACTGCCAAATAGCATGAGATGAAGACGCCCACTCTATCATAGAGCACAAAAATAGGTGATTGTGAGAATTTAGTCATGTTCTAGACGCAAACTCTTGTAGTCCTCAGCCTGATTGTGTTGCCCTAATGATTTAAAGGAAGATGCCAAGTCCCATTCGGATTTCAAGATAGAATTGCTGAAGATGATGTCATTTGAATGTTCAACTCCCCAGTTTTAACACCTCGAGATCTTCCAGAATCTGGGTCTATTCTGGTTGGAGCTGTGGTCAGGATGGCCCGTTGAGATCCTATGCTGAAAAGAGATCAAGAAAAGACTTCAGGATCGATCATCAAAGATCTAGTCGAGGGCCACATGGTGTTGAATTCGATGCTTCATTATTTCTGTGTTTGGATGCCCTTTAGGACAGCAAAACACAGTGACACCTTAGGATGCAAATTCATTGATGTGGTACCTCTATGATGCTTATGGTATGCCGTTGGTTAGCTAGTGGCCTGGTAAGAAGTTTGTCATGCTTTGGTGGAAGGTAGTTTGGGGGTATGACATTGGCACATTGCAACCATGAATTTTGCACTTCGCCAGGCTAATGAACTGACGATATGGCCTTTGATATACTAGTAGAAAGTCAACATTCTGGAGAGATGTCATGAATGTTTTCCTTCTTTGACAGTCTTGGAGTCCAAAGTGGGTAATACTGAGACCTTCCAACTTGGACTGATAATTGGATAGATCGGTGCTTCCTGGAGGGCAGGTTTTCTCACATGGCTGCAATTGCATTGGCAAGCGACTACTACGCACCATTCTATAGTTGTTAGCAACCCTTGCTGCCACAGCTAGTATGGTTGTTGGCTTTTCGCTCCCCTATCAAGTCAAGATTTAGAGAAGCTGGTACTCATGGTGGAAGAGTTGAAGAAAATCTTCGACTGCCACGTTGGCTGGAGGTTGGTTTCAAATGGGTAACACGTTAAATGTTCATATGCATACAAGGTGTTGTATACAGCCAGAATTAAGGGAATTTTGGAAAATAAATGTTCCTATAATGATAAGAAACAAGATTCTTTCTAAAAATGTACAAAATAAAGTGGTCCTACCACATGTCCAAATTGTGGTTCTTCCCGTATCTCTTTTTTAATCTCTCATTTCAAATTGTATGTGATGCAATCTAGGATTCTAGAGTAAAGAAACAGAAGTCAAGAGACATCTCGAAAATACCCAACCTTTTATCATCTATGGCGGGCTACTGTCAAATACTGTTCTTAGACTTTATCTTTTGGTTGGAGTAGGATTAGGTCTTTTAAGTCTAGACTGTCTAGTTTAGAGGTTTGTTGGATTCTTTCCTATTTTTAGTTTGTAACTGGACTGTACAAAAAAGCCTTAATGGTCAAGGTTAAGTCGTTAAATATTTTAAAAAAGGGGTATTTTAATAAAGTGATGGGTGTTCACCCTTAGGATCACCCAGAAACTCAATTTAGCACTACGGAAAAAGAGGATTACAAGTATTTCAACCATGGCTCAAACAAGAAACATGTATTTTTTTTTAAGTCTAAAAGATAGGGGGAAACACTCGGTGGTGTCCGCCCCAAATTTATTTATTCAAAACAAAAAAGGAAAAAGACCGGGAGGAAAAACAAAAACACACTACAACCAGAACGCTACAGTACCCACTCGTCAACCAAGCGTTTAGCGAACATCCCCACATTTTCTTTGTAAAAACGCTGGCCCGAGAACAGCAAGTCGTTTCTCCCCCGCCACACCGCCCATAGAATCAAGGTTTTAAAAAACGTGAGGCGTATCGAGGCGTAAGCCTCACTCCATAAAGAAAATATTTTATAAAACATGCTAATTAATCACAACTATATTTTACAAGTCCTAGAATATTAAATAACTTTGATAATAAAAACATACTCCAAGACATTGCAAGGCTAATTCCATGTTATAAAACACCATGTTGCATATTCGAATGGTAAATATTCATTTTGCATATGGATCCATATTGTTGAGTCTTGAATTTAAATATCTTCATTTATATTTAAACAAAAAAAAGATCAAATTGGCAACCAATCTTTAGCATACAGATGTAAAAGTTTTGTTTGTGTCCGAAAGCATGAAGGTTCTAAGGAAACCCACAAACTCATTGGTATCTATCATAGTATATCATACAATATGATATATGAATCACAATTAAAAACCATGACTAAAACAGATGCCCATTACGGTGATTTTATTATAGTGTATATATGCTTAATCATGCAACGCCCATGTGGTAATTGTATAAAATATATAGTATATATTTACTGAAAACGGGTGATTAGGGCTTGCAAGTTGCAAGAAAACTGAGACAGAGACTTGAGGATACCAGCGATGGAGCAGGCGGGAGCAGCCGAGCAAGCGATGGAGCAGGCGGGAGCAGCTGAGCAGGCGATGGAGCAAGCGGGAGCAGCCGAGCAAGCAGGAGCAGCAAGGAAGTCTTGAGGCGGCGCCTCACTTGCGCCTCACGCCTCAGCGCCTCGAGGCGCGCCTCATGACAATTGAGGCGCACGCCTCACTGGGGCTGCTTGAGGCGTGCGCCTCGAGGCGTTTTTTCTAGAAAAACGCCTCGAGGCGTACGCCTCAACGCCTCGAGGCGCGTTTTTAAAAACCATGCATAGAATGGCCATGGGGTACAGCCGCTCTCCCCTTGATCTGTTAATATTGGCGTGGATCGAGTCCCATAAAGCTTGGAAGTCATCGCTGAGGCACCAGTCTGAGCCCATCTCCTGCCATAGTTGAGATACCAAGGGGCATGAGAAAAAAAGATGTTCCACCGATTCGATCGCATCATTACAAATCATGCACCTGTCCGAAAAAATTCCAAGAAGCCTGACACACCGATCTCTCGTCATCAACCTCTTTCTCCTGAGCAACCAAAGGAAGATATCAATTCTCTCAGGAAGCCTGAGAGCCCGAATATTTGCACAGTCTCTAATAAGAATGTCGGAGTTGGCCGACGGTGGCTTGGAGATGGAACCGCAGGCCCCCCTGACCGAGAAAGTCCCCTCCTTCCAACACCAGTGATCCCGCCCCCCACATGGCGGCCCCACCTCCCGCACGGCCTCCAGCGAAGCCAGGAAATCCTCGAACCTCTGGTCAGAGAGGTTAGCGGAAAAGGTTGGGCACCAAAGACCATCAGCCCAACATTCCGCGACCCAGCAGAACTTCTCCCCAGCAAGCGCATACAACCGGGGGAACCGAGAGCAGAGCCCCCCCCCCCCCCAGACCAATCGTCAGCCCAAAAAGAAAAGGAGTCTCTCCTCCCGAGGACCGGTCTAAAAAGGGCGATGTTGTTCACAAAAGTCTTCATCACACTCCGCCAGAATGGGGTCGTGTCCACACATCCACCTTAGCATTTTCATTTCTGTTACAGCCATTCTCTGCGCATGTCTATGGTTCACAGGCCAACATTATCTTGGGAAGTCACCGCCGTCTTCTTTAGTCAAAAAAAAACTAGCCTAAGTTGTGCCTTGTGCCCATGATGCATTTTAGACCTACTTCAACATGAAGTCCTCACCCAAGGTCAATAGACCCACGTCCATGTAGGACCCTCCCTTGCATCCAACTCTATCAATATCTGCCCAACTTCAAAATGTGTTGCTTTGAGAATACTAAGAAAAATCAAGCACCCATAAACAACCCCCGACCCTCTAAGGAGACAACTGGTTTGCAATAGAAGCCTCCCTACTGATGGCTAAAAATCCAAGGGAACCATTCATATAACACCCCCAACTCCTGCTAGTCATCATGTTGAAACCAAGAGGACCGACCACTCGCCACCTCTTCGTGTAACCATGGTGCCACTTATGGCATTGCCGAGCAAAGGCCCCTCCAAAAATTAAAGTCAAGGTCAGTAATATATATACTACAACAATTGGCACAATAGGTCCTCCTCATCGCCCAAAATCATAATCACCAATTTGTTGACAGGGTCTTGTAAATCTTCATGAGATGAAAACCCCACAAGCAGCCGCCCTCCATGGGCTTTAATTATGCTCCTCGAGAGACTAGAGCCATCCCCTCTACTTTTTGCCCAAGGGTGGTTCAGAAAAATCCCTACACCAAACTCTTCATGTGTTGATGAATTTAACTGACAATCGACACATCAATGGGTAAAAGGTTCACTGTAAGTCTGTAACATCAATTTGAGCAAAGCCAACCCCCCCCCCCAATATTCAGCCTTCTAGCCATGCAGATTATCCTCCACTAGGGGTGTTTATCAAGACCAACGAATCGAGTCGACTCCAACTCGAGCTTGAACTCAATCAGGAAAGTTGAGCTCAGGCTCATGCTCGATAAGGTTTGAACCTTGGAAAGCAGGCTCAAGCTCGAACTCATCGAGTTCGAGCTGGCTCACGAGCCTTTTAATGAGTTTGGCCCTAATGAGCTGCTTCACGAGCCTCTTACTGAGTTCGCTCACGAGCCTTTTAATGAGCTGGCTCACATAGGCCAATAGAAAATATATCATATATTAGCCAAAGGCCAAGAAAGGTATGCTTTGTATAAGGGAAGAGTTGGTCTCTAATCTCTATATATAGTTGTTATGTATTGTCCCCTTCACTTCTCAAGCTCAACTGATGTGGGACTAAAGCATGTTCCTCATTCATGCTATTATCGAGTCGAGTCGACCCCAACTCAGACCCAACTTAATAACCCTAACGAGCCATAAACTCAACTCAAGCTCGAGCTCAATTAGTTTTCGAGCCAGGCTCACGTGCTGAGGCCGAGTTAAGCTCATCGAGCATGAGCTAAATAGACACTCATATCCTCCACCTCTTTAGCATGTATAGCTAGTTTGTGTCACAAAGCTTCTGACTTTCAACAGAATCCTCAAATACGATGCAAGCAAAAGAACCTCATATGTGCTCTGGAGATGCTACACATTGCAAGATAGGCAACAACATATTCATCCATCTCAAAAAGAACAACGGTTGATTCTCCTCGTTGATACAGAAGCCCAAGAATTCCTCAAAAACTTCAATCGAAGCCCAACTTTTATTTCATCTTGATAGTATAGAAAATCTACAAATCTATGTAAATATATAAGAATATATGTATAACAACAACAAAGACTTTTCCCACATTAAGTAGGGACGGCTACATGAATTCCTTGCCTCTATTCAGATTTATCTTGGTCCATTCTCGAGCTTAGATCCAAATAACTTAGATCCCTTCAGATAGTCTCATTCCAACACGTCTTGGACCTTCCTCGCCCTCTCTTAATTGGTTCAACATCCCAAATCTCGCATCCTCTAACTCGTTCATCAGTCGACCTCCTTTGCAAGTGGTCAAACCATTTTAAGCAACTTTCTCTCATCTTATCAACTATTGGATCGACGACAACTTTCCTTCTAACTGCATCATTTCGAACCCGGTCTTTCCATATATGACCATGCATCTACCTTAGCATTTTCATTTCTGCTAGCGTCATTCTCTACACATGTCTATGGTTTACAGGCCAACATCCTGACCCATAGAGCATAGCATGTCTCAAGGCTGCTTCGTAATACTTTTCTTTGATTTTTAAAGGAAATTTCTCAGCACATAGAACAATAGATCCCCATCGATTGTCCCCATCTCCACTTTAGCCAACCTGCATTTATTCCATGAGTAGCATCCCCATCGATTTCCCCATTATGTTGCAAAATAAATCCCAAGTATCTAAAAAAACTTTCTTTCGTATGTTATTGTCTCCAATCTTCACCTTGATTCATTCACCAATGCGTCCATCAAATGTGCACTCCATAAGTCTTAAACCTAAATATACAAAATCATTTAGTCTCCATAAGATATGTTTGAAATAAATAAATCCTTTTATACATATATAAGAATATAGTATAAAAAATATCTATTTATTTCAAATAATTAATAAATACAAAACCAACTAAAGTCCGACTAAATCCGATCGCTCGCTCAATTAATCATTAGTTAGTAACTCGGCCAACTGAATACCGACTACTGACTTTTGCAAGTTCAGAGTGAAGGAAAGTTGTGTTGGCATCGGCTCTTCTGATCCATATGGACATTGATGATTGTCATCATTCAATCTCATGCTTCTTCTGCTCTTCCTCCACAACCCTTTGTTGTTTCTATTGATGCTCAATCCCTTCGCCTAAAAGGGAAACATTTCACTCCCGTGTGCCCCTTCGTTCTCTCTCGAATCTTTTCACAATATCCCAAGGTTTCCCCAATCCTCCACTTTTCTCTCACCATCCACATATCGACTTATTATTGTTCCTCTTTCTTTACCCTTTTAACCACCATTATATTTCACCCCTCTCTACTCAATACCCCCTTCCCTATTTCTGATGCAGTTTGGATTTAAGGAGGAAAATTTAGAGGATGAGAAGATAGGAGCATGGGATCATGAAATGATGAGGAGCATGCTAAGTTACGAAGGAAAAAAGGGTGGATGATTGAATGGAGGACTTGAAAGGAGAGAGAATCCAAGGGATATGACAGATATCGAACCTAAAGTAAGAGTGTATCATTCATCCGTAGTCCTTTCATTATACCTGATGATGGCATTATACAGAAAGCAAATACCATAGATAGGCATGTTTCTTCACCTAAAATGCACAAGCTAAGGACACATTTAAAAGATACAGAAAAAATGAAAATATAATAATTGAAAAATGAACCAATGAAATCAGGTTGGTAACATTGTAGCAATGGCATCACGAAGATGAGTAATATTGCGAAGGATAGGGCAATGTGGCAATGATGAGGATGGTAACATTGTGTCTTTTCAGGCTGGCATTGGTGATCAATTAGTAGGAGGAATGGCAGCAAAGGCTTTAGGGTGATTCAGTTCCAGGGTAGCATGGTCGGTGCACATTGATGCACATATAATGTGGATGCTTGAAGGGAATGGTTCCTTGTAATGATGATAAACCTCCCTTTGCATGTAGCCATTCCAACTAGAGTACTTGCAGTATTAGGACATGGGAAATGTGTTAAACCAACACGAGTGAGTAGATGATGATGACAGGATAATTTTCTGTGGTTAAATAGCATCCAAAGACGTTTTCAGTAACAGTGTTGATGATATGGTGGCCTTGACATCGTGTCAAATCTTACTACCAACAATGGCGAATAGTAAGAATTTTTTGTCAATGTTGGTTTGATGCCAGCATGTGTCAATGGTAGATGGAAGCTCTTGCCAACATTTATTATTTTTTATAGGAGAGGGTGGGATTCCGAGATGGAATCCAACACAAGAAATTAAATTAAATTCTAAAGATAATTACATATAAACAATGGCAATTTCATTCCGACAAAATGGCTCTGTAGTGGCATAGTACATTCTCATGATAGAACCTCTGCTCACGAAAGATACCCTCATTTCTAACACACCAAATAGCCCAAAGAAGTGTAAAAAAAGGAGAGATGTCTTCTTATGAATTGCCACCCACAGCACGTATAGATCTCCAAAAAGAAGAGACATCTTCAAGCACGATTCAAGCGATATGTGCATCGTTCCAAACCAGGCAAGAAAGGTTGCATTTGAAAAAGATGATTTGTATCTTCTTCCTCTTCACCGCATCTTCAGCAAATCTGGTCATCCGTATGAAGAAATTTATCCCATCTAAACTTAGTCAGTAACCATCCACGTCTAGCAAGCCACATAATTACCTTAATTAGGGAATTTTACATCTCCAAATTATCCTGCAACCATGCTTCATATCATCCTGAATCGCATTGAGTCTATGGGCAAATATCCGATGTGCCTCTTTGACAGAGAAATAACCATTAACCAAGCGGACATGGTATCTCCTCTGAGAAAAGCCATGACAATCAGATAGATCATTGAGCATTGCCAAGTATTCACTCATCCTTTTCTCCAAGAATCCACTCCTAAATGTTGGTGTCCATGTTCCATCCCTCCAGGCATGTCGAATACGCGAGTTTTGTTCTTGCGTCAGTGCAAAGAGACGAGGGTAATGTTTCCCCACGGAACCAAGACCGATCAAGTTGTCTCGCCAGAAGAGAATGGTGTCCCCATTACCAATGATCGGTTGAAGTAAACCACCCAACTCTGGGAGGATCCTCCAAATTCCCTGCCAAAGATATGAGGGTAACACACAACGTTATCTGTCAAGGAACCATGAATAACATAAATACCCCGCATCACCGGATACACAAGGTCACCGCCTTTTCCCCAAAATTTAAGCATTTATTTAGTAAAAAGGGCCTTATTCATGCATTCAAGCATGAGAATCCCCAATACACCATCCTTCTTTGTTCTTGTGACAGTCTCCCAGCTTACGTGGTGAATGTCGTATTTCTCCTACCTGCCATCTGACCAAAAGAAGTGCCTCATAATAGCCTCTAACTTTCCACAGACCCCAGTAGGAAGGAATCTAGTGGAACAAAAGAAAATATTGGAACATGTTTAAGGAGTACCCACTTTCCACCTTTATAGAGCATTTTCGCTTTCCACCCAGTCAGCTTATTCTCAAATCTTTCTAGAATCATTCTTCAACTGCAAGCACGCAGGTGAGATACCACCAAAGGAAGTCCTAGGTACGTAACAGGGAGGGAAATGTTGGAGGACTAAAGAACTGCATTGGTCTCGAGTATCTCGCTTTGGGAGTCCCGATGGGACAAATAAAGATTTTTCTCTGCTGATCTGAAGGCCCGAGATGTGCCCAAAAATGTCCATAGTCACGAGGCATGCCTCACTTAGCCAATTCCACCCACCACAAATATCATGGTGTCATCGGCATATTGCAGAATTGGTATCGATATGTCATCCCTGGAATATCCCGCACATAAATTCCACTCACTGGTCAATCGTATCATAGTTGTCATCGTATCATAGTTGCCAGAGCATCGGCAATGATCACAAAAAGAAGTGGGGCCAAGAGGCAGTTCTATTAGTTCCCACTAATGGTATGGCGGTAGAGCAGTGGTTCATACTTTGGACCACGTTTCGGATCCCCACCCCACGCCCCTTCAATTAGTAAAAAAAAGAGGCAACCTTGTCAAATTCCCTGCTACGGCTGAAAGAAACCCCCTGCCAATCTCCCATTCACAAGTATCACAAAAAAGCCGTTGTAATGCATCATTTGATCCATGCAATCCACATCTCAAGAAAGCCCATCCGCTGCAAAGATGACCAAATGAAGCGCCAATTAACACGATCGTACACTTTGGAAAATTCCACCCTCCAAAGCAAGCCATTTATGTTATTCATGTTCCAATCCAGAATCGTCTCAAAGGCAAGCATCCAACCATCAACAATATGTCTTCCAGGAACAAAAGTTATTTGCTCAAGAGAGACAACACTGCTCAGAATACCACGAAGACGGTTGGCAAGCACCTTGGCAACGAATACGTATATATCGTTCGAGAGAGCAATAGGTCTAAAATCATCCACATGAGTTGGCACATCCTACTTCAATAGAAGAAAATTTTAAGCTTTGTTTAATCTCTCAAGTCGTGATTGTCTTCCCTGAACTCCTACATCACATCTATAAAGTCATCCTTGACAACATCCTAGAACTCCTTGTAAAACAGCACCGAGAAATCATCCGGTCTAGGTACATCACCACATTCAGTTGTTGCACAGCTTTCTTGATCACGGATTCCTCAAATGGCGCTATCAAACCATCTACATGGAAAGATGGAGAGCAACTTGATCCCCCTACCACACAAACCCCAACTAATGTGGTTGACCCTTCTGTTAAAGAAGTGAAAGTGTGCATAAAGCGCCCTCCCCAACTCGTCATCGCCATAAATCGGTTCATTATCAACAATGAGATTATGTACATAATCTTTGTGTCTTCTACATTTGGCCATTGAGTGAAAGAATCATGTATTCGCATCTTCCTCATTGAGCCACCATTGTCGTGATATCTATCTCCATTCCACTTCACTATTCTTGTCAGCCATGGGTATGTCATGTAGATGTCCATTCCTCACAATCAGCTCCTCATCTGTCAAGTCAAGTTCATTTTCGAAGGAATCCAATCATTTGACCTCACCCTAAGCCAAAGATCTTTTATGCTGATATTGATTCTTTACATTCTTATTGTTATCAATAAGATATCAACGCAGGCCCATCAATTTTGAGGCAAATCGAATAGAAGCAGAACTGACGCCTAGAAATCGCTCCAGAAAATGCAGATCAAATCATGGAAGCCGTCATCTAAAAGCCATGACCACTCGAAACGGAAGAAAGATCTTGGCTTCGCCTCGTTGCCAGAGGACCAAAGCAAAGGAGGGTGATCTAAATGAGAACAAGAGAGTGTCCCTGCTCGTGCCAAAGGAAAACGACCAAGAGCCTCTGTAGACACCAAAAAAATGGCCGAGCGTCGATCTAAATCTAGAATCCTCTTAAGGACATTCTTATGGAGTTCAAGGTTGATATAGCATGCTTCAAGAAACCAAAATTGCGCAGCAGTTTGATATCGTTTGGAATTAAATCAGTGGGTCACAACAGCTTACCTTTGGTCTTGTGGCTTCTAGGAGGGCTTGACAGGATTGTTTATAGGATGGAATGCTGATAATTTCCACGCATGGGAGACGTTCCATCTCGATCCCACTTCGACGATTTAAGGATGACAAATGTCTCCTTATTATCAATGTCTATGGGGTGATGGGCGTGCAAGGACTCTCGCAGCTATTGGAGGAGCTTCATAGGTCCAGGAGTAGCTCCAGCTTGGTTGCATGAATTATTGGAGGGGACTTTAGTGTCACACTACGCATAGAGGACAAGCCTTCTTTAAGGGGGTGTGGATATCGGATATAAAGATTTCTCTGACTTCAATTAAGAAATGCAATTGGAAATGATTGATGTGGCGGGTTGTCAGTATACGTGCAACTCCAGATCAAGATCTCGTACTGATCGATTCTTGAGGTCGACTGAGGCATTGGAAGCAGTAGCTCGCTTGTGCTAAAGCGCCTCCGAGGGCATATTCTGACCACACGTCTTTTACTTTTGGAGTCTCGGGAGGGAACAAGAACGAGATATTTTTTCCGATTTGAAATCGCTTGGGTTTGGAGGGTTTATATGACTTGGTCGCGAGGATTTGGCAGGAGCATTAGGCAATTGGGTCAGCAACCTTTGTTTTGTTTTAAAATTGAACCACATATGCTAGGAAGTGATGAGGTACAAGAACATCAGGGATCTGCGACGCACCAGACATTCCACAACGCAAGAGGTTGTCATCAGGCTAGATGTGTTGAGAACGAAAGGAAGCTATTGCCTAAGGAGAACGAGGTGTGAAGAATGCAAATGCAAATTACTCATAACGAGGACAAAAAACTTGAAATGGATTGGAAGCAAAGATCGAGGCAAATGTTGGCTTCACAAGGGAGATGCTAATATTTGCTTCTTCCATTCAATGACCAACAGAAGGAGAAGGTGAAATATTATTTGTTCACTTATGATCGATGGTCAGATGGTACACGGCGATCAAGATGTGGGGAGAGGTCTCATTACCTACTTCCATAGCTCGAGTAGAAGAGGGTGGAAGGAAGATTAGGGTTGGCTTGGCAGAGGGGCCCATAGCATATCCCAAGAGCAAGTAGCTAGCTTGGTACAAGAGTTCACTGCCCAGGAGGTTAAGAATATTGTGTTCCGGCAAAATGTGGATGGGGCACCTGGTCCGAATGGATTTCTCATACTCTTCTATAAAGAATTCTGGGAGGTGTTGAAGGATTATCTTCTGGAGGTATTGCAGGAGTTTAGAGATGGAAATGCAATGAGAGGCTTAACAAGGGCCCTCCGTTTTTTGATGCCTAAGAGAGAGGACACGACACTGGTGGAGGACTTCAGGCTGATTGCACTGTCCAACGTCGTCTACCTTATTATCACGAAGGTCTTGGCGAATCGGCTTTGGGAGTGAAAGACTCCATAATATCTCACTAACAGACCGCTTTTGTGCCCATAAAATGATGTCTGATGGCATAGTTATTGCTTTAGAGATCATGCTAGATTGGAAGAGGAACGGGAGACGTGGCAATGCTTGCAAGGTGGACTTCTCGAAAACCTACGACTGTGTTGATTAGAGCTTGATCTGGACATCATTTCAACGTCGAAGTTTTCCAGACACAGATCGTGTGGATAAAGAGATGCATCACAATGGTATCATATTCGGTTCTCATCAATGGACACCATGAAGGGGGGTTTCTTCTAGTTGCATAGAGATGTTAAACAGGGATGCCTCCGACACCACTTTTTTTGTCTTGATAGAAGATGCCCAAACACTGATAATGAGTTTGATGTCTGATGGCCGCCTTTGTCCAGGATACAATTGTGGCGATTTATCAGTGCCCATCCTGCAGTATGCAAATGATACTATGGTCATCATTGAGGAAGAAGTAGGACAAGCAAAATTGGCTTCATTCGTAATAGACATATTTGTTGATGTATTATGCTTGCGCATCAATAGGGAGAAGTCATCATTTGTCCCCTTTGGTTACTCGTAGATTGAGGATCATGAGGCCTCTTTGGCCCTTCTTTGCCCAGTCTCTACCCTCCCTATTACATACATGGGGCTTCCAATGGTGGGTAGTAGATTACATGCAACCGATTAGAAATCCATTCTGGATAAGATTGAGAAAAAAATGATTGGTTGGAGGTCGACGTACATGTCTAGAAGTGGAAGGCTAATACCTCTCAAGCATGTCATGTCGATTATCCCAATCTTCTATTGTTCTATGAGTCTTCTTACGATGGGCATATGAACACGTATTGAATCGATGATGTGGTGTTTCTTTTGGACGAACTCCAAACAGGAGAGGAATGGTATGCACGCGATCTCTTGAGATACTATCACTAAGAAGAAGACGGAGGGAGGGTTTGGAGTGATATGTCTAGAGGACATGAATAAGGCCTTTTGGCAAAATGGATTGTCAGACTTTGCGGCAAAGGTGAAGATTTGATTTGCAAGATTGTAAGGTGAATTTATAAGAGTGGCACTTCTTTGGTGGCATCACCAACGAGAATGCCTTCCTCGATTTGGTTAGGTATCTCTAGATTGCCTGAAAAGATGCATCGGATGTCTATGGAGGTTCTTTCCATTTTTTGGATGGACGATTGAATTGGTGCAGGCTCCTTTTTTTTTGAAGCCATGCAGGCTCCTTTGTGACACACATTCCAAGATTGTTTGCATTGGCAAGTGATCACGGCCTCATAACGTCACGGGCTTGGTAGAGAGGAGCTTGGGCACCTTCTTTCCTGACGGATTTCTCTGAGCAAAAATTGTGTAGAAGGAACATAAGGGATATGTCTAACCACTCGAACCCTTTGTTCCTCTTATGCAGCTCCCCCACTACCCTCATGACCCACAAGGTCCCAAAACTCCCTTAAGAAAAAGTTAGGGAAATCGTTACTGCCTCGGGCATCATCTGTATGCAAACCAAAAAGTTGTTGGCATGTTCTCCGAAAGCAAGAAAGGTCTCATCAACTCTTCACATTGCATGTCAGACAACCATGTGACATATCTTCCCATCTATCTAGCACCGCAACTAGGCACAAGCCTTCAGAGCTCAAGGTAATGATGCCCCACCATGTCACCAAAGGCATAGGCACCTACCAAATCCTCCTCATCCACCTCAATTGAATGAATCGGATTATGCCTTCTTCAGCCACTGGCCACTGTACCATTTCTTTCGGAAGTGTTACTTCCTTTCGATCTCTCTCTTCTTAATATTCTGATGAGACTCGATCTCATAATGTTAACGCTTGATAAATACACTTGAACCCATGTTTAGACTACTTGAGATTGTCTAAAAATAAGTGCCTCAATACTCAATATATATGGTACACACTAGCACATGAAAATGACATCAAATCGCAAAATATAAAATTATAAAAAATGTGTGTTTCCTTTCCCTTGCTTCTAGTACTCATCTTGAACAAATTGTGCAAAATAAATATTGGATGTATTTATTAAAAAATATGTTTAAGATTAATACCGAATAAAGTATATAAGATTATTTGTATGTGTGTGTGTTTATATTACAAGGATATATTATGTCTCTAAGAGGTAGATGCCATTTAATGTTATCTTTATTTAAAAAAAGAGGGTATGCCTACACAGATTATCACTATATAAATTATAAAGCAAAATTTTTAATTGCACCATCTATGATCCCAACTTTCCTTGAAAGGTGTTGCAATTGTGTGATCCATAAGTTTTCCATTCCATTAGCTTCAATGGAGAAGTCACCCTATTAATCCCCTTATTTCTTGTTCATTAAATCAAGATTCAACAATTAGTAATCATTTTCCAAAGCCTCTAAAAGATGCAACCATCCCCTCCCAGACCCGATCCAGGACATCGAATCTAATCTTAAGATCCACGGCCTCATGCTTCCTCTTCTTTCCATAGAAAGGTAGCTCATCTCTAAAGGCAACTCCTCTACCACCATTAGATCCTCTAAACCAGATGGTTTCCCTTCCACCCCAAATCCTTTCTCCTCAAACCGACCCCTCCTTCCCATCTACTATGGCTGACAGCAACGGTCCCCCTCTTCACCACTCCTCAACATAGCTAACCGTGTACGTGTGTGATCCACCTGCGCACAGTTGCGTCCCCTTGTTCTCCCTCACGTACAACTACGCCCGTGAGTGTCACCAACCGCTAGATGTGTGCATAATTTGTGCCAATACCCCAGCTCCCTCATCAAAGTTGCTGACCTCTGCAAGGACACAAGTACCCCTTCTCTCGCACCATGGAGCCGTCCTCTTCCTCTATGTGCCAATACTCTCTCCCACATTCAACGTGTGTGCAAACAGCTCAACCCATCTTTAAATGTCACCAACCTTGGGCACACATGCAACAACCGCTCCTCATCCCCATGTGCACCTACTTGTTCATAACTTCCCAAGCTCTTTTTCTCTTATCTATTACTTACTATATACAAGTCCCATCTAAATGCATAATCGAGGTCCACAATAACACAATTTTTTTGGCATTTTCAGATATTGTTGGCTATCCACGAGGCCTCAACGCTCTCTCCTCGCATACTCATAGCCCAATGGACCAAGTGGTCGCACACCTTTGACATGTGCACGCGGCGATATGTATCAGCTCTGTCCTTCGGAATCCCTTCCTCCACACTAGAATACGCCCGACCTTCTTCGCACTATTCCCCAGCCTTTCCTCCTTGTGTTCTCCCTTCCTCGACCTTCTCCTTTACCCCCCCCCCCCCCCACCTCGGTGAATCCCCCTCATTTTTAAACTCCTCTTTTTTGGATGAGAATATGAAGAGGAACATGTAAAGTCTCCTACTGGGAAGGAAGAAAGGGGTGCATTTGATAAAGGATTTAAGAGGGAAAATCCCAAGGATGGAAAGATATCAAACCCACAACATAGAATTTTAATATCACCACATAATTGTGGCTTTATATAGAATGCAAGTACCATAAAAGAGACATGTCTCTTCACCTAAAGGTCACAAGTCTTACCGTAAGGATACATCTAGAGGATGCATGCTTTGGATTTATAAATATACAAAGAAATGAAACTATGAGACTTGAACTGAAAAGAAATCAGGATTATCATCTTCAAATTTTCGCTCATTTGACTTCTTTCCCCTGTAACTGTAATTAGAAGACAGCCATTGCCACCTCCCTACCTAGTACAACCCCTCTTCTCCGACCCCCACTCGTGCCAATCATCCATCCACCAATGCTGGCTGCCACCAATTTCATCAGCAGACAGAAGCCAAGATCAGCAATCAACATTTCCCTCCAACCACCCAGTAGGACTCTGTCACACTGGCACCTCCATGCTGCCACCTTCAGCAGCCTTGCCCTTTGACCACTTCAGGGGCCACACCTGGCTAATATGGATGCATTGCCACCAACTGACATAAGCCACAATGTCACATCAGAAGTTCATATTGTGCTCACAAGTCTGTTTTGTTTCTCTCATCTGATTCACAAGATTGGGTTGCATCAGTGTTAAAGAGAGATAAGCCATCCTCATGATTGATTTGGCATCTCTTGAGGGATTTTAGAGAGGATTTGAAGTTGGGAGAGCTTACTCCATTAGATGATGTCTACCAGCAGAGACATGATAGACAGAAGGCTATGATGATTATATAAATTCTATGTGAAGAAAAAACGCTATAATATTTATTGAACGTGCAGCATTATTAAGATAATGTCACTCATGCCTCTAGTGAGCAGTTTAGGGCTCGTGGGTGTTGAGCAAATATGTTCAAAATATCAGTTTTTTTGGCCCAAACACCGATGCGACTAGCTCAGCATAATTTAATATTATCACTGCTAAGGATTTAAGGTTGTTGCAATTTCCATACAAGAGATTCGACCTAAATTCATAACTCCAACACTCCTGCAGGTTGAAGCAACAACATGTCCATGTTATATCCTCAAGGGGAGGAAATTCTAAGGGGGTGTAACTTCACAAAGAACATATTTAAAGCAAACAGGGATGCCAACCCATCTGATAAGAACCAATAGCAATGCACAGTTTCAATACTTAAAACCAAATTCAAAAATAGTCCACCTAAAATGGCACGACTTGCAACAGCACTTCGAATAATTTAACCCAGGCTACTGCTCCTTTCAAATGGTACCCCAGAATCATATATGTCTCTTCCTCATTCCACCTCATGGTCATTGTGATCCTCAGAAGCATCTGACCTTACACCAAAAAAGTTAGTACAGAAGTAACCGCGGAAGATAAACTCCGATTCCTCTCCCGTATCATACGTAGGGAAAGTGCCAAAACTGTCATCAAGCCACAATAGTCACACATTCTCAGGCACATTCCAATATCTTCTCCACACTGATAAACCCACAGCCGTCCCCAATTCCACTTCAGAAATTAAACTTCCCAACAAACACAAACTCGAGAACAAGCCAACATCTTCCCTTTTAAGCTCGAGCTATCCAATGTCCCCCGGACTTCAAGATGCCTGAACTCCACACTCACCATCTTCCCACTCCAGGATCAGCCTACGCCAAGACCAAACCTTTGCAAGAGATTCCGCCACCCCGCACCCACTTCTCAACAATCCCCCACGCCCCCCACAAAAAGACGCAAATTTGACGCACCCACACCTCGAAGAGCACGTAAAGGAGCTACCTTTCATCTTGATCACAAGCGTCTTCTTCACCCCGGCGGGCTGCGGGGGCACCGCCTTCTTTCTGGAGAGGTTGGCGGCCATACCGGTGGCATGAGACGCGATCGCGTCGGGCTCGGCCTTGAGGTCATCCTGCTCGAGGAGCATCGCGTCATCACCGGGGCCTGCGAAGCGCGGGGGCGCCTGGAGGCCGCTCTTAGCTTTCTTCATGGGGAGGAGAGGTCGGGATTGAGCTGCTTGCTGAGACGGCGGCGGAGGGGGAGGAGGAGGGGAGGTGCGGTGATCAGGAGGCGCTTGTGGTGAGCGTGAGTCATCAATCGAGGGATTGGAGTGAGGGAACCGACCCCGCCGGAACCCTAATCTTCGGGACGGGCCGCCCTCTCGGTGGTGGCTCCGCCGGAGGAGGGGGGAGATCGGAGGTCTCTCTCTCTCTCCTTGTCTGTGTGTGAAGGTCTGTGTTTGTCTGTAGGGGTCTGTGTGTTATTTGGGGTGAGTTGGCCTTTGGTTTTGGATTGAGGGAGAGAGCTTTGTGCTATGCTTGAAAACAAAAGTATTTACTTGATTTTGTGTTGGAGCTTTTTCTAACTTAATGTGATTGTTGTATCCTATCTTGATTTGATTGCAGGAGGTCTAATCTATATGGTTTGATTTTAAGTTTTTTTACTAACATAAATGGGTCACAATTTGTATTCGCAAAAGCAACATCTAATCTAACAAGTTGTTATAGCCGCACGGCTTCAAATTTCATCGAGTTTTGACAAGATTTCGCGGAATTTTAGTTTGGCTTGGATTATGATAGTGAGACCTTACATGATATCATCTTTTCAAGATTTCGGTGATAATCTCGATTAGATACGATTGGAATCTAACAATATTTTGACAAAACAACGAGATTGTAAGACTCTCTTGTGTTCCCTCTGTATGTTTACTGGTCTTGATGAAAACATGTCCCTCTTCCCTTATTTTAGAACTAACAATTGCTTCACTTTTGGATCTCTTGGATGATTATTTTTTATGATTTTTTATTTCAAATTTTGATTTTTAATTAAAAGACGCTCTCTGTATATACTCTAATTCTTAATTCTTCAGACCTTAGAGTCATAGTGTGAGGTCTCACCAGACAAGGACCACAAACTATCCACTAAGATTGGAATTTGGGTAAGATTTCTTAGCCATTTGGTATCATTATATATTATCGGTTTGTTATGTCTTGAAATAGGACTTCTTCCATCTTATTTTATCATCAACGATACGCTAATATCCAGCTTTATATGTCTTCAATCAAAGATCTCCACATATAACTCTTAATTTTATATACAATACTTTTGTAATTTTGAGTTTATCAAGAGCTTGGTTGTTTGCGTCCTTGAGATCTAGGTTGCATGTTACACAACATTCACAATATTAATCCATTGTAGAGCACATTGCTTTACGAAAATGATGGAAAAATTTTCAGGATTGAATGACATTCACAATTAATTAACCAACCACCTAAAAAATGTGTGTCACCATTTCATATTGCATTAATTTATATAAAGTGTTACATGTATCAACAAGAAACTTACATTATGTACTGTATCTCAAATTATATAATAGAAGAGAAAATAAGTGCCGATGAGTTTCACACCTATCATGCTCCAAGTATTAATGCTTAACAATTTCATTTCTTTATAAAGTTCATATTTAGGCTATCACCATTCGATTGTTTGATAGGTCTTATTAATTGATTGATGATGAGATTCATGTTCTGATCTTTTTCCTTGTTAAATTTCCAAGCATAGTGGATAGTCTGTGGTCTTGGTCCGGGTGAGACCTCACACTATGACTCTAAGGTGTGAAGAAAGGCCAAATGGTTGGGGTGCCTCCGTAGGCATACGATGGAATATAGGCATCCTAACTAAATTCCAAACACGTCCACTAGCTGTGTCTAATAATCGTAGTCTTCAGTATATTACCGTATAAGATTTTCATTCTTCTCCATCCTATTTCAAGTCTCAACAATTAATTATCCTTTGATTCATTATGTGGTCATGATGGTCGAGGTGATCTAGATATCATTCCAATATAGGTGATTTTCGTAACACTATTTTTTCCTCACCAGGACCTACAGGTGGAATAGTAACCAAACTCAAGCGATGAGAAAGAATCCTCAAAGAATCTTACGTCTCACCTTCCCATTGAAAGTGCAGTCCAAGAGAAAGGTTAGGCACACTCCAAAAACTATGCTGCTGAGATGGGTGGGGAGAACTCTTTGGTTTGAGTCACTCCAGTCTGGCCCGACACGTGTATGGGCAAAACGAGCCCGTAAAAAAACTAAGGATCCTCCCTCTTACCTAGGCACCCTATAGAACACATAGTTCAGTGAAACTTGTCAAAATGAAACCATGTGGATCCCAAAGAGGCGAAAAACTACGAGCTCATGAAAAAATCGAGAAAGAGATCGAGATCCCTTTAATATTATAAAAATTACAAACAATTACATAGATAATATTTTGACATCTTAACAAGAGTTAAAATGTGTCTATAACCTTAAGAAATTTAGTTTTTTTCCAAATTTATTACATTTATTTATAATTTATTGAATCGGAATGTGAATATTACACTAATCAGTATGTTAAAAATAGTAGACAACTTGAAGAAATTCCAAGTATATCTCAAAAAAGAAGATCTAAATAAAATGTTAATAATGTAATTTAATTTTTATATAAAATATTATATTATTTATGCAAGATAATCTAACATATAAATCAGGTATTTTATTTTTTTTATTTTCACTAGAAGCTTAAAACATAAACATGTATAATAGCAATTGTAGATCATCAAACGGCATGCAATCAAGAATTTATGCCATTTTTCAAAGGGAAGCTTAACACACATTGATTTACTATTTTGACCTTTTAAAAATATCAAATATCATTAGAATTTATGAAAAGTTATACAAAATAGGAGAATGTAGTAAGAATTCTATAAAAAATATGAATAAAATAAATATAATGCAAGTTCAAAGTAAATGGTGGTTGAAATTAGCCGCGATAGCCATGGTGATTATCAACAATAATGGACAATATTTGAGCTTTTCTAGATACAATGGAAGCTCAAAATAGATTATGGATTGATCTGTGGAATATGAGTTTTATGATTCAGCTTTGGAAGAGTTCTAGCAATCTAATTACTATGAGCCATATTCAATCACTGAGATAGTTGATTGGTCGGTGCAAGGAAAAAAAGGGAGATAGTTATGGATGATTGAAGAAAAAATGGGTCTAAATAGACTTGCCAATCTTGGTTATGGACAAAAATGCTCTTAATCAACACATGGAATAAACAACATTTAATGGAAAAATTGCTAACATTAAAGTTATAGATCTTGACATTTATATAATTTTTAATAGAGTGAATTTCTTAGTTCAACCTTATTCGAAAAATGACAATTAAGTATTAGGGTATTTTAGAATTGTTTTTGTCGTATTATGGTTGTTATTTCTCATATTAGTATGAAAATTACTATTTTTATGTACAAATGAAAAAAAATAATAAATAAAAAATAAATTAGTATGAGAATAGTTATTGAATTTTGAAATTTGATTATAAATCGTTCATATTGCATACAAAGATCAAAACTTTTTTATTTTTAAGGTTTTATGAAATTTTCGCACTTCTATTTTAGGTCAATTTTAAGATACGAATTTTAAAGATAATTAGATCTTAATCAAATTTATAGGAATTTGCAAAGTTTCTCATTACATCCTAATCCAAAATAATTATGTGCAAATGAAAAAAATTAATAAATAAAAAAATATTTAATATGAGATAGTTATTGAATTTTGATATTTTGTGTTAACAATTCATATTATATACAAAGATCTAAACTTTATTATTTTTAAGATTTTATGAATTTTCATAATTTTATTTGGGGGTTACATTTAAGCTATGAACTTTAAATTGATTCGAGTAATCAAATTTATAGAAGTTTTGCAAAGTTTATCGATTACAACTTATCCCAAATACATAGTTTTCATATTCAAAGTATGTAATGAATATGTCACTTTTTTATACAAAGATGATTTTTATATATGAGTGAATCTTGAATGTATACTCAGTATGTTTAAAGTTTAAAAGAATATATACATGCTCAGTAACTTTGTCAATTAATTAGTTAAGGGTTCAGTTTATTGGTTGATTCTTTTATAAAACTTTTGTCGTAATGTTATTGGTTGTCACATATTAACTCAAGAATGCGCAAAAAGAGTTAGGTTAAATAAATTCTATTTGAAAAATATAAAAAATGGTAAAAAATATTATTTACAAGATGTTAACTTGTTGGAGTATATGTGTTACTCTTTGTAGATGAGTAATTACATCTTTTCAGGGTCCAATTACCACATCCTAGTATGGTTAGTCCCACATAGACTATCTGTAGGACTTCGAGGGTTAGTGGGGGCTATATAACAAGCTATAAACCATTGTATCCGATGAAAAACTTTAATAGAAGAATAACCCTTAGTAGCGTTCTCTCGTGATTCATTCCCACTCCTCATAGAGTAGGGATCCATGTAAAATCTTGGTGTTCTTTCATGTTTATTCTTTACCTATGATTACGCTTCCGCATTCTTCATTTCCGAACATAGTATTCAAAGCAGATTCGATTCTCGAGTATTTATTTCTATTCATGTTTTTCTCGAGATTCGATTATGAGAGAAAAAATTCGATTCTTTTTTATTCTGGAAGATTTACGATTCATGATCTCTTCCAGAGTTTGAAATCTAGGGTTTTTCAAACCCTAAATATGTTCTTCATTCTTGTTCAAATCGATTTGGCTGCAGCATCATAGTTCTAGGGTTTTCTTCAAACCCAAATCCTGAGCGGATTTATTCAGCCTTGAAGATCATCGCCATATTTTTATAATTTTGGATACAATTCTAGTTCCATTTCATGGAGCCTTAATGGTGTGGCAACGTCTCCAACGTCAATCTATGCTTAAAGGCCATCGTTTTGATGCATCAACAGAAAGCTGCAACTCCAGTGATCAACAACAAACAAAAAGGGGAACCTCTTATCACCTTGACACTAGGGTGTCAAAAAGTGGTCTTCATACCTCGCAAGGCACATCTTACATGAGATTCCTGTAAGCACAACTTCAAGAAAATGAAGATTGTCGAGTTCTAAGAAATATTAGGGTTCCACCTCACGAACCCTCTAAGAAAAAATTTCTCCATGCATGTGTATCAGCCACTCCACCGACTCCATAGTGGTGATGATGACACCTTCTGCTCCTCCTTGACCGCAACCAGCACCACCACCAAGCCCCCTACGATGCTCTCGATCGCATTCTCCATGAAAGGAGGCACATCAAGTCTAAGCAAAAAAATGAGGAAAGAAGAAGAAGGCTGAATGCAACGCATAATCCCATGCCCAAGAAGTAACAGAAGTAGCATGTCACCTCGCCCACCTCCCTCCTATCGTGCGCTCCTCTCCAAACCATCACATGCAACCGACGTAATCCATCTTTTTCCTTAGTTGGCGACATCGCCTTCAAGGCAATCTCTGCATGCACTCCTGGCTCACAACTTCTCGTTGCTTTCCAACAGATCTACCTAGTCGCATGATGGCGTGACGGAGATCCTCTGTTTGGTTCAGGCGGCGGCGACCTCCTATCTATGCAATTGGCACTGCATATGGGTTCTCCCCACACAGGGAACCCTAGAGTCTAAGGGAGCCCTAAATAGGGCCATACTGTAAACCTTCAAAAAATTGTTGCAGTTGGGCATAGAAAAAAGGGAGGAAAGAAGCCCATTGGGGATCTGCAGTATTTTGGGCCAATTATTTGTTCCAAGAGATCATTTAATAAAATTAATGAATCAACTATATAAAGGGTAATAGCCAAGAGAGAAAAAAAAGGAAAAATATGAGACAAATAGTCATAGAAGAAAAATAAGTAAATGAGATGGATTAAAAAATAATAATATATGCGAAGAAGAAAAAGGGATTCGAAAAAAAGAACTGTATAAAAAATGATTTCGAGAAGAAAAGCCAAGAATGTTTTTTGTCGCTCCTCTTTTTCTTGTCTTCTCCCAACTTTGTTGATGTCATTGTTTTCCGACAAGTATGAGAGAAATGGAGAGTATTGTGTAGAGGTTCTACATGTATGATTCCATACTCTCCAATTTCGACTCATGTCAGTTTTCAAACTCTACAGTTCAGATTCAGACTCGATGTTCAGATTTGTTCCGAGTCTTCAATATGATGTGCATGTGTCTGCGATCATCAGTTGTATGGTTCCCATCTTTGTTTTTGGTTTAATATTTTTCATTGTGATTCATAAGGATTCATGAGTAGAGATTCCATTCTCTGAGCAAGTATGGGGAGCGATCCCAGTTCTTCGATGAGCAGAATTTCAGACTCCATTCTCCAGCTATCGTGGACTCCGACGAGGATGTCTCCATGACTTTTAAAGTTCGTCCCTTCAAATATCGAGCAGTTGTCCACATTTCTACATATGACGGGCCCGAGAACTCTGACGGGGAGACTTATTTCAGTTTCAGTGACTCTGACAGGCACAATACAAAGCAGACGTTCTCGTATGAGGATACACAATTCGACTAACACTCCAGCTCGGTTTGTTCCTCCTCACATGCACGACAAGAGAAGCAACATCCTCAACAACAACCAGCAGTAGTGCATGCGTTGAGTTGGTATTGTCCCCAGTGTCTTGTATTGTGAGTTTGAGATTTCTTTCTATTTTCCAAGCTCAACATTGCATGCTCTAGCTTGAGGGGAGGGGGTGTTGAAGTACATGCGTCACTCTTGTGTAGATGGGTAATTGGATCCTCTAGGTCCAATTACCATACCCACTTATGTTTAGTCTCATATATACTATCTGTGGGACTTGTTGGGTCAATGGGGCAGTATAAGAAGCCCTAGATCCATTTGTATCATATGAGAAACTTCAATAGAAGAATAAATCCTTAGTGGCGTACTCACGAGGCTTCATCACGCTCCTCATGGAGTAGGGTTTCCACGTAAAATTCAGATGTTCTTTCATATTAATTCCTTATCTCTGATTATGCGTCCACATTTTTCGTTTCCTAAGCATAATTTTCTTAAAGTACAATTGGGTTTTTATTTTCATCTTGTTTATTTTTATTTTTTGCTTTATTTTTACTATTAATTTATTATTATTCTAATTTTGTTATTTTGTAAGATCATAGATCTATTTTCTCTAAACATATATTTTAAACGGATTTAGCTTATTAATAAAGAATAAGGTGAGAGAGTATCTCTATACTTGTACTCTGCTTGTCCCTTAATAAACACTTATGTATAGAAGAACGGAAGACAACGATAAATAACTATATATAGAAGATACGAAAATGCAAAAGAAGATTTGATAGATTTTGTTAATGAAGACTTAGTGAAACATGAACATAAGAAGTAAGGCTTTGACCAACAACTTATTTTGAGGATTCTGAAATCATGAGACTTTAACTCTTATATGTACAAATATTTCTGACATATTAACACTAAGTGTTGAGATGCTCGAGATTGATGTATGTTCCACTTGATTAAAGATCCAACCCATATCAAATGCTACAAAGTCAATCACATCCCATATTATCATTTTTTTAATAGTAGGACTCAAAAAGTTACGAAGATGGCAACGAAGTCGACATATAGGGCCTTGGTGTATAGTTAGAGTTGATAGTGAAAAAGAGTTGACGGAAATGAAAAGAATGCTTAAAAGTAGTTGTTTATGAAAGTTAACAAATGTTTTTAAACGGAATGGGTGCGTTATTGGCTACAGTAGTCATTACTAGTTAAAACAAGCACCCTTGTCAATCCACTGATAAAAATTCAGTTAGTGAACCATAAATTTGTCAGCTGGTCAAAATGTCCAACTTTCTGGTTTGATTGTCCCACGGTTGCCATTGGTTAAGTGATCACTGAGTTGATTGTTCAACAAGACTAGTCGAAGAATCGAAGTCGTCAGTCGGTTGAATGAAAATCAGACGATTGATCAAAAATCAGGTCAGATGAAAATCCAATAAGTTAGTTAATTAGTTTTTTAAACTGAAGTTGAGTTGGAGTAGTGTGACATGCATTTCCAAGAGGTGTACAATGCGCTCTCAAATAAATAAATTACCAAACTCTTGATCAAGGTTGCAGAAATCGGTAGTCGGTACTCGATCGGTGGGGTCATTGACTAAGGATTAATCGGCAGTCGGACGACTAATCGGATTTAATACAGCCGCTAATCGATTTTGAATTTTTAATTATTTTTAATATATAAATCATTATATATATGTTATATATTTGCATAGATTGTACATTTTCTATACTATAATAATGAAACAAAAGAATTAGTTGACTTTAAGTATAACATTAAGTATACTAGAACAAGTTTTCTTTTAAAAAAGTAAAAAATATTAAAAATAAAAAAGTTCTATGTAAAAGTCGGCATAGTAGTCAGCCGACTAGGCCGATTAGTCAGCACGATTAGTCGGGTAGACCGACTAATGGCCGACTAGGCATAGTTGAGTCGGCTACCCCACTGACTCGTCTAATCGGACCAACTAGTGGTCTAGTCATCCGATTTTTACAACAGTGCTCTTGATATGTATGCTCTTATGGTATTCTCTCATTCTCTTCATCTTTAGCTATGTTCCTCATGTTGTTTCTTGTAGCTCCATTAGCTTAATCTCAACTTATAATAGCTTCATCTTGAAATTCTCATATCTTCTTTTCTCATGATGATCTTTGCTAGCTAAACACAAGCTAAAATAAGAACACCTTTTATTGCCGTTAAAATATGCGTGCATGAGTGCATAACCCAACACATAAATAGTGACTGATGGTCGAATATTTACCCGTAGATTAATTAAATCCTAATTAAATGTTGGGTTTCTTTCATTCTCTTTGGAGGTTGAAACTCAGGTTGTTTCCAAAGTGAGGATGATGGACCGTCTATTGTAATACAACATTGTGTTGTAATCGAGGGAACCATCCGATGGGGATACTACCCTCAAAGTGGGGTGGGGATGATCGACCCCCTATGAGGGTCCTCCAATCCCCATCGGACGGTTCCTTCAGTTACAACACATGTTGTATAGTAGACGATCCACTCTATTCCTATTAGGCCCTCGGTGAAGTGATATAAAGTCTACGAGACATTGGAAAGTGGTTGGAGTTGAGGTAAAGCTCACTAAACTGAAAGATACCTACAAGGAGATTGGAATAGAGATAAAATAAATAAATAAAAATAAAAGTGCAAAGTAAAGGAAAAAAAACTTGAAATAAAATTTATAAAATGAAGTTTGACAATTCCATGAGTAGGAGAGGATCCTTATGAATTCCATAATGCAAGAGGACTCGACCTAGGTCATGTTTTGACAGTGCAACAAATATTGAGTTAGAGATTCACAATCACAATCTATTGGATCTTTAATCCGATCGTTTGATTAAAGATCGAACAACAAAAATCAAACATAGCAATGTGATCAAATTGCATGATTTGGATCGGGATTTGGATCTTAACAAGTCGTCAATTTGGTAAAATTGATTCATGCAATCTATAGTGCCCGCGAAACTCTATCTATAGAGATATGAAAATTTATTCTTGTATAGAGGAGTGTAACAGACTGAACTGAACAAATCTACATTTTTTTTTAGATTCGGTTCGTTTATTTAATCGAGCCTATGTTTAGGTTCCGATTCATTTATTTTCAATCCGAACCTGAGTTGAACCTCTATTTAATCGAATCGAACTTAATCGAATATCGAACTTTTAGAATGTTCTAATGAGAGGGGTGAAAGAAAAGAAATGGAAATAAGTGTGTGTGCGCACATGTCTATACTTAGAATAAATATTCATTCAGTTTTTTGTTAATCTAACTCTTCTTCATCTTTTGAAAAATCTAGCTTAATAATGATTCATCTATTTTTAAAAAGTATAATTATAATATATTTATATCCTTCAGATGATGATAAGGAATAATGTCAGAAAAAGCGATAAGTAAGGTTTATACGTGATCTGATGATTTGGAGGATAAAGAAAGAATAAGTACTAGACACATAGATGATTGATGTTGTAACTACGATGTGACTATTTAATTTGGGATTGTTTATGCCAAGATATAACCTATTTATCCTGAAGTAATTCATTTATCTTCAATCAAAGTCAACTTATCTAGTAAAAAAATCCACTTATTTCAAAATAAAGTTACACTTATGAGGATAAGATTTTGTAATATGTATGTATATATATATATATATATATATGTCGAGCTTTTAACGAATCGAACTTGAGCGAACCTATGATTTTTAGTTGGTTCATTTATTTAATAGAGCCTGAACTTGAGTTCAGGTCCGATTCGTTTCTTTTCGAACCGAATCGAATTTTTACGAGCCGAATCTGAGCGAATATTGAACTTGAGAATTTTTGACACCCCTACTTGGATACATGGGATGCAAGTTACATATTGACAATCGATGAGTGCTTTCGCTCGTATAAATTGAGTTCGGATCGTCTGGTCTGTCTAACAATGGTTGGGTTGATTTGGATTGAGTCCAAGCCCCATGAGTCCGGCTCAGGTTTGAGTTTGGGATCTCAACGAATTGTGGAGGTAATAAATATAGCCTCATCAAGAAAATAAAACAAGAGGGAAAGATGAGACTACACCATACATATCCAACCTGTGTATGTGTACTGGCGTCTGTATTTGTTGGATGATGATCCAACGGTTGCAATCATGATGGTATAAGCACATATGACTTCTTCACTTATTCTGGATTTTTTTTCTTTTTATTTTGCAATGGAAATATGGTTTTAAATAATTATTAGCCATCTTTTAGAGCTCCTCCTTTACTAATCACTGTCAACAGGATTGACTCCTAAAGTTGACACTAACGAATAAATGCTAATAAATGAGGGCCGGTTGTTGAAATGTTCCTTCGAAGATCCACACGCACATGCATAGATAATTACACGGAAATTTTATGTTTTCCTTCCTAATTTTCAGTTGTTGTGATTTTGTATATTCTTATATATTATAATGAAATACTTAACGAATATTTTGACGACGGGATTAGGATTACGTCATTGTTATATTTTTTGAAGATGAAACAAGGGGAGAACAATCTCGCCTCTGTATTAAATAAATGAGAATCCTAATTGAGCCCCTACACATGACATCACTAATTGAAAGTGCTACCATCTTTAGAACTCGAAGTGCTAGTTTTCGGTGCATGTTGCACGAAGCCAAATCGAGCCAAAGCAAACAAACCATATGAAGCTCGAGGTTTACGTTTTAGTTGGGCAACTCCTTGAACGCAATGGCGAAGCTCTATCTATTATGGTGGTACAGATGGTACATAAAGAAGACCTAATGGCAAGGCCCTGTTCATTTGGAGAATTAGCAATGAAATAAAAGGTCAATTTCCCACCTGATGCGGTTCCTAAGAGTACAATTATTCACATCCGTATCCCATTATTTCACATTATTCCACCTTACCTACACTTTCCACATTATTCTCCTTATTCTTATTTTTTCAGACGAACAAAGAATATACTCTTATTCTCCTTATCCCTTATCATTATTCCTGCTTATTCCCGAACTGAACGCCCCCTAAGGGTTTATATACATCCAATGTAACCCAGGGACAAGGCCTTGCTCTTTACTAGGCCTGGAAATCTCAGAAATCTACTATCTCAACATCCTTTTTCCTCATGTTAATATATATCTAGTCTTTAAAGCTCGGAGAGGTGCGAGCGTAGGCCTTAGAGACTTTAAATGCGAGCGAGAAAAGCCCCAAAGTGATCGCGCCTCAGAGGGCAAAGTGGAGCGAGGGAAACTTCGAAGCTATAGAAAACTCAAATCAAAGGGCGTTTTGCATTATATTCGAAAGTATAGTAATGGAAAAGTGGACAAGTATGATTCTTATCTATCTTAGATGGGGATTTCCCTCCCCATTCATCGAGGAAGGATTTGCCTACTTGACCCGAACTAGACTGGCTGGACTGGAAAGGGGGGAAGGGTTCGGGAAAAGAGGGAAGAGGACTAGATATTTGGGCAGTCAGAAAGGCGAGCTTGCTCCTAGGATGCAATCTTTCCCAGGTCTGACTACTACACTACCTCCCTCTTTCAGAGGGCTCTGGAAACCCGCTTCTTCCTGTATATATCTATCGCGTTGTCGAGCGAGGGTCAAGCAATGTCTTTTCTTGGACTCTTTCCCCTTCCAGTTCTCCTATGATTTAGAGAGTCCTGGTTTAGTAGACAGGTGTTAGAAAAGTCTCGGTCCTGACTGAACAGAGGAAAAGAGGGATGCCCTACGAGGGCCTGTTTGGTTGCAGGGTTGGGCAGGGTTGGCCCAACCCTGGTTACTATTCACAAGGGTAATTCCTCCTCACATATTACTATTCACCCATCCCAACCCCAGCCCAACCCAACCCTACCCAACCCTGCAACCAAACAGGTCGAGTTCTAGGATGATCCACAAGACACGTGGCAGGATTCGAACCCCTTGCCGACTCGCCCGCATGAGGTGGTCGAAGCTAGTCTAATAAGTCTACAGGCGGAGCGAGCGGACCCCCTAGGGAATTTCGAAGCGAAGAAAGTAGGTCAACCTGTAATCTCTACTAGTTGAATTAAAACAAGTTCTCATTCAAGTGGAGTTCGTTCGTAATAGTTTGAAAAATGTTTCTTTCGAAATGAACGAATATATGCTTTGTATCTTAGTTCAATAGCTTAAGGTATTGACCATGAACATAAAATATCTTCATTCAATAATGTTTAGGGTTATACATAAATACATACATACATGTATATTTGCATAGAGGAGATTTTTGGTTAATTAGAATTAAAATTTACATAATTGTACGATATAATAACCAATCGATCAAAGCATACTTTCAACTTTAATTCAGCCATTGCAGGGAGGACAATTTTTTTAAATTTTGAATCACTCCTTATTTTTATAACTACTTATTGAACTATTTAAACTTAACTATCCAACACTAATTTAAAGGAATTTCAAACAAGTTTTTCTTGAGTCAACTTGTAAATGAACTACTACTTAATCGAAATAGGATTTTCGTTTTCTAAACAAACTCGAACATAAGCCATGTAACCTATGTCAAGCCAAACTGGAATTCAAACTTTCTTATCGAACCAAAACTTGGACATAAGTTCATTTGTTACAATTCGGTCGATTATCAACCCTAACCCGATACAAACAAATCTGCAATGCGGGGTACATGCTACCTTGACACCAATTCCAGGCTTTGTAATGAATCTGGTTGTTCAAGATGAGAATATAAAACATAAACATTCAAAAATTGAGTCTATTAATTAAGATACTAACACTGTCATTTGTGTACAATGTATTAGATATCATCACCTTGCTTGATATGACCAAGCCTCAAGCTACCAAGGGCATAATATCATAATGCATAGCATGATGGGTGCACCACCAACCACAATTCTCCTTTCTCTATTTCTCGAAGTGAGCTGGCTTAAGCAAGTCCTTCTAAAAGGCTGGAAATCCCATCCCGACACAAGGTCTGCGAACAAGTAATTGCATAATAATGAGCAAAAAAATAGGTGTTTATTCTAAACATGACCCATTGAACTCAAAATTCATTAGATACTTTTTTTTTTATAAATGTCAGTTATGAATGGTGAACGAATTACTCGCCATTGTTCAATCATTCGATAACCAAAGCCCTCGGAAAACATCACTATAAGTCGGACTCAACAGAATCTGATCTGTTCTTGGAAGGAGAATGATACATTTCATTTCTCTATCACGCAGCTAATGCGCACCATGGACGAGTCCGACGTTGAATACCGAGAAAGTTTCTCAAATGCGTTCCTAAGGATCCCACATGTGAGTTAATATGAACATTCCTCGACGCTACAATACAAGCAAAAGGGTAAAAGATGGATGAGTAATACAGAGGGCAAGACCTGCACCTGAATCCCCACTCGTATTCAGGAAAGAAGGAATAACTGCCATGTTTTTTTTACATCATGGGAGGTGGCGGATTTACGCATAAGACTTCCATAATATATACGCGGTTCAACTAAAAGAAAGCATCATCTAAACTAACTGACCTGACTATGTGAGGAAAACCAAAACAAAAAGGATGATGAAGAGAGCAACCAAAACAATATCATCATAATTTGCCCCTTAGCCCCTGTCTTCTTCATAAGCAAATCCACTTTTTTCTGCAAAAAGAAATGCACGATGCTATTGTTGGTTATGTGCTCAAAGAACAGGCTACTTGAAATCAAATTGTCGGACTTGGGAAATCACGTGACCATCCCAAAGGGAAGCCACTGGCATCTCTAATTCAGAAATCGACTATGAAGATGATTGATTATGTAACTGCAAAACAAACAGATGATTTTTTCGCATTTTAATTTTTTTATAAACAAACAATTTAGTTTTCAACATGCAGCATACATAATAATGCACGTGTATGTGGGTGTTTGAGTTTCTGCAAGGGCGTCTTGAAAGGTCGGACTCATTGAGATCCGTCAAAGCAGGAGTCGATATAATCAGAATAGACAAAAGAAAAGTGGGTGTGATATGAAAAATAATGGATATGGGTCGAGGATATCAGTAGAGCCTGCCCTCAGTATCCGAGCTATATTCGTTGCAGTCTGACTAGGTCACGTTTAGCTCATTGTGTTTTAAGTTCTCTGCAATTATCATTTTCCATGTTGACAATGGCTAGCTCAATTAATCAAAGTTGCCTCTTTGGTAAGTCATAGGTTTCGTGAATCCGAGTTTTACTAAATGATTTTCCCCCAGAAATTACGAGAAAAAACATTATGCAAGGCATTGGGAATAAATCAAATGAATTTCACATCTATGTTTACTAAGTATTAAAGATCATGAAACCACAAATTTTATAAACACGAGGTCCTTTGCAACACCCAAAGCTGCTATTCGATTCACGGCTCAATAGCCGCTGAAGATACATTGCCATTGTACCAAATCCAATGAGAGCAGTTGCCAAGTCTAGTTATGTAGACACCGACCTGATCCCCCCAATTTAAATCAGAGAAATTTTTGCATTGGGCTTGGATAGGCGATAAGACAGCATAACATGGTATTGAAGCAATAAAGAAAGGCAATGAGGTTCTTTGTTTTGCTGTTTTTTTAATAGGAAACAAAGAAATAGATCATTGCGTAACTTTATATTGTAACTATAGCATCTCTAAAGAAATGTAAGTGAAAACCATACAGACAATATTGTGACTTCATTTCACCACCACGAAAAATAGAGATACCTGAACAAAGTCGAGCCTGTTCCGAGTAGTATCCATATCCAAGCTTAACTCTTCCAAAATTTTATCCTGCAACAGCAACATGATAGCCATGAAGGGGGAAATACCAGCGGTGGAGAAAATAAACAGATCACTCTTCCGATTAAAGAACCACAAGAGGTATTTTGTTAGCATGCATCAAAGAAACAAAAGTTGCACATGAAATCAAGGTAAAGAAATAAAAATATTAGTACAAAATATCTCGTTAGATTTTTCGGCTTATGAGCCTCAAGAAAAAGTCATCACGATAGTTTTTGCAGCATTAATGTTTTCTCTGATAAAGAGTGAAGATCGATTGCTCATAGATTCAATCACCTCAGTTAGAAACTCCATTTACACTGAAGCATACATAGTACGAAGTCCAAAGCTTGTGAGAAACACTCAACCCAAATTAAGACAGAGAGAAATATACACCCATGATTCCATAGTTACAAATTCACACATATTTCAACCTAACAAATATTGAGAATATTACTTTTACACCATTTTAATAGCTGTATCTTGTTATACCTTATTTGGGTATTCCTTATCAACATTATTTCACCTACTCAATGAACTCTTAGGGGGGATCAGAGTGATCTAGAAGTAAGGTTCGATCATACATCCCTGAGTTTATGAAGGTTGGTTGTCAATGTAGTACATGAACTTTAGAAAGTGGATGCAGTTTCAATTATGTACTTATGTTGTCTTTTCGATTAAAAAGCTGTTTAACTTTTATTTTGGGACCTACACCATTTTCTCAACTTTCCCCCTCCTTCCTTCTCCACCTTCCCGGTCTACTTTATTTCTACGAGGCTCATGCCGATCGGGATAAGAATGAGGTTGGAGAGGCTGATGCGTCGTTTCCTTTGGGCCAAGGGAGGTCAGGATGCTCCTGGCATTCACTTGGTCGACTGGGAGACCATCCCCTGCCGAAGAAAGATGGGGGTCTCGGAGTGAGACGCCTCGGTGCGTTGAACGAAGCACTCTTGCTGAAATGGGTGGGCCGAATCTGGGGAAGCACAGAGGACCTATGCACGCTGCTTATTCGTCAGATTTACAATGTAACCACATCGGAGCCGGAATACAGCGGGCGGGGATTGCGGCCTTCGTCTTTTTGGAGGGGGGATCCTGTCAGTCATCCCCTGCTTGTGGGACTCTTTCATGACGGTTCTGGGGAATGGGGAGAACTTTGCTTTCTGGACGGATGATTGGACTGGTGGTGGCCCTCTGTGCGACCGCTTCCCTCGCTTATTTGCTTTGGCCGAGGACCAGGGGGCGTGCGTGGCTTCCTGCCGGTCTGATGGCAACTGGATGCCTCTTTTCCGCTCCAACTTCTCAGATCAGCGCTTGGAGGAATTTCTCCTCCTCCTTGACTCTCTGCGGAATTTTGGCCGGCTCTCTAGGGAACGGGACCACTGGGTGTGGAGGGGGAATGATTTCTCTGTCAGAAAGGCTTATGGGGCGATTTGCCGACCTCCCCCCTTGCTTTCGGATGACCTTGTACGGGATTGCAGTTTCTTCTGGAACCTTCGTCTCCCCAAGAGAAGTTGCTTCTTTCTATGGTTGTTTAGGAGGATGAGACTAATGACGCATGACCACTGTGCTAGTTTGCTCGGGACGGTGTCTGACAAGTGCATCCTGTGTGGGTCCAGCATTGAATCTGTAGCGCATCTCTTCTTCTCGTGCCAGATCTCGGCTGCTATCTGGGCCGACCCAGGACTAGAATGGGTCAAATACTGAAAGCCTCTCTTCTTTCCGCTTGTTGTTGCTTTCGGCGAGGCACCTTCCGAGACACATCTTGCTTTCGCCCTGTGGCCATCGTTTGGGCCATATGGTTAGCCATGAATGCGCTATTGTTCTCCGGTCAAAGATTCTACAAGGAAAATATTTGTATCCATGTCTCTGGGTTGTTAGACTCGTGGCTCTCTTAGCCACCTTGTTCTTTAAATTAATTTTTATTACATTCTTGGGGCGGACACTTCTGAGTGTTTCCCCCTTGCCTTGAGTTCAAAAAAAAAGTTTATTGATATATAGTGCGGGTACGCACCATTATAGGTTCCCACCCCATTTTACTTTGAGAAAAAAGGAAGAAAGGGGCACAATGACAAATGAAATTTAATGGTTTTCAAATGGAAAGATAGTGAATCGTACCGCATCGAATTCACGTTTAAAAATCAAGAAGCACATTAACTTTTAAAGTTTTGGGATTACATTGTGATGTAAAATTCACAGACTTCTGTGCAATTTGCTCAAATAACCACTCGGGTAAATATAAGTCAAGTGTTGTGTGTTCCATATATTATATTCAAATGCAATAATTTCAGTCTATTAGAAAAAAAGGTGGAAAGAACACAATAATCAAGCCTCTTCCTTTTTTAAGGTGGTTACATGAATTTTTTGCTTCCTGATAATTGGATCATGCCCCATTTAGATTAAAAAATCATATCCTTCTTATAACATCCCCACAAACCATCAAGACTTTCGATGCTTGGGTACTATATTAAGATGCAATTTTAAGGGACTTATGTAATTTGACTTTTATGTAATTTAATAAAGTGATTATTTAAATGAACGTGAGTTGATAGTCATGTGTTTCGGATATTATCTTGAAATGGAAGTTTTTTTTCATTTATTGCTAACACGAGATGGGGGAAATGCAACAACAAAGCATTTTTCAACTACAAGTGAGATCGAGTACAAGGATTCTCTGCTTCCGAATAGATTTAATCGAGGTCATACATGAGCTTAGACAAACAAAAGGTCATGCCCTTTTTTTATAGTTTCCTTCCAACATTTCTTTGGCCTTATTGACTCTTCTTACAAGTTCTTTCTTCAAACTTCTCAAAGATTCGAATTGGAGCACTAAATGATCTTCTTTGCACATGTTCAAACCATCTTAACCAAGTTTCTCATTTTTATATCGTAGTAGGTGTTACACCAGAAAATGGTCTAGTGGTAGTACAGTGTGTCTACCACACAAAAGAGGGTTCAAATCCCACTCTTGCAGAGGTTGCGTTAGGTATTCGATGACCGGCGTAAAAAATAGTCGAATATTTCAACATGGATTTGAGCAAGAATCCATGTAGCCGACCCTACTTACAGTAGGAGAAGGCTTAGTACATTTTTAGTAGGTGTAACACCAATCTTTTGTCTTATACTCTCGTTATAAACCTAACTCTTTTTTGTGTAGAGATAGATCCATTAGAGCATCTCCATCTCAACTATAGACATTCTCTTCACATGTTTTTAGTGTGTTGTCCAACCCTCACTACCATGAAGCACTGCATATCTTAGTGGATCTTTATAACTTTTTCCTTGGAGCTTCAAATCAAAACTGGAAGCACAAGTATGGAAGAATCTATTTATTTAGAGCGATTGTTCAACTCTTCGATTAGAGAACCCACTTCAATGGTATGGTGGTAGAGAATGTGCCTACTACCCAAAAGGCTAGGGTTCGAATCTTGGGGCGAGCACCGTTGCGTCCCCCCTCCCTCGCGTGCTCAAAAAAGACTCTTCATTTAGATCGTAGAATCAAAATGAGAAGGAACAATATCAAAAGGAAGTCATTACCAAATGATATCTAATTTACCGCTTGGTTTATGCACATCCACACAAGACTCTCCTAAGAGAATAAGAGTTTTGGGTGAAGGTTTGTTTAATGCAGCCTAAGGGGTGTCAATAGCAGGTTTGATAGGAAAAGGGATATGAGGTAGAGTAGAACCGTTCTTGGATTTGGGATAAGTCATTGAGTCAGCAGAGACGTGCAAGGACAATCATAATTAGACATTCCAGGCATAAGTCGACGATAGACTTTTAGATTAGTCCATAAAAATATCTAGGTTGTGCCTACTCAGAAAAAATCTCAAGGTTTAAAATGAAATATAATGCCTTATCATGGCCTAGCTTTACCCGTGGCATATCACCAACATTTGTATTAAACTTGCATTAAATATAATGCCTTATCATGGCCTTAAATTTCGTCGAAATTCCACCAAATTTTGATTTTGGCAAGTGGTCGAAATTGAAACCTCATGGCATTTCCTTTTATCAGATTTCGGGCCATTTCAGTGGAATTTCGGTTAAAACAATTGAAAAGTGGAATTTTACCACATTTTACTGAAATTCATCATCCTAATCTCTTAGGTCACTCCTTTACCTAATTTCGATCACTTTGTGTTACTTTTTGAGCTCTATATATTGGTGCAATACATTGCATTATTTTTATCTCACAAGACACTAGAAGTTTGGTCATTTCCCGAGTTCTCTTTCATGTTACTTCTCTCTACTACAGGGAGTATGTGCGGATGTACGAATGCTAGGTTTTAGCAATCTTCCAAGTCTAGTGGTTAAAACTATTTTCATACTATTAGGTTGGACGTAGATTATGCTTATGAATGTTACATGGTTTCTTGGTATTAATTGACTTGTTTGTCTCGTATAACATACATTTTCTGATCACAAGCTCTACAATGCATCTATTTGGCATACATGTTAGAAATATTTGTGTTTCTGTGTGTGTATATGTGCGTCTTATTTTATTCTTAAAATTTAAATTATTCTAAGTTCAAAGTATTTTAGCAAGATACAAGTTCTAATTTCAAACACGTTCTGGCTCTGAACAACATAATACGACTATTGAAGAGGTTGGATGGAAATTTAAGGTAACATATTATGTTAATATCTTATTATTAGGAAAAACACGAGTATTTATATCTCAATTATTGTTTAGAGAATAATAAAAAAATCTTAATTTTGGGAAGGAAAAAACAGGTTTTCAAGTAATTTGTCCCATTTTTGGCCATTTCATGGAAATTCCATAAAATTCCACCTAATTTCTTTTTCCGGGCTAACCGAAACGAAATCGAAATCTCACATTTAAGGTCTTATGTCTTAGATCTACTTAGTTGAAACTCCTTATCCTCTACAAGCTCCAAGCTTCATATTGACTCCATCTCTTATGTCATTCATTTAAAACATATCATTTACAAATAACAGCTCCAAGACACTTTTTCATGTATACGCTTCGTTGATTTATTGAAAACCAAGTTGAAAAGTCAAGGACCGACTCTCTCTCCCTCTCCCTCTCCCTTCTCCCTTGATGCAATCTCCGTGCTTCTTCCTCAAATCCCTCGCATCCAGTGAGTTTTTCTCTTCGCCTCCCTCCAAAATTATTTCAACAATTTTTTTAACTTTAAATTTTTATTTTTTTTCACCTTTGCAAATTTCAATTTGCATCAAAGTGTGACATTAAAGTCACCGCTCACAAACCAGGCCACTTGCCTACATTTAACTTTAATGTCCCGCAACTCATCCCACAAAGCCACGTTCGACGAGGATTTAGCAATGGCGAATACTAGGGTGACCGCAAAGCAGGAATGATCCATCTTGCTTTCCAGGACCACAATAGCAGAATGCACCAACACGATCTCATTAATCATAGCGAATAAGTCTACATTCCAGGTAACAACAATTCTTCCTGATATCCCATTCACCTAAACTGATATGAAGTCACTGAGACGCAGTCCGACAACGAAGCTCCACCTTATTGATTCCCACAAGTCAACTTTAGTTTCTTGTAAACACACCACATCCACCCTCCATGTAGTCAAGAGTAAGCTGACTGCCAACTTCTTCTCTGATTGGCCAAGCCCGCGTATGTTCCATGTTAGAAACTTCATCTAGACACAATTATGAAGACCCCACCACCTTCACCCCGATGATCTGCGCAGTCGTCTTCTCGAATGCCAATTCCTTCACATTTTCTTCTCCGTCATTTCGATTGCCCCGGTTGTTACCCTCTTTCTCACCTTCTCTATCTCATTTAATCCCCTGTAAACAATACTTTTCCCCTCCCGTTCCACGTGATGCACCACCTCTCTTACCACATTCTCATGTCCATTCCCTTTGTGGTTGCCTACCGTAGATTTTTTCTCGATCTGCGACATTTCCCAATCACCAGTGTCAGTTTGAAATCGCTTACGTGAAAAAACCAGATCTATTATTCTTTCAGTGAAGCTCTATGTGAGGTCGAGATCTCTTGTAACCGCCCAGCGACTCCCTTTCGGTCGCTTGTCTTCTTTCCCTTCTGTCGACATGATTTTGATGTGGCGCGCTTCAGATTTGTTAAGTTCAGCATGAGCTTAAGAATCCCCGTCGTTGCAATACCTTTTTGAGTTCCTCCAAGACACCTGCTAGACTGATCTTCACTTGATAATCGTCTGCGAGTTGGGGGGGGGGGGGGGGGGAAGGTCTCCTTGCATGTGCCACCACAGTTGCAGGCGACGAACCGAGCCACCTATAATGGAGCACCTCTCCATTCGGAGAGGATAAGATCTCTTCGCCCGAGAGACGGGGAGAGAAACCCCCCATTAATGATCACTTTGGATCCCTCAAAAACAACTACGTCGTCCCGGTAATCGAATTCGAAAATCCAGATCCCCCAAGACCATCCGTCGTTGGCAAAAGTGAGATGGTGGGCTTAGCATCCCACCCAGATCCGGGAGGCTTGGTGGTTATGGAGTTATTGGAACCTAAACACGCACCATTCTGGAAAGTACCATTTACCACCTGAATTTGAGAAGATGAAAAAGCAGGTGTCGATGAAGGACATGGCAATCGATTTAGGGTTTCCTTCAATTGTCGCCATCGAGATCTCTTTCGATTCCACTGATTTTCCCACGATGGGATCTCTGATGCATGATCATCTCTATACCGCTTCCGCATCCTTGGATCCCGGACGATGGGACCTCCTCCACCACACCTAGCTGCAATCGCATATGCTTCTTTTCGATCTCCATCACCATGCTCATGGTTTGACAGCGGCATGATGCCTCTAACAAGCACCATGGCCTTCGAATCCTTGCTCAGATTCAAGCTCGATGATAGCAACTCCAACCCTCGCCAATCGTCCCCAAAGCCTCCTTCATGACTTCAAACCTTCTGTATCGTAGGGGGATCCCAACGACCCTCACTTTCCACACACGGACATCACTCTCCATCGCTCTGTCCAAGTATCGTGGCCTCCAACGAATCCTTCCCTTCAGCTCTAGTGGGAGCCCCTCCTCCAATGCGCCTTCAACCACCTGCTTTGCACCAACCGAGGTCATCCCCCATACGCACAAAGCTCCTCCCAATAATGCAACAATGTCGATCACACTGCCACTGGTCGTGCACAGGTAGAACACGACCTTCTACAAAATAGGGCCATCACCCTCCCCTACCAAAAGACCCTCCAATGGTCGCTCTATCAAAACCCCTTGCATCAGCTGCTTTAGCTTGCCAGCAAGCCCTTCGATCCTGGCATTCATTGTGGTCATCGGTGTTGTAGTACAGTCTGAATGCATCCTTATTGTTGGTCTCCACCCGAGCTCCACGCAAACCTTTCTATGATGGCCCAATTTTGCCGCATCCAAAGCACAGTTGTTGGGTCTCAGGACAACCCCTCAAGATGTGATCGGAGGCACCGCATTTGTAGCACCATGCTCATCCTCCGTTCTTGCTCCTGGCGGAAAGATTACGCCGCTTCATCGTGCTTCAAGGCCCATCACCCGCCAGGTCCTCCATGATGACATCCTCCAGCCGATCGTCATCGACGAGCAGCACGCTCCTCTCTCTTCCTCCCTCACAAGTGTTGCTCGGGTCCTTTGCCTTTGAAGGATGCTCTCTGCCTCCCTCCTCATTCTCACCCCCTCTCCCTCTCCCTTGCCACTCTTTCCCTTGCACTCCATCAAAAAATATCAACTTTGTTTTGATCAAGGACCGATCCTAAAGCAGACCAATACTAGAATCAAATGGGGTAGAAAGAATACGTTAGAATCACTCAATTCAGATGTTAGAACTATTCTGAATTATCAACCTCTTCCCCGCTATCATTATAAATATTAGAAATTGAGATTGTTGTATCCATTTTTCCTTGTTATATAATTAAATGTAGTTTATGTGTTTCAATCTACATGCATCACAATCCCAGCCGTGACACACACACATATAGAGAGGAGTGATCCTATGAGAGAAAAAAATTGTGAGAGCATGAGAGGAATGATTCCGGACCACATGATTCTGTTTTCTCTCTCCTGGTCTTCTCTCTCCTGGGTGAATCATGTGGTCCATAATCATCCCTCTCATGCTCTCACAACTTTTTTCTCTCATAGGATCACTCCTCATCTATCTATCTATATATATATATCATGTCTTGGATCCTTGTTAACATGTGATAAAGAGACCCCCACCCCCAAACCATCACCACCTGCATATAGGAGAAAAGTCAACGATAAAAACCGAAGTCATTCCAACTCCAAGTAAGCCTGCTACATGGACTATTTGCCTTCATTCTGAAGCATCAGGAGGCATGCCCAATCATAGCTACAACAGAGACACACATGACAAAACACAATTGTGGATGTTCGAAAAAAATGTGAGATGTCCTTAAGAATGTAGCAGAATTTTATCATTGCGGTTTTCCATCTCGATACTGTTCCCCAGTTATATGATGGCAGCTAAGTAGAGAACAGACAACGGTAAGCAAGCTCCTAACCAAAGAAATATATGAACAATTTGGCACAAACACAGGAGATAGCTATCTAGTTAACCGACAAACAGAATGCAAACTAGCTTTCTTACATGGAAAAATAGGATTTGGGCTATTTGGCTAAACATTTCAGTAGTTCAACAAAGACAGACCGAGGCTCTTGTATTCATCATTAAACAAGAAATGATTGATGGGAAGAAGAATGAAGGGAAGATATTGAGAACAAAAATTGCTTCAAACATAATTTACATCAAACAAAGAGGCATTTTTCCTCAAACAGCTAGTTTTTAAACACAATGAACTTGCTTATTGCTATATTCGCCTTACCTGCCCCACAAGCTCTTCATGTATAGTGAGCCCCACTCCTCCGATTCTTTCTACGCTGGCACTAAGCTCGTCAAGCTCCTCATCTTGACGCCTGCCAAAAAGGCTTAAAATATTAAAGCACAAAACGTGAAGGATTTGGCACTAGAATGTTGTTTATGAAATAAATTGTTTTTGTAAATATACAGTATTTCATTAGTTAACACATAATAACTTTTTTTACTCAAAAAAAAGGGGGAAACACACGTTGATGTCCGCCCCAATATATTAAATAAGTAAAAGAAAAAAACAGATTACAAGGTCCAAGAAACAAGCAATTGCTTATAATGAATACATACATTCTCATGATAAAATTCGTGCCCAGAAAAAAAGAACATCGTTACGGGCTAACCAAATGGCCCATAGCACCACCACCGAAGTAAAGATCGCTTTTCTTTGACGATCCCGCGTCCCATAAAGAGAGGACTAGAAGGAGTCGAAGTCTAGAGTGCATAACCAATCCAACCTCACCTCATTCCACACGGGCGAGGAAACACGATAACGGAAAAACATGTGCTCCAGTGTCTCTATAATAGTTATGCACAAGGGGCATCTATCCGATACCACCTCAAACAACCTAGCACAACGGTCGCGGGTCATGATACGCTTCCGTCTAAAGAGACAAAGAAAGAACCCAATCCTCTCCACTAGACCAAGCGTCCAGATGAACTTGCAATGATGGATCATACTATCCGTAAGGGAAGGTGGAGGTCTACATATAGCGTCGTAAGCCTTACTAACTGAGAATGGTGCATTCTTCCAAATCCAATGATCCATGCTCGAGGAGGGCCTGGCCATCTGCCCAAGCGAGTACAGAAGGCGAACGAAATCCTCCAAGCATTGATCCGAGAACGAAGTTCGGAAAGTTGGCATCTAGTTACCATTAGACCAGCTCTCGATAACTACACATCAGGATTGGCAGCTAAGGCAAACAGGCGAGGGAAGCAGCTGCAGAGGGTGCCACCACCCGTCCAATCATCTAACCAAAAGCAAAAAGTGGCACCATTCCCTATTACCGGTCTGAAAAGCTCATGAAAGCGAGACACTACCTTCAAAATTCCCCTCCAGAAAGCAGATAAGTTAGGCCCCAGCCGCAACTCAGCAGGACCCGTCAAGGAAATGCCATATAATAGGCGGATCAAGCGACGACAGATACCCTCATCTTTGCCTCCTGCTCACCTACTTGAGTAAAAGCGCTTCGTTGAGAGACTCTAAGCTTTTGATCCCAAGGCCCCCTTCCCTTTTGGGTTGAATAATGGTTTCCCATTCCACCAAGTGCAAACCATTTCCATCATGATCAATTTTGCCCCATAGGAACCTATGCATCAGACACTCCAACCTCCGTCTAATGGTCACCGGCAACAAGAGAGAAGAGAAAAAGAAAACCGGAATCGCATAAAGAACCGCCATAACCAGTACAAGCCGGCCGCTGCGAGACAAAAGAGCCGTCTTCCAACCAGCCAACTTCCTCTCCATCTTTTCCACCACCGGCAGTCAATCCGCCAACCGCATTTTTCCATTCGTGAGAGGATGCCCATGAGAAGGGATAGGAAGGGAGCCGCACGCTGTCCCCAGCTCCAAACTGCAGGAAAGTGCATCCACCTCTGACATGTTGAACGCGATAACTGTGGATTTGCCATGGTTCATCTCCAGACCATACAGTTCCCAAAATATCAAGGGTAATGGTCATGTCGCTCGCATCCTCTTTGCCACCCTCGATAAATAGGATCGTGTCATCCGTGTATTGTAGCAAGGAAATAAGCAGATCATCACACATGTATCCTGTAACAATACCATTGTTCTGAACCTGGTCAATCATGCAAGCAAGCACATCAGTGGCGAGGACGAAAAGTAATGGAGCAAGAGGGCATCCTCGTTGGATCCCCCGCTACGGTTGAAAAAAATCACACTCAAGACGGTCATTAACCAACACCGAGAGCGACGTCGCGGTGATGCACCGTTTCATCCAAGAAATCCAATTGTCCGGAAAACCCCTCCTGTAAAGAGCGACGCACAGAAAAAGCCAATCAAGGGTATCATAAGCTTTGGCAAAATCAACTTTCCACAATAACGCATGTTTGCCACTACATTTCCCGTCAAATAATTTATGAGACCATCACAAGACTATCCCCAATCTGACGACCGAGAATGAAGGCTGACTAGCTAGGAGAAACAAGATGATCAAGAACTCTGTTGAGGTGAACCACAAGTACCTTTGCCACGATAACATAAATGCCATTTGAAAGGGCAATCGATCTGAAATCTTCGATCCTCTCGACCGTTTCCTTGTTCGAGAGTAGGAAAATGAGCACCTTGTTTATCCTTTCAAAACCTGCATCACATCGACAAAACTCCTCGACAACCTCCAGGACCTCAGCACCAACCACATTCCAGAATACTTTATAGACGCAAATAGGGAAGCCATTTGGACTAGGTGCAACATTTGCATTCAGATTCCAAACAGCCGACTTTACCGACTTTACCTCCTCCAAGGTAACCGGCACCATCAAAATGGCCGCAAACACGTTAGGGAGGCAGAATGCCCCAAGGCCGCTCCACCTCCACGGTCTGGAAGCAACCTTACTAGAGAAGTCAAGAAAGTGTTCAGCAATTGCGTTACCTAGCTCTCTGTCATCGTCAACTCTGATCCCTCCAACAATCAAGGATCGGAAGGTATTGGTCCGACGCCTACGACTAGCAACCATGTGAAAGAAACCTGTGTTCGCATCACCCTCTTTCAGCCAAGTAAGATGAGATCTCTACTTCCACTCCGTCATCCGCTTCGTGTTTTCCTCCTCAACCGTTCTTTGGGCAGAGGCCCTTTGTCCTAATTCATCCACATCCAACTGCCTAGCATCCTCTAAATTGTCAAGCCTCTGTATCTCCAGTTCCATAGCCAATCTCCAAGCTTGCCTAGTCTCTCTCACCTCCTTATAAGCAACCAGTCTCTAACACAGAAACTTCAATTTCTCTAAGAACTGCACCGCTGTCAACCTAGAGACCGACCTGGACGACCACAAAGTGCTCACCAAGTCTCTGAACGACTCCTCTAAAAGCCATGCACGTTCAAATATGAAGAAACCTCTCACCAGCGATGCAGAACCAGAATCCCAAACAAGGGGCGTATGGTCAGAAAGTGTGTGGGGTTTACATGAAGCAAAAGAACACGGGAACAGATCTAGTAGCTCAGTTGAAGAAAGGAAGCGATCAATACGAGAACGTAATCCTGATCTCCGCCGAGTATATTTAGTGCATGTTGCATCAATATCCTCGAGTTGTAAATCATCAATCAGTTCGGCGAAATCAGAAGAGCCCAGGTCTTGCCCGCCGCCCAGGTAGGGACGGTCAGAAGAGAGCAGGGAAACATTAAAGTCTCCCCCAATGAGCCAAGCGCATCTCAAAAACGCATTTCTTGCCGCATGAATATCCGTCCACAACTCATGTCGTGAAGACGAGTGACAACGACCATATACGCAGGAAAACACTACAATGGCTAAGGAAGTAGAGCACTCCAGAAGAACCATTAAGATGTGCGAGCCCTTCAAGTCCCTGACATATCGAAACCTAGCAGACTTCCACGCACAAATCAAGCCACTTGAACTGCCCTCGACATCTGACACCCAAAAATTACTAGTTAACACGTGGTAACTACCAATCATATTTCATTGCATGATGGAAAAATTAAAAATGTACACAAGTTAAGAATAGGCGTATTATTTGTACTACAAGAACAACCAAACATTTTCCCAATTTAAGTGGGATTGGCTATATGGATTCTTCGCTTCCACACAGATTGGGCACATTGCATGTTAGATTAGAAAAAACTTATATCCTTCCTAATGGTTGAGCAAAATAGAAAATTAATAAAATGAATTTTATTCATGGGGTAGGATTTCTTACATAGAGTTAAACCCTGTAGATGGAAATGACATAATTTCTTCGAGTTTTTCATAGAGATTTATTTTCAGACGCACACGTGTGCGATCATTTTTGTGCGGTCCTCATCTTTTTGTTTTTTGTTCTCAGAGTTTTCATGTCAATTATAGGGATTTCAGAGTAGAAAACTCATTCCCTATGCCATGTGGGCTAGGGTTTTCATGTGGTTTAATAGGTACTCCAGAGTAGAGATCACATTCTCTGAGCCAGTATGGGAGAGAACTAGTTCTCCGACGATGAGAGTTTTTAGATTCCATTCTCCAGCAACCGTGGACTCCGACCAGGATGTCTCTACGGTTTTTCAATTCGGCCCTTTAGAGATGGATCAATTGTCCACATGATGTGGCGAATCAGAGTTCTCCACGTGGAGACTCATTTTCAGTTGCAGTGACTCTGACAGGCGCAGTACATAGCACATGCTCTCTGACGAGGAGATTCAATTTGACTCATACTCCAGCCCATTTGTTTCTCCTCACCTCCACGGCATGAGAAGCAATGTCCTCGACAGTTTCCAACAGTTGTATTTGCGTTGATATTGCTTGTAATATCTTGTAGTGTGAGTTCGAGATTTCTTTCTGTTTGTCCAAGCCAAGCATTGCATGCTCCAACTTGAGGGGGAGTGTTGGAGTATAAGTGTTGTGCGTCACTTATGTTGTAAATCGGTAAATAGATCCCTCTAGGATCTATTTACCACATCCATTCTTTAGTCCTACATCTACCTGTGATGGGACTTGGAGGGTCTGTGGAGGCTATATAAGAAGCTCCGGCCCCTCTGTATCAGATGAGAAAGTGTAATAGACACATCACCCCTTTGAGGCGTTCTCCCGTGACTTCAATCTGCCCTTAGGGAGTAGGGTTACACGTAAAAATTATGTTGTTCTTCTCGTTTATTTTTCTATCTCTGATATTCGCTTCCACATTCTTATTTTCTAACAATTTTTGTAAAAAGGAATGACAATATTTCGTTTCCATTCACTTGGTAATTCATTACTTCGTCAAAAAAAACACAATATGCACATTATTTGTATAGAAAAATATTATTCACTTGTATCCCCAACAAACATGGCGGCCGCTCTTTGTCGGCAACTTGGAATAGGGTGTTTCTATGTGACCAATTAACAATAAATAAACATTTCGATGATCATTTCTTGTCTGTCGAGGAACCAACCAAGAATGCCAAGCATTTTTAAAACCCGAAAATGCTATCAATTACGTGAAAATAAAAGACTAAACAAGAGGATCTTGCCTGATTAGAAGCAATTGTCGATCAGATTCCGAAGAAATGAAGTCGTCATCTTGTTCAATATAATTTTTTGATTTGCCACCTGTGGTTCTATAATTGGCAAGTTCTTGCTCAGCGCCATTTGAAAATGCACCAACTCGATTGCTTTGCTCTTTTCCACTTTCTATGCCTTTCCTCACTACACTCACCTACACAAGTAAAAGTGTAACAGAAATGGACACTAAGCAGCTCTTCAAACAAGAGAGAGAGAGGGAACTAATTAAGAAACTAAAAGAATAAATATCAGAGATCAAGATTCCATACATCCACAAACCTTGCAGAAAACTAAAGGTATCATTTGTACTAGTGTAAAGCCATGATCAAGGCAAATATGAGTTAGCAATGTGTGTTCTAGTCTGAAGCACATGAAAGTTCCATCAAAACAAATGTGGGTCCATGAAAGAAAGAAACCTGGTTGCGAGCTGTGCCGGTCCATTTCTTCCTCCTATCAAGTTCTATTTCATCAATACGATAATGAGCTGGATCTTTAGAAGCAACTGCAATCGCCTTGTCCAACTCATCTACCTTCCTATCATGAAACCGAGTGTTCAACAACAGCCAAAGTGAAAAAGCAAACTTAATCAGATAACATTTTTTCTTGAATGAAAGATTTTACTACTATTTTGCATAGTAATTATCCTAGATTTTCTGGCTACACCCCTGGAAGTCGCCACCAACAATTTATCACAGCGTTCAAGGGAGAAAACTATCTCTAAAAAAGGGGGTGCAGTAAGAAGATCATACAATTTAGGATTCCAGGAAGAGTCAAACCATTTTGGAACTATTATATGCAGCATTACCTGTCTTTTTTGCAAGGGACTATCTAGCAGGGAAAAAAACCTGAGGACAACCTTTGACAATTGAGACACAGAGTTCTGTCTGTTTCTCATTTTCACAATCATGTTTTGTAAAATCAGGAATGACAAGAAATAATGCAAATACATGGCATATGATATTTTTTCCCAATGGATTTAAATGGACGTGCACACGTACGATCAGCAGTCTGGCTTTTATACACAAAGAAATCAGGAAAGAGGAAACATTTGGAGGAATTATTATTACCTGCCATTCGATGCTTTCACAAGAGGCAAGAAGTTCTCTGTGGAGATGGATATACTCCCCAGTATTCAAAGGGGTCTGCTTCCATTTATCAAAAGTAGCTTGTAATGTTTCAATCTGACCAGGAAAAGAATCGACGGTCAGGAGTCAAAATCTTCAATCAAGCAGGATCAAGTGTAGGATATTATGACTGCCATCAATCATATGTGCAGGATATTGTGGAAGTTTATTTACGTATATCCAATCATTATTAGGAGAATAAAAACCAGCTACCAACTCAAAGAGGGTAATTTGGTTCAGAAAAAACACATTTTGAGCCATGTAATTTCATGGTAACTCTTCATTCTAGTTGAATTTATGGCGAGCAGATTGCTTGTCGCTGGTGCAGCGATGGATCCATGTAGTTGACCTCACTGAGTGGGAACATGCTCAGTTGTTCTGGTTGTGACAAATGTCTAGTACAGAGTTGGATACAAATTAATTGTGTCAGGTTTTCAAGAATTTGTTTATCGATGGACTTTGATTATAGCGACAATTCAATGTGTTCATTATGATGCCCGATTATTTAAAAGTTGAAAGAGATGAGACCAATTTAGATCTGATATTCATAGTGTATACTAGGATATAGTTTATACTTCGTATCAAACAGGTGATCGTATCAATGCAACTTACATGGGTCTGTCAAAAAAGAGGCTAGTATTCACTTCTAACTTTGACAGGTGCCTTCATATCACACCAAAATGAACTTTGAGATCACTATCATCCATCCTCTTGAAAGAAACCCAGGTTATTAAACACTGGCACCATGTTTATTCAAAATGCAAAAAAGTCCACCTTCTACCACGACTTGTCTCAGCCTTTACAGGTTGAGTGTGCCATTTTTCCATAAAAAATAAAAAACAACATAATATCTGCAGAAAAGACAATTCATCATTCAGCATACCCCTAATAGTACACTTAACATCTCCTCTAAACAAAAGTAAAGCCGTAAGCATTCAAGGTAGACCTTTGTGCATGTGATAATGTAACTGTTAGAGTATGTGTCAGAGATGGGTAATTGGATCCCTCTGGATCCAATTACCACATCCACACATGGAAGGCCGTATCGATATTGATATTGTTTCGATATCATGTCGATACGATATTTCGACCCGAAATATCGCCCATATCAATGCACTTTTGTGAAGGAAATGCATGAAAAGGAGGATATATCGCCATATCGATATCGATATCTGTCTCAACTCGATATCGATATATCGACGATATATCGCCGATATATCACGATATTTTCTTCCATGCATCCACATGTTTGTCACTTATCGTCCGTGAGTGGGACTTGGTCTTATTGATGGGTCTATATAAGAAGCCTCAAATCACCCGTAATAGTTGAGAGAGAGAATTCAATATAAAAATCAATCCTTTGAGGTGGTTCTCCTATGGTTTCATTCCACTCTTTAGAGAATAAGATTCCAAGTAAAAAAACCGTGTCCTATTTTATTGTTCTTGCTTTGATTTGCCACCGTATTTCATATTTCTACATGGTATCAGAGTGGGTTTAGTTCTTAGATTTTTCATTCTTGAAAATTCATTATTACGTTCATGGTCGTGGATTTGTTTTTTTGAAGATTTATTCTTATATTCAAGTTCGATATTGCCCAAGTTCAAGAAAACTAGGGTTTTCAAACCCCTAATTTTATATTGACGTGAGTTTTAACATGCAATCAAGAGTTCTTTCGAAAACCCTAATCATAGCAATCTCCAGTTATCATGGCAATAATCAATCCACTAATACAAGGTGTATCTCCAAGGCAGAGGCCACATCTCGATGTTGCCCTCTCCACAAATATACGATCCCCAGCGCACCTCTTGCACAAACCCAAATTGTATAGAATCTAGAAGAAGGAAGATGAGGAGCAACCATCGAGCCCTCCATGCTGCACATCCCATTCGAACCATACGACCCTCGATGATTCGATGCAAGAAAAGAAGGTCCATACGTGCAAGGCTCCAGCACGCGACCACATGGCGGCTATCATGGCCTCAAAATTTCAGCGAAATTCGGTCGAATTTCTGTCGAATATAGATATCCAGTCGAAATCGAAATTCGACCGAAATGATCGAAATGACCGAAATATGGGGGTCCTATTACAAAAAATAACCGAAATGACCGAAATTCCACCGAAATTCTGTTTTGGTCGATGTCGAAATGGTGACCGAAACCGACATTTAGGGCCTTGGTGGCTATCTCCAGCGCCGCCTATGCACGAGCTCACCTCCTCAACTCTAGGAAATTACCGCGAGCGTTGCCATCTGTGACGAGTACTTCATCGCCACTCTCCTCTAGAAGGAGCTCTAGTTGCACCTCCAGGCAGCACCCTACATGTGAAACACCAAACTCTAGTGCCATCATCCTTCCTCCAAGCGATGACAGGTCACGCAACTCCATCAACCCAAGACGCAAGAAATCATCCTTCGTAGTCCCTCCGTGAGCCCACCTTCCCCACAACTCCGTACCTCAAAGGTGACAATGGTTGTGATGGGTTCCACATCAAGAACCTAAGATGGGAACACATCTCCCATACATGAGAGAACATGGGGCACAATACCCCTTCATTAAAATAAGGTGGGATGCTCTGCTTTGTATTAAAACGAGAGGGGTGTTGGGCTATTACAATATGTGAGAAAGAAAAAGGAAAGCAAGAGGTTTCCGCCCAATTGTGGGCCACAACATAAAAAAAAGAAAGGGTTGCCATTGTTTGGGACCAACAGGGACGTTTTTGCAAAAGGAAAAAGGTTTATTATTCAGTATTCAAAAAAAGAAGAAGGTCGAAAAAAAGGGAGTGGCCTACAAAAAAGAATGATTTTAAGAAAAAAAGATGAAGATGAATATTAAAAAAGAAGGGGAAAGACCGAGAAAGAAGAGAGATGAAAGCCAAAAATATAGAATGCTTATTTGGAAAAAATGATGATAATTTGTATTTTCCCCTCTTTAGTTCTCCTCCCCAACTTGGTCGAGCATCGCATATTTCGATAAGTATGGAGAAAGGAGGAGTATTGTGTACATCTTTCAGTTTCAGACTCTACCATCGAGGCACTCAATGTTCGAGTAGCCCAATTTCTTCGAGTTCTCCAGAGAGAAACTAACTTTCAGACTCCGTTCTCCAGTGATCTTGAACTCCAGTACGGGATCCTTCCGATGTCCCTATGAGAGAGAACCTACTTCGAGGTCCCTGTGAGAGAGACCCATCTTTAAATATCTATGTATGGATATTCCCATGACATTCTTTATTTGACCCTCCAGAGAGATGGAGCAGTATTCAATGAAGGAGACAATTATGGGATAGAATTCTTAAATGAAGAGACTCATTTCAAGTTTAGTAACTTTACGCAGTACAGAGCACACGCCCACCGATGAGGAGACGTTCCAATTTAGGTGACTATGACAGATGTTGTATAGAGCACACGTTCTCCAACGAGGAGACTTGGATCACACTCCAACCCTTCAGTTCCTCCTCACCAATATAACATGAGAAGTAACATTATCAGTAGGCAACCAATAGAGTATGTGTTGAGTTGTCATAGTGTCTTGTATTCTGTGAGTGAGCGATTTGTTTCTAATTGTCCAAGATGAGGGAGAGTGTTAGAGTATGTGTCATATATGGGTAATTAGATCCCTGCATGGTCCAATTACCACATTTACAGGTTTAGTCCCACATCGTTTGTGAGTGGAACTTGGTCTTACTTGTGGGGCTATATAAAAAGCTCCACATCACATGTCAGTTGATAGAGAGAATTCAATATACAAATCAACCCTTTGAGGTGGTTCTCTCATGTTTCATCACCCACTCCTTATGGAGTAGAGTTCTACGTAAAATATGTGTGTTGTATTTTATTGTTCTCGCTTTGATTTGATTTCGCAATCCATATTTCTACAATAACATCAAAGTAGCCTATCCTCCAAGCAATAGCACTTACACGAGTTACAATTCCAGCACACATATTCTTCCAATGATGGACACATGAAATCACAATCCATTATTCTCAAAGATCTAAACAAGCATCACCTTAGACCATCTCGTGGTCCTGAAGATTAATAAAAACATTGCGAGGTCTTTCTGCTTAGCTCCTTCTCATGCTCAATGGCAAGTACACTGCAAAAGGAAGAGCAAATAAAACCATACGCATGGTTTTCTTCTCGGGCCATGTAAATTTCCAGCATATGCCTCAAAAAGTATACCACAGGCCTCAATAGGCTTCAAGACCCAAAAAGTTCCTCACTATTAACTTCCCTCAACTGCCTTTCAATCATTCTCTCCCGAACTTCATTGCGTGGAATCCAACTTATGACACTGTAGTTTGATTTTTCTTATTCAAAAAAGGGGAAACTTGTCCCGATTTTGCAATATGCGGACGACACGCTGATTTTTTTTGGGGGGGGGGGGGGCGGAGGCACAGAACCACAATGCTGCTATCCTGGTGGACGTGTTTGGATGTCTTTCTGGCTTATAGATCAACAGGCAGAAGTCTGTACTGGTAACTCTTGGGATGCAGGAGGACGAGAGGATCCGGTTAGCTGAGTGGGTGGGCTGCCCCCTGGGTACATTGCCCATCTCCTACTTGGGGTTGTCTTTCGTCGACGGCAGACTGAGGAAGTCCGATTGGGACTGTGTTCTTCGGAGGTTGGAGGAGCGGATGGAGGGGTGGAAGGCTGTCACTTTGTCCAAGGGCGGGAAGCTTACCCTGCTCAAACATGTCCTTTCTGCAATTCTGATTTTCTTCTTCTCTACCCGCTTGATGCCTGTTGGGGTCAAGGTTCAGAAAGGCGGTATGCGGTATTCGTTCGGTCTGGCGGTCTGAAGCGAGTAAGTGGGCAGGCGGAAGTATATGCGGAAGTATATGCATACTATGCGGTTTCTATTATTTTAATAAAAAATAATTATAAATATAATTATAAATTCAACATTAGATATTTTCGTTTCAAAAAATAACATGGAAGAAATATAAAGTGAAAACTTTTGTACAATGTGATTTAACCAAAGAACTTCCAAAATCATCCATTTACATAAAAGAGTATCGTATGATTCATAACAAAATATCTAAGAATGTTTTCCGTAATATATAGACCAATTTCCAAACCAATGTGATTTGTACACCTAATGATATAATCTAAATATTGATATATACCAAATTACAAATCCAAACCAAATGAATACGCTATAACTTAGGGATTAATGGATATATAATATATTCTGAGGAAAAGTAGAGATACATTCTAGATATATAAAAGATGCATAGTTTGCTTAATAAGGGATTTTTTTGCTTAATCAGAGCTAAGAAAAAGCAAAGATATAATCTGAACTATAATCTAAATTGTTTTACAAACTGCAAGCAAATGATTTTTTTTAAGAAAACATTTATATAGCAAGCAGTTTATATAATTTCCACACCAAAAGATTATGCAAATGATATCATTTCCAAACCAAATGATTAAGCAAGAATAAATACCAACTTCGAGTAATCCTAAAAATATTATCTAGGGCTAATTGGAGCAAACCTTGAAAGAGGAGTGGCAAGGTAGTAGGCTGAGGAGCATCCCAGACAGTCGCGGAGAGGGACAAGTTGGAGGAGATGCAGCCCAGGCGGAAGAGCAGCCTAGGCAGAGAAACAAGCCTTGGCGGAGGGGTTGCAGTTGCTGCTCGAAGGCTTGGAGGGGTTGCTAAAGCGGAGGGCATGTTGCTGCTGCTAGGCGGAGATCGAGAGGAGGGGTTGCTGCTACTCGAATGCTTGGAGATGATGGATTGGGGGAACTAGGGCTCCGTAGCAAGGGTTGAGGTCGGGAGTTGGGAGACTATGGGTGGCTTTGGCTCTTGTATCGGCTCCTTGGTTTTTTTAAAAAGAAATTAGGGCAGCTGCGTTTGGGGAGGGGGAGCTCTATTACAAATGCGGCCGCATATGCGTCCGCATATGAGGATTACTCGGGCCGCATATACCCTTTTAGCGCATATGTAGCGCATATGGTGTATTCGGTGCGTTAGGGGATCCGAGTCCGCATATGCGGCCGCCTGGACTGACTTTCTGAACACTGGTTGGGGTTAGAAAGAAGGTGGAGGCTTTGATGAGATCTTTCTTCTGGTTTAGTGGAAAGCAGGATAAGAAGGGGTTGCACCTGGTGGCTTGGAGGGATCTTACTCTACCCGTTTCCGAGGGTGGGTTGGGAGTCAGGGATGTGGAATGTATGAACAGGGCCTTGCTTGCGAAGTGGGTGGTGCGCATCTGGGGCCCATCGGACGTGATGGTGGTGCGGCTGCTGAGGAAGATCTATGGGGACTCGGGCGAGTTGGTGGCGGCGAGGCGGCGTCATGAGTCTTCGCTGTGGAGTGGGGTCCATGCGGTCCTGCCAGGTATGAGGCTTTCCTTCGCCCGCGGCTGGGAGATGGTCTTCTCTTCAGATTTTGGCTTGATGACTGGACGGGAGAGGGGCCCTTGGCGCTCCGTTTCCCTAGATTGGGGGTGTTGGCTGTGGACAAGGGGGCGCGGGTGGCGGAGGTTGTGGACTCAGGTACTTGGGCTCCGAGGTTCACTGCGGTTCTGTCTGACCAGAGGATGCATGATTTTTTGCAGTTGCTTATGGAGATTCCTTCGGTCGGGGAGTTGTCGGGGGAGCCGGACTGTTTTGAGTGGGTGGAGGGTAAGTTCTCGGTTAAGAAGGCGTACCGGAGGTTGTGTGGTGGAGGGCTGGAGCATGACGAGGATCTATGTGTGGATCTGAAGATTATTTGGGCGGCAAAGATTCCTACCAGGGTTAAGGTGTTCCTCTGGTGTCTGCGGCGGGGTCGTCTGTGTGACAAGGTCAGAAGGGGTAGATTGTTGGGCGTGACGGACGTTTATTGTGACAGATGCATTGATGGTGTGGAAGACGCGAATCACATCTTCTTCGGTTGCAGGCTGTCGGTGGACGTGTGGGAGTCCTTGGGATTGCCTTGGGTTCAGTCTTCCTGTGCGGATCTTTTTTGGGGATCTATTCGTGCGGTGGGGGCCGGCTCCACCGGTGATGTTTCCAGAGTTTTTGCGGTACTTTGGGCTATATGGCTTGGTAGAAATGATGTCATTTTCAAAGGGCAGTGTTTTTACTGTGAAAATGTAGTGGCGCAGTGTAACGCTTTGTACAATTTCTGGGTATCCGGATGATGTAACTTTTTGCATATCAATGAAATTTGTGGTGTGGTGACTCCCATCTTGGGAGTGCTCCCCTTATTTTTATTCAAAAAAAAGGTATTCACCCCATGTGTATTAAAATAATGGAACAAAAAACGATTCCTTACATGAGCCAAGACTCAAAGAGAGTTTTGGTTATGGAAGATTACATTCTCAGCATAAAAGCGAAAGCGATCTGAAGAAAAATCAACCCATTACAGGAGAGCCACAATGCCCAAATGGCCACAATTGGAAGGAGCAGCTCCTCATTCGCTCAAGATCTCGCAAGAAAGAATAAGTTCACAAAAATAACAAAGTTGCTGCAGTCTAACCAAATCATGGATTGAAATATCCTGATTATATCATCGATATCACCACGATATATCCATAACAGTTAACAAACATATATCACACATGATATCGATATCAATCGATATTGAACGATATATCAATGATATATCATCTTATAACACCAATATCAATAAAATCTGATGTATTTAGTGCAGACTTTCCACCATTTTGATTGATAATGTTGATATCAATATTATGTCATTGATATCAACCTTGTTGCTTGATTTCGATGCTTTTTTCTACGAGGAAGAAGCTCGAAAGGTAGTTTTCTGACTTCGCAAGCTTTATGGGTCGAATTGTCAAGATTTTGTTTAGTCGTTCCATCTACTGACACACGTGGAAACTAATCCGAGATGATAAAGTAATTGAAATGGATCAAAGACAAGCTCTTGGTATTTATTATCTTAGTCCATGAGAAATGTTGGATTCTAATCTATATTAGATCAACTTCTTTTGAATTAATGTATTTCATTTTAGATATCGTTAAGACTTTTATTTATACATAGTATACAATATAACATATTGTTAATATGCTAAATACATATCCTTCATGTATATAAGAGTGTATTCGCACATTACTTATGTTTTAAGAACTAAAATGATTTTAGTTCACAGAAATTTCTCTTTTAAACCAATCGTAAGATTTCCACCATCTATGACATATACTGATATATCCATTTCCAGACCTATCGATACGACATTGATATCAATATTTCAAATCTTGCTCCAATCAACATTAATTTTCTTTAGTTCAGTAAGAACGTTTTATTTTTAATATTTTTTAATTCGTCTTCATTCATTCAAAAATATTCAAAATTATGAATGATGTTTTTAAAAAAATATATGTTATTATGCTCATTCTCTTATTTGTATGACATCTGATATAGCTTAAAATTTTTGTCTATACATAATATGTAACGTGATATATATGTTAAATATGTGTCCTTTATGTCCCTAAGTTGTTATGTTTCGAATTTCGTCGTTTGCTTTCCAATACCTATCAACAGTCAACAATCAAAGGTTAGCATTGACGACAACAATATGTGTGATATAATGTGTATCGTTGTGCTAAATACACCTCATTCTTGCATATAGGTGTGTATTCGTATGTTATTTATTATTATTTTAAGAACTAAGATGATCTTAATTTGAAGAAAAAAATATTTTTTGTGCCATTTCTGAGATTTCCCCCAATATCGTTCCCAAAAATCCTCGATATATCCCTTTTCGGGCTGACCCATACGATATTGATATCAATATTTTGAACTTTGATCCAAACAGTCTCAAGTTCTCATCGGATGTGTCTTTGACTTCAAAAATGAAAATGCTAAGGTATATGTGTGGACACATACGTAACATCGAATTCGAAATGATACAATCAAAAGGAAAGTTGGTGTAGCTCTAATCAACGATAAGATGTGAGAAAACCGCTTATAGTGGTTTGGGCATGTACAAAGAAGGTTAGTTGATGCAACAGTTAAGAGATGCGAGCTTTTGGATGTTGAGTCGACTAAGAGGGGTCGAGGAAGACCCAAGAAGTTTTGGAATTAGACTATACGAAAAGATCTTAGTTTTTTGGATCTAAGACTGAGATTGACCCAAGATAGATCCAATGTTGCAGAAAGCGGTAGTCGGTACTCGATCGACGGGGTCACTAACTAAGTATTAATCGGCAATCGGGCGACTAATCAGATTTAGTCAGTCATTAGTCATATTTTGATTTTTTTTAATTATTTTAAATATATAAATCAATTTTTATACACATATTCTTATATATTTACATTGATTTATACAGTTTCTATATTGTCGTGGTGAAATAAAAGAAGTAATTATCTTTAAATATAACATTAAGCATATTAGAATAAATTTGCTTTTAAAAAAATCGAAAAACTATAAATCCATATGTAAAAATCGATCGACTAAGTCAACCAGTCGGTCTGATTAGTCGGGTTGACCATTTAATGGCTGAATAGGCCTAGTCGAGTCGGCTACCACCCCTCACCCAACTCGACTAGACGGGCCGACTAATCGACCTAGTCGGTCGACTTTTACAACAGTGAATAGATCTGAATGGAGACAAAGAATCCATGTAGACGACCTTGCTTAATGTGGGAAAAGGATTTGTTGTTGTTGTTATTAGTCATTTTATATACATATATTCTTATATATTTACACAGATTTGATACATTTTCTATACTATCATAATGAAATAAAAGAAGTAATTAAATTTAAATAAAACATTAAGCATATTAGAATAAGTTTGCTATAAAAATGGAAAAAATAGGATATTTCCAAGCAAATATCGATTGACTAGTCAACATAATTGACTGACTACTAGGATCGCGTAGTCGACCAACCGACTATTGATTGATTAGCCAATAGTAAGGAGGTTACCCCACCGACTCGACTAGTTGGCCTAGCAAACCAGCTTTTACAACAATGGCATTTCCTCCCTAACAGATCGTGCATTGTCTCTTTACTAATTTGGTATACAAAGGAGTTTTAGACTATCAAATTTCACGAAAATCTTTCTAAGAGTCCACGGTTATGCAAGCTTACATCTAAGAGAACAAAGCATGCTAAAATTTCATGGAACAATTGATAACCTACGCAAAATCTGTTAAGGTAATTTTTTAAAAAGAGCATGTAACATCAAACGCCAAACATAATCAAAGCTCGTATTAAATAAAAAATCCCGACTCATAGTTAGTAATAGTCATAGGAAGCTTGATGCCGAAACAAAGATTACATTCTCAGATGTGAGAATTGACATAAGCACAAGAGCACTATCAACCGTACTATGAATATTGAATATTGTGAAAAATGTCGAAACAAGAACTGAACTTCCAAGGATCAGTAATACACTTACAGATTCTTGTATTTCCTCCTTGACAATGTAGAATGGATCTTGAGCGGACATCATTCTGATGACTTCTTACATCCTGGATTACAAGGAAATAGAGGTGCAAGCAATTTTTTATCATTGTAAGCTTCAACGAAGGAGCCTCATTTAGAAATATAAGGCAAATGCCTTTTAAAAAGTAAGTGCCTTAGATATAAAGGGCATGAGATTTTTAAAAGCCATAGTTCATAAAAAGGCAGTATTCCATGCCACGCAAAACAAAACAACAATTCAGGCATTTTTGAAACGGTGAAAATCCAAAGAGAAAAAGATAACCACAATAAACAGGCTTGAAATTTATCCAATCCAATGGCTTAACTTATTAACACCGCAACAGATTATAAGTTTTTTTCATTTAATTGCCATCAGCACAATTCATATTTTTGCCTGCAAGAATAATTTTGCATGTACTGCCATGATAAAATTTCATGTTTTCATTACCATGTATTGATAATCCTTCATAACGAAATTAGTTAACCTTCCAAAAAATGCAACAAACACTGACCAGTGGAAATGTTCAAGTACAAACATAGCTTTAATGGCATACATACTTAACCATCCTCCTCTAGAATCTCATAACCCACAAGTCACTTGACAAACAAGGAAACCTTTTAAAACACAATATGACATGGTTTTCTCATCAATAATTAAAGTGAACAATCCTGCCTACTATCACAAACAGTAACAGTAATGAAACTAGTGGATGTTTCCTTACTATAATCCACTGCAAATGTTTAAAATTATCTTCGACAATATTCACTTCTCAACATCCACAACATATGCACATGCTTTATAATTTGCCCTCGGCATGCTTCGTGTCAATGCATCAGGAAACATTGCTTTTCGGCAATGTCTTTGTTTGAAGAATGAGTATTTGATCACATTAAAATACTACATGAGTATGGATAGATTATCACCTAATGTTACCGTTGGATAAATAGGAAGAAGTATGCTGCCACAGACAACCTATACCACTCCTATATCACCAAAATTGGTGGGCATTGCCACCCTCATATCATCCACTTCCCTCTTTTAACTTATTTATGCTGTCTAAAGTGCTCTTAATTTATAGATCTTAGGATTCATCACATTGTCTCATTGGGATCAACAAGATAGGTATTCCGCTTAAAATCAAACCTGGGCGTCTAGGGAGTTGACGAAAAATAGATTAGTTAACAATTTTATTTGTTATCAACATTTAGATCTTGATTATTAACAAAAGCTAAGATTTGATCATAATCTTACTTAAAGAAGCCGACTCATGGTTATGTAACAGGATCCCATCACAAAATGATTGACAACCTATTAAATTCCTTCAGTCCTAGACATAGTATAATTATATATCAACTTTATATAACTATTAAGGAACCATCATAATCTGCGTTCTTTAAGACAAACTTGTCATTTCCCGCTCTTTCCAGATTACACATGGCACGCCAGACTTATATTAAAGTACACACATTTTTTAGTCACTCCCCATTTTTGGCATGGCAAAATGGCAAGGTGTTAATGCTTAATTGTTAGAAAATATAATGTGGAAGTGAATATCATAGAACAAAGGATAAAGAACAATGAAGAACACGCGATTTTACGCGGAACCCTACTCCTTAAGGAGCGGGATGAAATCATGTGAGAAGGCCTCAAAGGGCCATATGTTGCATTGCATTTTCTCACTGGATACAGAGGTGTGGGGCTTCATATATAGCCCTCACTGAGTCTCCACATCACAAAATTGGTAAATGTGGGACTAAACAACTGGATGTGGTAAATGGATCCTGGACCCATCTACCACATAACTGGCGCATACATCAATATACTCCAATACTCCCCTCAAGTTGGAGCATGCAATGCTCAGCTTGGACAAACAGAAAGAAATATCAAACTCGCACTACAAGATACTACAGTCCAGTGTTGTAAAAGTCACCTGACTGGCCCGACTAGTCTAGTCAGGGGGGTGGTCGACCGAGTACCGACTAATTTCGACTAGGTACACTAGTTGACAAATTTTTGCTTTGGAGATGCCATATTTTTTATGTTTTGATGCGTTTATATGCAAACTTATTAGAATATGGTTAATATTTTACTTAAATTCAATTACTTCTTTTATTTTATTATGATAGTACAAAAATGTACGAAATCTATGTAAATATATGTATAAAAATGAGTTACATATTTAAAATAATCATAAAATTCAAAGCCGATTAAAGTCCGACTAAATTCAACTAGTCGCTCGATTGTCGATTAATCCTTAGTCAGAGATCCAGCCAACCGAGTAACGAGTATCAACTTTTGCAACCTCACTACAGACAATATCAACTCAACACGCACAATTGTCGGCTGTAGTCGAGGATGTTGCTTCTCATGCCGTGCAGGTGAGGAGGAACAAATGGATTGGAGTGTGAGTCAAACTGAATCTCCACGTCATAGAGCAAGTGCTCTGTACTGCGTCTGTCAGAGTCACTGCAACTACAATGAATCTCCTCGTTGGAGTACTCTGGCCCGCCACATCATGTGGACAATTGCTCAATCTCTGAAAGGGTTGAACTGAAAAAGTCGTGGAGACATCCTCGGCGGAATCCACGATCGTTGGATAATGACGTCTGAAAAGTCTCCTTGTCGAAGAACTGGGTCTCTCCCATATTGTTTTAGAGAATGGGATCTCTACACTGGAGTCCCATGAAACCACATGAAAACTCTAGTCCATATGACATAGGGAATATGATCTATACTCTAGAGTCCCTATGGAACCCATGAAAACTTGAGACCAAAAAAACAAAGATGGGGACCATAACAAATGATGGCAAACATGTGCACATCTGACTGAGGACTAGAAATCTGATCGTCCAGTCAGGAACTGAAAAACTATAGAGTATGAAACTCTGTCTCGTCTCTAGAATATGAAGAATTTGAATCCTATTTTTGTGATTCACTGATTTGGCCAGGCATCGGTCGAGACGTATCTTGCTTTGCCCTGTGGCCATCATTTGGGCCATATGGTTGGCCAGGAACGCGTTGCCGTTCTCTAGCCAAAGGTTCTATATCGGGAATATCTGTATCCATGTGTCGGATTTGTTAGACTCTTGGCTCTCTTAGCCACCTTGTTGTATTTTTATTTTTCATTTTTGAATTTTTAATACAATCTTGGGGCGGACACCTCTGAGTATTTCCCCTTCGTCTCGACTTCAAAAAAAAGATGAATCTGAATCTGAAGAATCTGATAATCTGGCTTGTGACTCACACAATACTTCCCCTTTTTTCCCATACTTGTCGGAAAACAATGACATCGACAAAGTTGGGAGAAGACAAGAGAATGGGGGAAAATAAAACATCACATAAGCCGTAAACAATTTTTTCGACATTCTCTAACATTTTTTTAAATTATTTTTTTCCTCGGCTATTTCATTCATTTTTTTAATAGCCATCGCATCCCCTTTCTTTTTTTCCCTTTTTTTTCGAAACACGTACAACCCAATTGGGCTTGAAAATTGGGCCTCTCTTTTTTTCTTGGCCCCTTTTTCCATTTTTGGGCCCAATTTGGGCTTGAAATACGCACCCATTTTTCTTTAAAACGACCCCGACCCTATTTAGGGTTCTCCGATTGGGAACCCCTCATAGGAGCCACACCAACGGGGTTTTGCACTATTGTCATCGTCACTTGGATGGGAGAGCTCCACCTGTAGCATCGAACGGTGAAGGCACCACCGCCTGCAGGAGAGGGAGGAGGTGTGAGCGAGAGCTGGAGGTCGAGGTGTGTCTGGGATGCCGAGGAGGAGATGCTCCGCCTAGAACAAGCTTTGGATGGAATACTCCTAGAGTAGAGGAAGGGGTTGGAGCGATGCCACTGGTCATGGTGGCTGGAGCAGCCGCTAGAGGAGGTGAAGGGTGGCTCTGCCTGATGTTGCGAAGATGTTGCTCGATGTTGGGGCTTCGCCTAGAGGTCGCCTGGACTGTGGCTCTCCCTTCTGGAGGGGATCGTGGCTCCGCCTGGATCTCTGCCACCTGTTGCGTCTAGGGTTGCCACTTGTGCGACTCTCCTGTTGGATTGCGAGGAGCTCCTTCTGTTGATTCTGAAGTCACCATGGTGCAATCATCGGCCTGGAGAAACGGTTGTAGCCTCAGAAGAGGAGGTACCCGATCTGGAAGCCCCGCATGGAGGAAGAGCCAAGAGGTTTTGATGTAAAGGGTCTTGATGTTGGAGAATCACGAGACCTCTTGAAGATCAAGAAGTCTGGAGAATGTGGAGATCTTCGGATGACCAAACAGAATAAGGGTTCCAGAAACCGGGGAACCATCGACAATGATCGCTGAGAAAAATTAGAATTTCGATAGAACCCTAGAATTTGGATTTGAACAATCCTAAATATAATAATCTTCAATAATATAATACCAAATCGAATCTCGAATAAAATATAAAAAATACACCCACGAGAAACGAACCCACTCTGATACCATGTTAGAAAATATAATGTGGAAGTGAATATCAGAGAAAAAAGGATAAAGAACAATTAAGAACGCGGGATTTTACATGGAACCCTACTCCCTAAGTAGCGGGATGAAACTACGGGAGAAGGCCTCAAAGGTTCATATGTTGCATTGCATTTTCTCACTAGATACAAAGGGTGTTGGGCTTCTTATATAGTCCTCACTGAGTCTCCACATCTCACAACCGATAGATGTGGGACGAAACAACTAGATATGGTGGAGAGATCTATTTACCCATCTACTACATAAGTGACGCAAACATCAATATACTCCAACATTAACCATGTTCAGGACTTCAGTTTTATAAGCATAGCCATTCAAGCAATAACATCTATTTACATATCGCCTATAAAATATGTAATTAGAATCAGGAACTCCTAACTACTGCTATAGACTGAGGCATCTTTCTCTGTCCCTACATGGCATACCTCCCAAACATATGCTAGTGTATAATAATACCCTCCTACTGAGTTTGCCTCCCATCAAACTTTGGATCCCCCATAAGACATTCTTACAGTATGAAAAGGCATCATCTAGCTTATCCCACTCATGACAATAGCATCAACTGACCTTATATATGGGATACACTAAGACCACATTAAATGTGAATCTCTATTCTATCTTGTATGATGCGATGATTAACTTTCTCCATCGTGAAATAGGAAAAAGATCCATCGACCTTTTATGGCCATCTCTGAAGATGTTTGAAACATCTCAAATGTGTGCATTCATTTTATTGGTTAATTATGCCGCATTTCTTTCCTATCACACATATAAAGGGTCCTCCTTTTTGGAGCAAGTGCAAGAGTGACACGCAGACATCACGGTTAGTTAGATAACATATCACAAATTATAAGACATCTGTGTGATTACGACACAGGAGACTCAGTGTCGGGATAACATATCACAAATTATAAGACATCTGTGTGATTACGACACAGGAGACTCGAACTGTTTTTTAAGAGGAAGGGTGGCCGGCTACCAGTCGAAGGTACTCACCCAAACGAAACTCCATTAATCACAAAATGAAAAGATTACAAGTACAATGAACAGGTAATAAATAGAAATTTAGCATGAGTGCAAACATTCTCAACATAAAAATGCTTATTTTGAGAAATCGGAGCACTCCAACCTCTCCATCTGGGAGCGAAAATATAACTTTCGGGGCTTTAGACTCAGATCGTTATCGAGGAAACTGATCATGACAACTTATTTGGTTCGGACCTAATTGCGTCCGTTGACAATTATAAAAAATGCTCAGATACAAGTTGTCAACCCTCACTTTTTTTTAATTTTCCTTGTGGGATATATTTGGGATGTGTTACAACATCCCCCACTTATATCTATAACATCCACAATATGACATTGGCTCATTATTAAAATTCATCTAAGAGTCATCCTTCCATGGAGTTGGGAGAAAATATGCTACCAAAAGTATGCAACCACCACTATTACTGAAATATAATTACACCAAGTCACAATAATGATGTTTCGACATAAGTAGAAGAGATTGTAACACAAAGTACAACATATTATACTCACTTTAATATTCAGGAAAAAGTGAGAATGGGTTACTTTTCATTAACAATTGCTCTTACCCATACTCACAAAAGCATAGTACCATAGGGGTCAAACCAAACAAGTTTAGATGGTCAACTTTAGTTGATAAGTATAGATCTAGGTCCGACTTCTGAGATGTTACAAATGATATCTGTTGGAGAAAAATAAGAGCCTTGTTATTTCTGAGAACCCTAGGCTCTCTTATATAGTAGAGAGGCCTATGGGTAAATTACATAAAGTGGAAAATAGAAAAAGAAAATAAGAAAGAGATACATATAAAATATGAAAAAACAAAATACCTTCACACTCCCCCTCAAGCTGGAGCATAGATATCGATCATGCTCAGCTTGGATGAACACTTCTGAAATGATCCTCTGGGCAGTGGCTTGGTGAAGATGTCTGTGGTTTGCTCTCCAGAGCTGACATGGGAAGTAGAAATCAGGCTCTTCTGAATCATGTCTCGGTGTAGTGACAATCTACCTCAATATGTTTTGTTCTCTCATGGAACGCAAGATTGTTTGCAATGAATAGGACAGCCTGGTTATCACAATATAATTCCATGGGCAGAGGAACCTCTACATGTAAATCACATAGCACTGCTCGGACCCATATCATTTCTGTACTTGCTTGAACCATAACCCTGTATTCAGACTCGGCACTTGATCTTGCTACAACAGTTTGTTTCTTGCTTTTCCAAGAAACGAGAGAAGTACCAACAAATATTGCAAATCCCGAAGTCGATTTCCTATCTTTAGGACAACCTGCATAATCCGCGTCGGCATATGCGGAAACAGAGAGTGTTTCTCCTTTCTTGAATAGTAATCCTGAGCCTGGAGATGATTTTAGATATCTCAATATCATATATATTGCATCCATGTGTACCTGTCGAGGTTGCTCCATGAATTGACTCACTCAACTCACTGCAAATGCAATATCTGATCTGGTAATTGTAACATAAATGAGTTTTCCAACCATCTCTCTGCATCTTCTCTTATCGACTTCATCTGTATCATCATCATATAGCTTCATGCTAGGATCCATAAGAGTCGTGGAAGGTAGACATCCAATCACGCCTGTCTCTGCAAGCATATCTGAAACATACTTTCTTTGGATCATCACAAGACCCTGTGCATTTCTAGCAAATTCCAACCCAAGAAATACCTTAGGGTGCCCAGATCCTTAGTCACAAATTGACTGCCCAGAAATTCTTTCGCCATCTTGATTCCCTGCTCATCATCTCCTGTAACAACAATATCATCAACATACACCATGATAGCAATAGTACCTCTAGACATCTTCTGCATGAATAAGGAATGGTCTGCATTTGACCTCTTGAATCCATGTCGTTCAATCAGATCTGAAAGCTTTTGAAACCACGCTCTAGGACTTTGTGTAAAGCCATATACTGCCTTATGGAGTCTACAAACCTGTTGACACTCCCCCTCAGCAGCAAACTCCGGAGGCTACTGCATATAGACCTCCTCTTGTAGATCTCCATATAAAAATGCATTTTTCACGTCAAGCTGGAATAACGGCCAATCACGTGCTACAGCAACTGAAAGGACACGTAAAGTAGAATGTCGAGCAACTGGAGAAAACGTGTCCAAGTAATCAACTCCATAGGTCTGAGTAAAACCACGTGCCACGAGCCTTGCCTTGTACCGATCAAGGCTTTCATCTGCATGGTATTTAACAGTAAACACCTACTTGCAGCTAACAATAGACGCTCCGGGAGGAGGAGAAACAAGTGTCCAAGTTCCACGGGACTGCAACGCGTCCATTTCTTCTTCCATAGCAAGACACCATTTGCTATCTTGTAGTGCCTCCTGGTAATTGCGTGGAACTTCTACTGCAGATAGAGCTACTGCAAATATCTGGAAATCGCATGTAAGACGATGAAAAGAAACATGGGAAGCAAGTGGATAGGAAGCACAAGTACGCCTCTGCTTCGTAATAGCGATAGGCACGTCCAAATCTCCATGATCATCATCCTGTTGTGTTCCCTGTATCAATAGATTCTCAAACTCATAGTTAGAAATCAAGTTATCAGAACCAACCTGAGGGTTGTTGGATGACGGACCATGACCTTGAGCAGAGGAGGACCGACGAGTATAGTACTTTGGTAACGTGGGGGACAATGGTTACTGGAGGTGGTAAAGGTGGAGGTGAAGGTATGACAGGTAACTGACTCATAGGAGGAGGTGGCATGAAGACCTCAGTATCAGAATGGGAAGTAGTCATTCTGTCACCTGTAGGAGAGAAAAACATCACATATTCAAAGAATGTGACATCGGCGCTAACAAAATATTTTCGATGCAACGGATCAAAGCAACGATATCCCTTCTGTGGCCTGGAGTATCCTACAAACACACATTTGATAGCCCTAAGAGAGAGCTTATCAAGACCTGGCACCAACTGATGGACAAAACCAACACAGCCAAAGACACGGGGAGTAAGAGAGAACAACTCCTTCTCAGGAAAGGATATAGAGAGAGGAGTTTTCTCACCCAAGACAGACGAGGACATGCGATTTACTAAGTAGCAAGCTGTGAGAATCGCATCATCCCAGAACGAGTATGGAGCATGACTCTGAATAAGTAGGGTTCTAGTGATATCCAATAGATGGTGATGTTTCCGCTCTGCAACACCATTTTGTTGTGAAGTGTAAGCACATGAGTTTGATGAATTATACCACGAGATGAAAAGAACAAGGACAGAGCTCGAGTACAAAACTCCAATGCATTGTCAGAACACACAATTTTCACAGAAGAAGAGAAAATATTTTGAACTTCATTGATAAACATTTGAATCACATCTCCTGCTTCAGATTTATTCTTCAATAAAAACACCCAAGACAACCGAGAAAAATCATCTACTGCAACCAGATAGAATCTTTATCCCTGGTGGTCAGGAACACGACTTGGATCCCAAATATCAATATGGACCAAGGAGCTACTGCTCCGACTCTGACGACTCGAGAAAGTAGACCTATGATGCTTTCCCAACTGACACGCTTCACATTGGAAGGACGACTTCGGAGAAATCTGGGGCAAAACACGACACATCTTCTGAAGAGGAAGGTGACCAAAATGGAGATGCCAGGTATATGGAGTCTGATCTTGTAGAATGTAGAGATGCACCGACATAAGGAGTATGGACCAGACGATAGAGACCATTCTGCTCACGGCCACAGCCAATCACCTTGCCCGAGGATATGTCCTGAAAAACAAGAGATGATGAGTCAAAAATAGCTCGACAGTTCAAATCCTTTGTAATCTGGCTAATGGACAGTATATTCATACAGAAATCGGGAGCACATAACATATTATGCAATCTCATGGAAGGTGTCAAGTTAATCTCCTCATGTCCTATGATCGGGGAATGTGTCCCATTGGCTATCACCATAGTTTGTCCTGAAGAGACTGGTCTATATGAAGTGAGCTGCTCTTTGTCCCCACAGGGATGATGTGTCGCTCCAGAATCCATAATCTAGTTTGTAATCATAGATCCATCACAAGAGGTGAGAGTATAAGAACTACCTGAGGTACTGGCTGTGGCCGGTGAACTGGCAGAGGCAGAGACGGCCACATCTGACTGACCTCCAGGAGCTGTATCAGGGATTTAGGAGGCATGATATTCCTCAGTCTGGCAACAAGATCATCGAATCGATGGTCCAACGAGGAAGGTGCAGGAGACTCAACTTGTTCTGCTACCCGAGCCGATGCAGGAAAGACATGCTTAGAGTAGCATGTATCCTCGAAGTGACCAGGGCGACGAAAAAAACTGCATGGTTGACGAATCCGACCCCCACGACCCCGGGGGCCACGGCCACGAAAGGTAGAGGAGCCACCTCTACCCCTGGAGGCTGCCATCGCTGAAGGTGTCTGACTGGCAGTCGAGCTTGGGACAGTAATTCGACTCAGTCGGCGAAAAGCTTCCTCCATAGGAGGAATAGTAGCGTCAGCAAGAATCTGAGATCGGACAGCATCGTACTCTGGATCAAGGGCAGCCAGGAAGACACCTACCATGGTAGCATTCATGTATGTCTTCTGCTGCTCAGGGGTGGCCGTCAACGGCATGAAGCTATGAAGCTTCTCAAACATCCCTCGTAGGGATGTGTACAGTGAGTGAAGGGGGCGCTCATTCTGCTTGACTGTAAAAATATCATGTTGCAGCTGAAGTATCTTGGTCTCGTTCCGCGCCTGCGAATATGTCGCCGCTAGAATATCCCACATAGCCTTAGTTGTGGGCTGATGTAGTACATCGTTGGCGATCTCTATCATCAACGTCCCAGATAGCCAGACTTTGGCATACGCATCATCCGCCTCCCACGAGGCATTCACCCCAGTCTTCTCCATCGGCTCCTCTTCGGTAAGAATATACTTCTTACCATTCGCCTTCATCAGGTTCATGAACTGCATAGCCCAGAGCTCATAATTTGCCCCGTCCATTTTCACAATAGGCGTTGGACCTCTGAATGCGCCAGTGGCGGGTACATCAACCTTTTTCTCAGACATATTGCCGAAAGAAGACTGCTACGAGTGCAAGAAATCAAAGTTTGTGTGTCTACACATACATATATGGGTTTGGGTGCACGTGTAGACTCATGCACACCAACCCATCAACCAACTGACGCGCGAGCGCGAGACAGCACGCGATGCGCGCTGTGCGCGCGAGGCGAGCGCGCTGTGCGCGCGAGGTGCGCGATGCGCGTGAAGCACGTGAGCGGGCCTTGCTGGGGAGAAGCGCAAGGCCGTAGCGCTGGAGAGGAGGCGGCGGTGCGAGCGCGAGGCGAGGAGGCGGCGACGCGCAAGGAGAGGGCTGGAGGTAGGGTTAGGGGTTTTTCGGGAATCGAGAGCTCCGATCTAGGACCCGCTCTGATACCATGTTGGAGAAAAATAAGAGCCTTGTTATTTCTGAGAACTCTAGGCTCTCTTATATAGTAGAGAGGCCTATGGGTAATATAAAGTGGAAAACAGAAAAAGAGAATAAGAAAGAGATACATATGAAATATGAAAATACAAAATATCTTCACAATATCAAACTATATTTTCTCTAATGGTAGAAAGGGTTACCCAAGAGATGGAGCTATCCCTACAAGAGATCGGAGAAAATACTACCTAAAGCATGCCTCTACCACTACACTAATTACAAGTGATAGACTGTGTCACAACAAAGATACTATGAATGTAAGCATGGGGAAGGGGGGTTGTAACACTACATAACCCCACAAGGAATAACTCACAAAAAGTGAGTGTGGGTTATAAGAGTGTGGAGATTACTGCTTAAAAAATTGAGCTTAAGCACCTTGAGTGAATATCAATGAGCCCGATTAATTAGACTCGAACCTAACAAGCTATCACGACCATTTACCTCATAAAGGCTTGTATCAAACCCCAAGACTTTATAAAAATTCATGGCACCAAAGCTATTATAAATCTCATTCAAACCGAAACATCAACCGCTAATCTCCTTAATGTAGTCATAATAAGGAACAAACGAGCAGCATCCTCATCCCCCAAATCTCATAAACAAGGCAAGTGGTCTATGTATCCGAAAACGTGTGTGCATTCAAGGTCATGTAATCAACATTTCTCCCATGTTGGAGTATGTAATAGAGGGTGCAATTGGATCTCATTACCCCCACTCACGTTTAGTCCCACATGGATGAGCGACGGGACTCCGACATATCTGTCGGGCTATATAAGAAGCCCCACACCCCATGTACTCATTGAGAAATTCTAATAAACAATCCAGCCCTTTAAGGCCTTCTCATGTGCTTTCATCCTGCTCCTTCTAGAGTAGGGTTCCACGTAAAACATGAACGTTCCATGTTTTATATTCCTTTATTGTGTTCGTTCTTGTTATGATTTTGCTTCCGCGATTATATTTTAAAATGGTATTAGAGCAGTTCGATTCTAGGGTTTTGTTCTTGAAAATTATTCTGTTCATGTTTGAGTTTCGAATAATATCCAGAGGCAGAGATTATTCTAGGGTTTCCATAGTTTGCTTCTAGGGTTTATTGAGCCTAATTCTAGGATATCATCATCAAGCGCCAATCCAAGTAGCATGCAATCACACCGCCGAAGCACAGCCCCATGATCACCAGGTACCAACATCGACCCTCTCCCATGCACCTTCAGGCGACCTTGTGCGCAAGTGCCCACCGAAAAGCCTCAAGTACACGAGGGAAGAAGAAGCCTCGGGTGCGAGCATCTCCGCCGCCGAACTCCAGGCAGCGAGGCACGATCGGGGATGCCTTCACCTCCATCTCGTGTAAACATGCACCCTCCCAACTCCAAGCGGTGCCAGAGCACCCTCCAACGATCTCTTCCAGCCATTCAGCGAAGCAACCTCAACGGAAGGCTCCATGAAAGGGTTCCCCCGGATGGGAACCTATTCCTTCTATGTATCATCAGGTGGCAACGCAAGGATGACACCTCCCTGCATCTTCATCAAAACCCATCTCCAGTCGACATGCCAATGACTCTAGCATGTGCACGACACCTCCATACACATCCCTAGGGCATCTCCCTCCTCGCGAAGATCTCCACATGTGGTCGACCCGGCCACATTGCCCCCATGCAAGCGACGCTTCCATGCGGTGTGCGGAGACCGACTCCTTACACACGATGGCAACACGAGTGGTGTCACCCTTCGAAGAAGAAAGCTTTAATGGGCGGCAATGGGTTCCCGAGAACCCTAAATTCCATATTTTTAAATATGCCTTCTAGGCGGTGGGTTCTCGAGAACCTTAAATTCCATTTTTTAAATATGCCCTTCTATTAGGCTTTATAAGCTCTGTTGGGCAGCTTGGGCTATTTAAAAAAGGAGGGCATGAGTTTTTCTTAGGCATAATTGTCATTAGTTAGAAAGAATTAGGAAAGCAAAAAAAACGAATGACTTTTTAAAAAGAGAGAGGTTTTGAGGGGAAAAAAGTCGTATGAAAAAAAGAAAAAAGAAAAGAAAAGAGTGGACAAGAAAAATGACTACAAAAAAGAAAGTGATTTATGCAAAATAAGAAGAAGGAAAAAGAAAAAAAGAGAGAAAAAATGTACATTTTGGTTTGGTTTCTCCCAACTTAATGATCAATGCTCTTATTGTATCAAGTATGGGAGAAAGGGGGAGTGAGAGAGGACATCACACACATTTCTTCTTCTTGAGATGGATATACAGGACTTCTGCCCGTCCACGACTGGCAGACCGACTTTCCAGACTACTATTACTTTCAGCCGTCTTCATTGAGCATCAACTAGTTCGTCAGGGTGTCTCCACCCCGACTAGTACTCCGCGACAAACTTTCTTTTTCTATAGTGACTCTTGTCCAGGCACGATAAAGGTACTTCCTGATAACCTGAGCATCACAGATCCGTCATCGGGCGAGGTCTTCTACCAACAGTGGTTCTTCAAACGAGGTGTCTCTATCCTCGTCCGGGCAGGGTGTCTCTATCTCTGTCTCTATTAGATGTATCGTGTGAGATGTGTTGTGTAATTTCTTTTGTTGTATGTTGCAGCATTCTCGGCTCGAGCTTGAGGGAGAGTGTTGGAGTATGTAATAGAGGGGGTGAGTGGATCTCTCCAAGATTCAATTACCCCCACTCATGCTTAATCCCACGAGGATGTGCGATGGGACTACAGTCTATCTGTGGGGCTATATAAGAAGCTCCACACCTCAGTGGTTTCATACTGGTCCTTTGGGAGTAGGGTTCCACGTAAAACATGAGCGTTCCATGTTTTACATTTCTTTATTTTGCTCGTACTTGTTCTGATTTTGCTTCTGCACTTATATTTTAACAGCCCCATAGGAGCCACATAAAAATCTTCATCCTATGCGCTCTCCAGGTCAATTGGCAAATTCCGTCCAACCAAGCATCCCCTTATACATCCCATAACTCTTGGGCTTTGTAGGCCTTCCTAGCAAAGAGACCCTCCCAATGTTAATTGGTTGAGCACCCCCTTTACGCGACCCACCTATGACACAAGCTCCTCCAACAAGCAAGAAAAATCCAAAAACCACAACTTTGGTACCCTCGAGCAGAACATTGATGTTTGTACACCTGCCACACATGCACTCCCTAATGGCCAGCTATTATTGCCTACTTATATGCACAAATGGCGAAATGGCCACGAAATCTATCACAAAGAGCTCCCCTTAGTCCACTCATCTCTCTGGAACCTAAAAGGCTATTTTTCCTCAACATAGCTTGCAAAAAGAAAATAATTCCTTCAAAAGCTAGGAGGTGATCCTACCCCCGTACGTTATGCATTTATGTCCATCAGCACGCTACAGATCCCTCTCACTAGGCACCACAAGAAGTCCCCCTTCTCTCCCCCTCCTACACTTACTGTCCGCTTTGTTAGCAAAGATATTTTCCTTTCTTAAAATTGTACAACATCCAAAATACCATCCTCCAAAGTCTCGAGAATACCAACCTCTAAAGGCCTCGAGACAATGTTCCAAGCGACCAAAGTCACACCCATGTATTCCTCGAAAGTAATCCTAAATAATCCTCGCATAAGGGATTCAATCATGTTATCTATCAATAGGTTAATACTAGTGAATTATACATAGACGAGTAGAACATTGTAATCACTCGCAATATCAACTTCAACAACACTAAGAAACCACCCCTTAACATGCATCTAAGCATTCTAGCCACCTTACTTTCGCTCCAATTCCTCCAAAAGGGGACTCCAATCCACCAGCTTCACCAACCTAGTTGTTAAGGGCAAACCACGACATTTTATTGGGAGTCCATTTATGTCTTGCACAAAATTAATAGTCGCAATAAGGAATATGCAACTCGACAGAATCAAGAAATTGTTTTTCAGTCAACGGGCAATATTTCAAACATTGCCAATTGACATGAAAAAAATCTTTATAAGACAAATCCACGTCAAATGTTGCAAAGTCAGAATAGATATTCTGTATATAGCCAGACGACTCACCAAATAAAGAATAAACAATATTCGTATGGATATTTAAAATTATTCAATTATGTATTTTTTAAATTATTTTAAATAAAAAATATTTTTAATACATATACTCTTATGTGTTTATATATGAGCTTTAATTAACAAAATGAAAGTACTAATTAAATTTCAACCAAATATTATGCATCTTACTTCTATTTACATTAGAAAATCTGCAAAAAAAAAAAGAAAAAAAAGGTTTCTTCATTAGTCATCCAACTAGCGGATTAATTGGTCGACTATTTGAAATGATTATTCGGTCAAACCAATTAGTCGTGATTGAATAGAGATAACCCTTTTCAATCACCCCTTCCCATGCATAGCATGCTCAGACCAACCCGACACTATTGGGACACTAACAACAAAAGCCTACACATAGGATCACATCCTCGCCAATGACAAAAGAAACAAAAGCTCATGTCTCCTTGTTCATCAATAGCTCCACCAAGGCCCATAGTTGTTCGGCCTAGCAAACACCCACTCCATAAAGAACAATGAGTCATCAGCATACTAAAGTACCAAAATAGACACCTAGTGGGATGAATACCTCCTAAAGCAACCCCCTTAAATGACATGTAGCACATCAACAACAAGATCATCAGTCACAATTAGAAATACGAGAGACGACAATAGGCACCTTGACGAACTCCCCTCTGAGACTGAAATTAACATCCCAATGAACAACCATTGATTAAAACTGAAAACGACAAGCAACATTGCAGAAAGCAGTAGTTGGTACTCGGTTGGTAGGGTCAACGACTGAGGACTAACCGATAGTCGGGCGAGAAATCGGATTTATTCAGCAATTAGTCGATTTTGAATTTTAAAGATACTTTAAATATATAAATCATTTTTATACATATATACTCATATATTTACATAGATTTGCACATTTTCTATACTATCATAATGAAACAAAAAAAGTAGTTGACTTTAAATATAACATTAAGCATATTAAAATAAGTTTGCCTCTAAAAAGCAAAAAAAAACTAAAAAATAAAAAGCTCTATGTAAAAGTCCGTTGACTAATCGGCCCGTTTAGTCGGGTTAACCGATTATGCCTAGTCAAGTCCGCCACCCCCACTCCCGTCTCGACTAGTCGAACCAAGGTTCAAAAAGTTGATATGCGATATTAGTTCGTTCGAGCAGTCAGGATTGAGTAAGCGGTTAGGCGGAACTATATGTGAATTATGTGGTTTCTATTATTTTAATTAAAAATAATTAGAATATAATAATAATTTCAAACATTAGATACTTATATTTAAAAAAATATAACATGGAAAAATATGAAGTAAAGACTTCTTTGTACAATGTGATATCAACCAAAGCATTTCCAAAAGTCGTCCCTTTTCAAAAGATAAAGATGTTAAGTTAACGATGGAGAGAGTAAAACATGTTGTAAATTGATTGAAGATAGTAAAATGGTGAATATTCGTGTCCAAATTGGAAGGCAATCTTTTTTTGGAAGTATAACCTGGTTAGTAAACAATGTCGTGAACCTTCATACTTTAGTAAATGGTGTATTTGTCTACTCAAAGTCAAATATTAAAAAAAGTAAATTAAATATATGTAATTTGTTATGTGCAGTTATAAAATTCTATGCAAATCCGACATCTATATTCATTTTATCATTAAAAAGATCTCAGATAAATACATGTAATTCATTCTATATTCATGTAGTTATAAGATAATGTAAAAAATATAGTTTTTGATGGAAAATCTAAAAAATAGAGTTGTTGTTGTTGATCTAAAAAATAGAGAGATTTAGGGTTAAATTGAGCAATCAACTGACCTTGGCAGGGGAGAAAAAGGCAGGGGAGAAAAAGATGGCGGAGGAGCAACCCATGTGGAAATCAAGAAGGTGGCGGAGGAACAGAGAGTTACCTCTATTACATATGCAGTCGCATATGACGATTACTCGGCCGAATATACCTCATAACCCGCATATTGAGCGAGTATAGCATACTCCGTGCAGTAGGGGGACCGACTCCACATATGCGGTAAAAATATGTGGTCGCTTGGGCCAACTTTTTGAACATTGGTCGAGCCAACTTTTACAAGCTTGATGACAAGATAGCAATACATCTATTCATCAAGGCAATACAAATGTCAGGAATCCCCTTATAAACAGAGAACTCCTTAGAAATTTCCAAGCAATATTGCAATACGGCTTAGAGAAGTTAACTTTCCACATCAAACCATCCATACCCCTCCACCCTCGATTTGCAATGACCTCTGGAGTCAAGACATCCACCATCAGCTTCAACTAGACAAAAGTTGTCTGAAACAACCTAAAAGAAGTTCCATAACACCGTTGAGCTTGTTCAGTGAGAAATCATATTTTAGAGGGGAACGGGCTAGCAATCCTCACAGATAACATAGTCTTCTTAGGAATGAAAAACATCAATGCCCAATTCAACCTATTAAGGCCAGAGTTTCCTAAAGTGAACCAAGATCACCGCTATGACAACATGACATACCACATCCATAAAATCTTCGAAAAAAGATATCCATAACCTGTACGATGGAGAGAACCCATTTACAATCTATTAACCAATAACCTCCAAATCTCTTTCTCAAAGAAGTCACATATACGGGGTTGATCACACCCCCTTTCTCATCCATCTTCACTTAAGCTCCGCTTAATGAAAGCCTTAAAGTACTCGATAAATGCCTTACCTACCTCCTTAAACCCATTTACCCAAGTCCTATCGACTTCGATTAGGTGAATGAAATTCCTTCCCTTCCTCTTGAGAGCCATCGAGTGGAAGAACTTTGTGTTGGAATCTCCCTCTTTAATCCAAGTTTGTCTTAATCAATGCCACCACTACAATTGCCACTTACGCTCCTTAATAACGGTTTTCTACTACTATAGCATGTGCTCGATCGCACCCTACACAAGGGGCATGTTGCCCTCAACTAAGCATGGATATGCAAACCTCCTATTATGCACAAGTTGATGCTCAATATGCCTCGTAAACGCCTTCAACTCTATTTTTTTAAGGGTGCCTTCAACAATATCCTAATCTCAACCAACTTGGAATTTCGCTTGAAAACAACTGAACCTTTCCAACCCAAGCATTCCATCTCCTTACCAGTGTGGAAATCCAACTCCCCCAATCGAGATTTCTCAAACCTAAACTATGAGAAAGGTGAAACTCAACTTCCCCAATCGAGCTTTCTCAAACCTAAACTATGAGGAAGGTTGTAGCCTTCCCAGAGAAACTGTGTGAATATTTAGGGTCAAGTAACAGGGCCATTCTTTTGCTCACATACTCATAAACATTCAATATACTCGGGTGATGGAAATCCTCGCATTAACCAATTCTCACTTCATTCATTTTTGCACCAAAATTGATAATGTGAAGGCAACCTATGAGCACACACAACCATAAAACAGAAATATGTACCATGTTCAATCCTCTGACATGTACATCTTGAGGAGATTGCAAATGCTCTTCAATGGACTAAATGATGTATGTGACTGGGTTCTTCACAATCTCTCGTTAGAGAGTTGAGGACTCAATATGTAGTGAATTTGGAATGAAAAACTTTCCTTGTATAAAATACATGCACATGGCATCTCTATTCGCCCCAATATTGGTTATGCAAATTCTTAATCTTCTTAAGTTGCCCGTATTTATTGGGAAGGGCATTAGATTGGTGACATGATCATGTATTGACCAGCCTTCCTAACCTTAGTGATAGGTGGACATTAAAGCATTCATCAGTATTCCTTGAGGCTTGCACTACACCACTTTTCTCTACACTGCAGGAAGACATTTACAAATTGTAATGAGCAAAGGATATTTTGGAAAACATCCACATGACAATTAGAACTTTTCTGTTCCAAAAATAACAGATTTCCCCATGTTAACTGAGTCAATCATATTGATTGTTGCCTCTAAACAGATCCGACATGGATGATCCCTCAATTTAGATCCAAAGAAGCCATGTCGGTTGAAATTGTCTCCTCAGAGCAGTCTTTCAATCCTCCTTGCCTCAACCTGCAATGCTAAGAAAGGGACTTTCTCGACTTGAAGTAAGTTGAGATCAAGAGATAGAGAGTATCTGTGGAAGTTCTTGGCCGTGATAGCAATCAGTCTGAGAGATCAAGGGGGTAGCTGCCAAATAATAGGGAACCAATCCAGCTAGGACTAGTTCGCACTTAGGAGAGAAAGTCCACTGTTATCTAAATGCAAACCAGATAGGTGGAATGGGGGACAGGAAGTCCCCGTTACCGGCAGAAATGAGCCCAACTAGCACCTTTGCGACAGTAGAAAAAGAGAATGTGCGATTTTTGCTCTCATTACCAGCATATTTTATACTCGATATCCTCTTGGAGAATTATCATATTATAACAATGAACCGCTTCAGAGAAGCACTCGCTCAAACCCCAGGATTCGACTGTCCAATAAGATAAAATCTCACTATAAATTCTGATCGAGATCTATGTTTCAACCAGAACGCTTCGAATGTCTTTCGATCATGAAAACAAGCAGCTGACGATAAAAAACGAGTGACACATTCGATTAGATCGTTCTGAGACCATGGATCATTCCGCGTAGACGGGAATAAAATCCAGAGGAGCGGTATCCGGCCACGATCGAGCCGGAAAACCCTAGTTCGGCTGAGCATCGACGGATCAAAAAAGCATGAAATTTGAAAGGGGGAGTGAGATCCGATACCGAGAGTTTGGAATCTGGAGAGAGCGATCGGAAGCTGCGGATCAGACGGCCGAAGATCTCTGGAGGAGTGAGATCCGCGGCGGAGAATGGAACGACAGGGCAGGGCGGGGGAGGGGAGGAGAGGAGTTCAGCCGTGGGTGTGGGCGTGGGAACTGTCGTATCATATGTTCTGAATTAAATAACCGGTTCTTCCATGTAAACGAGGGTGTGGTTTGACGTGAATATATACATAGAGAGGAGTGATCTTATGAGAGCAAAAAGTTGTGAGAGCGAAAAATCATTCTGCACCACATGTTTCACTCAGGAGAGAGAAGACCAGGAGAGAGAAAACAAAATCATGTGGTCCAGAATAATTCCTCTCATACTCTCACAACTTTTTGCTCTCATAGGATCACTCCTATATATATATATATATCACTTTGGCTAATTTGGAATAGACCAGACCAAAATAAGGGCCGGATTAGTCTATAGGTCGGGTCGAATTCAAAGTCCGTTAATGAGTCGGTCCATAGCTCATTTCGCTCTTTATTTATTGAATTTTCTAATAGTATTGAAAATGTACCAATGATTTATTAATACCATTTATATTTTATATGACTAATATAAGTAGTTTACATATTACTTGACATATAAGCTATTAATTTTTATTTAAAACTAGTGTCACTTTATGAAAAATTTGAAGTGTATCATGTTAATGCATGTATTATTCAACTTATATTTATATATTTTTTATTTTTTTACGGGTCGGACCGGACCGGCCCATTCCCAAATCTCCTGGCATAAGCCTGGCCTATGAGCGGGATGGGCGAACTGGGAGGACAGGCCCCCAGACCGTTTCCTGGGTCTAATTTGGAATAAACTTAATCAGGTCGGGCTAGACTGAACTGGCCCAAGTTATAAAATCCCCTAATTAGGGTCCATCTTAGGTCGACCCATGGATGAGTTTTAAATTATTAGTTTTATTTTTTTATATGATTTATAGAGATAGGAAAACTTTTTAGCATCGATTTTATAAATCTAAGTAACTGTTATATGTATCACTTGAAATGCAAACTATATAACATTACTGGTGTAAAAGAAAAGCTTAAATTATAGTACATTATATATATATATATGTAAAATCTAATTTTTCAAAACATAATTTCATTTTTACAGATTAGGTTGAGTCGGGTTAGGGATGAGCATTGGGTTGAGTCGATCCAACCCAACTGGAAGCCCAACTAGCATAACCCGACTTGACCCAAACCAAGCCCCAAGAAAACATGGGCGGGGCTTGGGCCTAAAAATGTAGGCCCGTTTACTTAATTGGTCGAGTTCGGGTCAAGATCGGCCTATTTATTTATACGGGGGAGTAATTATATGGAATCAAATCAAACAGATCAAACGTCATCACAACATAAAAACGTCAATCATTACAAAATTAGAGAACCTGAAATGGGAACATAACACATAATTGAAATATAAGTTACGAATTTGAATCAAAAAGAAATTAAAAACTTTGAATCGGTACTTGAGATTCGAACAAACAAATTGGACAGATGAATGAACATTACAATCCTTTGTCACTCAGTGGTCTCTTTCAGATGTCGTCACCAAGCGAGAAGAGGGATTAAAAGACCTAGAGATGGGTTTCTAAATCGCGCAATGGGCTGCCTGGTCCATAAGAATTGGGGGTCGGGCTTGGGTTTGGGCCGATCAAAAGAATTTCACGGGTTTGGTCCCAATCCAAGACTTGATTTGTTAAAGTGGCTTGAACATTGGAGCCTAGACCGTCTCGGCTCACGCTCATCTTTAAGCCAGGATGTGCTTCGTGACACATGTCCACGGCCTACTCATTTGACGGGCAGGCTAAAGAGCGATCGGTTTCGCCCCCGACATATTGGTCATGTTTATTTCGGAAGTCCTTTGCATGGTAGTAATAAATATTTTATATTAAGTAATGCTTGCCGATTTTCATGCTTATAAAGCAAATTTTACATTTTTTTATACTTATGTGCACGCGAGAGACCTTTTATAAGTTTAATATTGATATTTAAGTTATTGCATTGATTGATTAGATTCATTTTATGATTCCACTGTAGAGCAGTTTAGAATGTTTAAGCAAAAGCTGTGATAAAAAAATTAGAATTTGTATCACTTGTACCCTTCTTAATATCTGCAAACATCAATTATGCTCCTTCCTTTTTGCAATATAAGGTGTACCATACCTTCTTACAAAATTCACATTCCGCCCTTCCGTTGAGATAAAGTAGGGGCATGGCAGATATTATAAAATGGTAGAACTGGAAATTTTATATGAATATAAGGGTACAACTGATATTATAAAAAAGTGAGGAGCATAACTTATATTGCAGAAGTTAAGAAGGGCACAAGTGATAAAAAAATAAAAAAATATTACAAGTAATTGTCATCACAATAAATGTAATCAATCGACAAAATAAATACAACAAGAACAAACATTTTAAATGTGAAAACCTTGTTGGATAAAAGTCACGACCCAAGTTCGCTACCTCAGTTCTCTCAAGCAACCTTATCGACGAAGTAATCAACAATACAAGTTATCTTCTCATAGATAACTCGGGTGTTTACAACGCACCTTGAAGCTACATCAAGATTAACAACACAAACAATAATGAAAAAGTAAAGTTTACAACAATTTATAAAGGCGAAAGATAAACGTGAAATGAGAATAAAGCTCATAGAATACACATTATATGATAGAATATTAGAAGTAACTCCAAATCAAGCATATTGAAAGGCTCTCAAGATCAAAACATATAGAACATGAAGAGCGAACCTTAAAAGAAACTAGGGTGCATATTCACGCTTTGCGACGGCAACGGAAAAAGAAAGTAGAATATTGATTAGGTCAAATAAGAAGAGAAAAAGGAGTTGTTGATTAAATCAAATAAAGACAGTGATTGGAAAATATCATTGTAGTCTTTTGATGCTAACAATTGAAGATTGAAGGTGATATCCTCAAGCCACTTAAAAGAAAAAACTAAGTTATAGACATACATAAAAGTACAAATAAATTTAAGACGGTAGGTCTATAATTAAGAAGTTCCAAAAGCTATATTATAATTAACAAACTATTTTCTCCATTTATAATAAAGAAGTTCTAAATGTTATATTATAATCATGGCCTAGATGGATCCACGATTATCGTTGAGCCTCCAGGCTCGAGTCCACCGAGCCAAAGGCCGACCTGGGAGATGCAACGTGTTCACCGAAGCTACACTTCTACCAAGTACCAAGCCTAGCCCTGCACGTGCCTTGAGCATGAGGGCCGAGTTATTGCAGAAACCACCCCGGGCTTCCCAGGATTTACAGCTATGTCCATGCACGCGTGCATCATGTGCATGCCTAGACAATTTATACAGAGGGCTAGCCGGATTTCGATAATTGTAGAAAGGCCCTTGTGCACAGAAGGAAAATTTTCAGTAGGACCACCTCTGAGTTTTTCTATTTGCAATATTTATCTTTATAGCAAACACTCCGAGTTTTATATTCCTTGCATTTTTCTTACATTTATGCCCCCCACACTGTTTCTTTCATATCTTGAGCATTTTAAGTTAGAATTTCATGATTTCGGTTTCATTTTATGCTTGTTTCATCCTCCATCTAATGGCATTAATAACTTCAGATTGAACAATGTATTAAATAGGCTCTATTTTCATGTGCTCCGTATCTCTTACTTTTCATGCTAATTCCCATTATTCATCATTGTTTCACAAATTGACTCTAAATTCGAACCATAATCTTTGCTCTTTAATTTAACAAGTTGTAGGGCATATTTGTACATCATTCACATTGCATGTTTTTTACTTGCGTAAAATCAAATAAAAATTGCATCTTTTCCATGCATCATTTTACTTTGTTCTTGCATCATTCTAATATTATTTTATCTGCATATTTTATTTGCATCTCATCTGCAAGAATACCTGAAACTAGAAGATACTCACTCTTGAATTAAAACAATAATTTTCGATAAATCGATGAAGAGGCATGTATCCTTGTGTTCGACCTTGGTATACTTGCCAAGTAAAATAACTTCCACATATTTGAAGTTGTGATTTTTGATCGATCGTAAATTGTTTCCTATACTACAACAATTCTTTAGTATTAAAGAAGCAAATTTGTGATTCATCAGAGCTCGACCGAGCCACCACCCGCGCCTCCAACCTCAGAACACCAAAGCACCTTCAGAGCCTCGTCGCTTCGCCACGTGTATATTTGGGCTCGACCCTCTCTCCGCACCTAGCCCCATGTGCATGAGGCACATAGGTAGGGAATAATTGTGAATGACCCCTCCACCTCTCGTAAATTGCTTTCGGGTCACCCTCACACGTAAAGCACGTGCTTGCTTGGGAATTTTGCACCCATGTCCCAACATCTTTTGATAATTATAGATACATCCTCTCAAGGGCTATTTTAAGATAAAAACTTTATTCTATTCGTATTTAAGTCCCTAAAACTTCAACATTGAATATTTTTTGCATTTTAAATCCAAATCATACATATTTTATGTCAATGTGAAGCGTGTTTCCTGCTCTATATTTGACATGTTTGTTGGACAAATTAGAGGCATTTAAATATCAAATATTAGTTGAGGATTTGAACCTCTTGTGCAATCTTGATTTGACATTCTTTCGCAATTTAATTCGAGCAAAATTGATTTATATGTTGGAGCTTAGTTAAGGAGGATTGATATTTATTCCCTAACTTCTCTATGGTTTAAAAATCATTTCGTGGAGGATTAAATTCTGGGTAAATAAAGTAATTGTCTTGAGAATTATCATTGATTAATCTCGAAAATTGTAAGAGTATATTTATTTATTGAACTTGTAGCTTGTAGCTTAGAATTACACTGATGAATCTTCTATATGTAATTTATTTAGAGGATTAATTGGCTATTCATTGGGATTCAAATCCATGTCTCTCCATTTATTTTTCATTTTTTTATTCTCTTTTTATATTTAACCCTTTGTCTTTTTACTTTATTTTGTGACATAGAAATTAACTATTGCAAACAATTAACTATTTGGATTAACTTGAAACCACCATTAAAAAATACATTGTTCCCTGAGTTCGACCTAGGTATACCAACCAAGTAAAAATACTCTACAATATTCAAAGCTTGTATTTTTTGATGAATTATTTTCTATCTTGGTATACTAACGAATAATATCATCGTTAGATATTTAAAAACGAGTAATTTACTGACATGTTTTAGAAAAAAATATCACGATAACTCAATTTTGTTTCAGTGCCCATTGATTGTTTATTAATGCAAGTCATTGTTCACACTAAGACTTTGACATGTAAAACACATTGGACATACAAAATTGTGTGTCCATAAATACATACCCCTTGCCCTTTATAAGTGTGTATATCTGACATCAGAAAATGACATCAGAATATGGACGTACATACCACCCATTTTATGAGGTAATTAGCACTAACGACCTAATTAGCTATATACTTTATTTGCGTAATTGCAAGAAAACAACTGGAACCACTTGATGTGTATATAATACTGAACGCAAAATCTACAGAAAATGAGGGAAAATTAAATGCGTATCCTCAGGTAAATGTATAGTATTGTAGTTACTATACATCAACTATCGTATCAACCTGTAGTCCGATGAGTTGTTAACTACAACATTAATTAAGCTTGTGTCTCCAAATCACGTGATCTAATGAACGTCCCGTGGAACCCGTACGGAACCCGCGACGGCAGCTTCACAGCCGCCTCCACCCGCATCTCCGCCGCATCGACAATAAGCAACTCCGACTTCGCCGACTCCTCATCATGCACGAATGTCAGAACGTACCCTTCGTCCTCCGAGGATGACTGGGAGGGCGACGGCACAAAGCATGGCTCGCCGCCGTACCGTCTCCCTCCGAAGAGCAGCTTCTCGACTTCACCAGTCGAGAGGTTTACCTTCGCGAATCCGGAGACTTTCGGCCACGGTTCAGTGATAGCCAAGTAGACGAACCGGGTTCTCCGGCCCAGGAGGCCCCGGTTCACCATACCGGCCTCAAGGTTGACATGGTCGGCGGCCCGAAGAATGGCCCGGAGTGTGGACCGTCCGGTCCGCATGTCAAGCCGGATTTCGGACAGCACGGTCCGGATGCCCTCCTCGTGCTCGTTGAACACCGCATCCGGCGGTGTCATGCACGAGCCTATCACGACCAACTCGTCCGTCTCCGGCTCCTCCCACGCATTACAGAGGTGGAAACAAAAGCAATCTGGGACCTCGATCCACCGTATCTCCGATGCCGAGGCTGCATACTTCGGCAACACGCCGAACCGTACCTTCTTGTCTTTGTCGTAAACCACCGGCGAGCCGCCGCCGATCATCTCCTTCAGATTGAACACCACTTGCTGGTCGGGGATAATGGCGTAATTCTCGGTGATGGCGAAGTCGTGCATCATCGTTGGCTTGTCGAGAGGGATATCGACGTTCGTCGATTTGGTGCCGTCGGGCGTGAACCCGAAATACCCGAGATGTGGCTGACTGATGACATCGTAGCTCAAGGCGAACATCTCGCCGGATTTAGGATCTAGCTTCGGGTGTGCGATCATCGAGGAACGTAATTGCCCCTCGAAATCGTACCTATCGTATATCAAAAGATTATTCCACATTAAAACATGTTTTGAACAAATAATATTACGTGATTTGTCTCGATAGTACCTTCCGACTGTCTTCAGGTCGCCGTCGGGGGTTACGTGAACATGGTAAGGGAGATCATCCTCCGACATTGCGAGCAACCGACTATTGAAGTAAACAAGCCCTGCATTGGCAACTCCAGTCCCACCGCGGCCGTCGACGAGCCCGAACATCCGCCTAGCGAAGAACAAGATTAGTCTCGCTATACCGGAGTGGCCGTGTAATTCCCCTACAGCCTTTGGGAATACCGGCCTCCCCAGGGCTCGTTCTTGAACGAGCCTAGCCGTCTCGGTGAACCGACAAGCGTAACTCGCGCTGCCTCCATGGATCTTGACGGCATGGATCATGCCATCTCCATCGAAGAAATGGTGCCCGGCGACGGGCTCGAAGAGCGGGTTGGCACCATTGCGGACGTAGACCCCATCGAGGCCTGCCGGGATGTGGCCCTCAACTGGGAGCCCGTGTTGAACCGGCTGCTCCTGAACCGGGGAGAAGTTCCCGGCGAGCTGGACCGCCGGGTCACCGGTTCGAGGTAGCTGGCGGGCGCGTTCAAGACCGTTGCGAATAACCTGCTCGAAAACCGTGAAGCTCTTGCGTGGATTTGTTTTCAATGGATGATGAGATGGATACTATTGTACATACCACTTGCTCGATGGCGTCTAATGCTGCCGCTGCCGCCTGCTGGAGGGGATTCCATCTGGTACTTGCGACGGCTTGTTTGGGAGTGGGCAGACGACTGGGGATGAGGAAATCCGCGGAGGAGGAGCATCGAACGGCGGTGGCGAGAGGCAGTCGCGAGATACGTAGAGGCTGCATGGGGTGGCTTGTCGTTGAGCATGGAGTGATGGGCAGTCTTGGCTTCAACATGCTCGTGGATGCAATATTGAGAGAGAGCGCGAGAGAGCTGTGGAGAATCGGGAGATCATGACGAGGAAAATTTGGGGATATATAGAGTGGAAGTGGATTGTCTAATGTGGCATGGGTTGCAACAGACTCTGAGCTGATCGATCTTGATCGAGCGGTTCACACGAATTCTCATGATTCAGGTCCACAAAAAGTGCAAATTCTTAGAAAAATTGGGAATATATAGAGTGGAAGTGGATCGTATGATGTGCCATGGGTTGCAGCAGACTCTGCTGCACGTCGGGAGCTGATCGATCTTGATCGAGCGGTTCCCACGAATTCGCATGATCCGGGTCCACAAAAAATGCAAATTTGTGTAAACCGCTCGATCAAAATCGAGCGACTCCCGGGCGTGCAACAGAGTTTGCTGCAGCCCATAGCACAAAAGATGATCCTCTTCCATATAGAATTTGTGGGGGAGGGAAGTTGTATGAAGTTCGAGCGATTCACACGGTAAAAGCTCAAAAATATCTTGATTTTGTGTGAACCGCTCAATCTTAATCGAGCGGCTTACTACATCCAGTTTTTACAGCCGGATCCGGTTCCACGGAGATGACGGGGTTTTTATGGCATTACCCCACTATATTTATTTTATTGGACTTTTTTATTCAACCGTCTCCAAAGCTGAAAAAAGCATTTTTTTGGCTCATGATTTTGGGACGAAGAATATCTGTTCCGTTTCAAAAGGGATAAGGCGCCATTTGAGATAGACGCCCAACTGGCACATCTCCTTTGACAACTTTGCTTAATGACGTAATGAAACGTATCACCGGACATACCGATGATCGAATCATTCGCCGCCGCCGCCGACCATCCGCCCTAGTCCCACCAACGCGTGCCGATCTGCTCTCCAGCTACTCCTTGAGTTGGATGACGGTAGACGGAGATTTAATTTATCTTCAAGTGTGACGGGTTGCCAAAATTTTCCATGGGCACACCCTTCTTCCTCCTCGCGCTCTCTTTTCTATGGAGTGAGATCATGCAAAAACGGCACCCATGATAAGATATACTAACCATGACTATGATTTCAGCAACGTGATTGGTGAGAGATGGGTCGTGATTCGATTAGAAATAAAATACAGGCGAGAGTAACTGGTGGTCAAAAGAAAAAAAAGGATATCACCGGTCTATTCTATTGATCGTGCATGGCTTTTAACTTGCTTGCCACTTAAGATGTGTACATCCCGGTGGTCAAAATTACGCCATTACTGGTGGATTAATATAATAGAAGATCGACCTTACGTACCTAACCTAAACTGAACCACGCACGATGATCAGATGCAAATTAGATCATATACAGATCACACGATATCGTCACCTTCGTTTTCCTCAAAAGGTTGGAAGCAGATGTGTCCATCGAAATCAACAACAGGGCAAGAATCCAAACCATAGTGGATTCCACTCCATGGGTTGCATTGATCACACATCGACATTTCCAACTATAATCCGGAGAACATTTGTCGTTCTAGTCAGTGCACACATCATCATGGTATACAGCAGGGTTTAAAAAACCGGACCAGACCTGCCGGTCGGACTGGTTGGACCGGGAAGCGACTTCGATCCGGTCTCTTCGGTTGATTTGTGTAATTAATTTTTAAAAAATAAAAAAATCGGGTCGGACCGGTGGTTGGACCGGGTTGACCCGGATTGACCCAATTTTTATGGTTTGGTAAATTTTAAAAAATAAAGGTTAAATAATGAAATAATAGGATTTTTATCACTTGTGCCCTTCTTAACTTCATCGATATAAGTTATATCCCTCTCTTTTTTGGAATATACGTTCTGTCAATACTTTCTTAGAGTAATTTTCTAGAAGCAACAATAAATAAATGATTATAATATTATATTAATATATAATTCTAGAAAATGTGATTAATTTTTGTAGAGTTTTACTCGAAATAAGTGATAATCTTATTCTATTGAAATATTGGACATTTTAAACTATTATTTCATTGATATATAAATGCATACTTATATATATGTATCCGATTTTATCGGTTCAGAAAACCGGTTCGACCGGTCTGACCATTAAATTAAGACCGGTCCGATTTTTTCCGAGTCGATAGGAATGATGACGTCATGCTGATATCATCATCGGTCCGATCAGTTGGGACCGGCGGTCCGACCCGATTGGACTAAATCGAAGACTGACCGGTTCAATGTCTAGTTCGGTTTCTAAAACCTTGGTATACAGTGGTGGCTGTTGCTTAGCTCTCTCTTCCATTTTCTTAATTACTTAATTAGGAAGCTCTGGTACGAAGCTTGATTAAAATGGAGACATCGTCCTCACTGCGTACGTACTCCTTTGGCACTCGGCCAACTCTTGCATGAGACTTTCGCTGCAATTCGTCACACGCACGCTCCCTTTAGTCATCATATAAAATCAAGTAGCAATCTGCGAATCCTTATTTCCACGTTTAACCTGCGAGCCCTTACTTCCCAGGAAAATATTTCAAAGGTCGTGTGATGTATAACGTTGAATATGGATTATTCACGCAAGTCTTTAATTAATCAGGTGACGATGGTCCCAAATTTTAAATTCGTGGCAGGTAGAATAGTGTTAATTCTAGGGATAAAAACGATCGGACATGGATACGAGTACATGTGTAATCGTATCCTTATCTATTTTAAAATATGAATACGAATGCGGATACGGATATTGACGGATACGAAAAATGTCTTACAATATTCTTAAAAACGAATACGAATGGAGGCGAACGTAGAGGATGCGAGGGGTGAGGTCGGACAACCGGTCAGCCAAGGTCGGTTTTGACCTCGGATCAACGAGCCCTGAGGTGAAAGATGAATCGTTATCCTATGATTCACGAGTGCCGAGGGGATCCTCTGCAGTGGTGATGTGCTTCTGTAACCGTGGGAACCACTCAATCTTGATCGAGTGGTACCGTGCAAAATCATGTGAACCATTTGATCAAGATCGAGCAGTTCCCACGGTCACAGGGACGAAGCCAGGAATTTCTACTTGAGGGGGGGGGGAGGAGGGCTGATGTGCCTAAAGTCCCACACGATCTGAGTAGAGATAAAATCAATCAAGGGTCGTTGCGACCCGGATCTCGCAGATCGGACTCAATGAAGAAAATTAGACCACCAAATAAGAGTAATCAAAAATGAAATCCGAATAGCGGTCTCGTTGTTTATTTAACCTGGTATAGTGACCAGGATTGAACTCAAGGAGTACGGATTGGCTCAAAAGAGCCTACGAAGTAGTCGAAAAATAAAAAGAAAGAATAAAATATTTTTTGATGGATTTTATCTTTTTAATTTTTTTGTGTTTTTAATTACAAAAAATATGAGAAAAAGGGCAAAGAGCACACCGACAATAATTTATTAAACACCAACAAACAACTCCAAAAATTACAATAAAATTATTTTTGTGTTTTTTTTATATTTTAAGTGTTTTTGATAATTTTCTCAGAATTTTGTGATTTTTAATTGATTTTATAAAAATAGAAAAAGGCTGAAAATCAGAATTAATGTGTGCAGCCAGATTTGAAAGGCTAATTAGAAATGTGTAATTAGCCTCTAAAGATATTGAGACAATTTTTATGAAAACGAGATATAAAAACTAAGCTACAGAAAGAGACGTTTGCATTTTTTATATTTTATAGAATTTTTAAGAATTTTTATAAGATTTTTGGGTTTGTAATTTTTAGATGTTTTATAAATCCAAATTCAACCAAAATTAGACTGAAGCTAAAAGTCACTAAAAGAAACATTAAGTAATTTTTTGTAGAATTTTTAAAAGGTTTTTTTATATTTTTAATTGATTTTTCAAGTCAAACAGTAACAAAAATGCGTGTTTTTGAATTTTTAAAATATCAAAACAACTCAAAAATGTCCCAAAAATTTAATAAAATTTTTAAACAGTGGCAAGAGCCACGTATCCAAATTTCACTTGGTTTGGAATTAATTTGATATTTTATTCAACCAATACAAAAGCCACAGCACACAGGGACCTATATGTAATTAATGAAAACCTTTCAGTCAATTAATAACATGCTCACTAAACCCAAGACTGAACTTGCAAAAATCCCAATCAAGCATGCATCTGACACGTGATTCACACTTAGAGGGACTAAAATTTCATTTCTATTAATAAAGATGCAAACAATAACAACACTAAATCCGAGGATGAAATATGCAATTAACCCATGAGTCACCCGTCGATGCACGTGCTCCACATACAGAGGGACTGATTTGCAAATAAAAAAACACAAGGTCCAAGATGTAAATATTCTAAAATAAAAACAACTAAAACTAATATTTACAAGACTAAACTACAAATACAAAAGGAGGAGGGGCCTAAGGTAAATTTACCCCTTTATTAAGATCCATGGCTGGCGGAGGTCCGCGTGTTAGATCTGACGGCTGAGAGCGGTGGGGACCCTTTCGCTGATGAGCGGCCTGGATCTGATCTTCAGATGGATCGACGGTCGGGAGATACCCTCAGATGGACGGATATGATCTAATCTGGCACGAAGGGGGCTCGATCGATGGTAAAGGAGGGACCCGGATGAACTGCTCGCCGGCGACTTTCGTCGGGCCAATACGCGTGTTGGGGTCTTCCTCTGCTGCTGCTCGGAGAAGGGAAATGAAGCTCAAGATGCTCCGCAGCGAACGATATGCTCCAATAGGGCCGAGAGCGTCTGGAGAGCTCCGGCGACGAGAGGCTCATGGAGCTCCTGTGCCCAAGTGGTTTAACCTCCAGATGAGGTCCTTCTTCGATTCTACCTGCACAGAAAGAAATCTGGATCAAGGACAAAGTGCCCCGACCCGGTTATGGGTGGAACGGGTGGTTGTGTGGAGCGAGGCAAAGGTCTCTGGCGAGGCGACGACGGAGGAAACCTAAGACCTGATTCCGGGAAGAACCAGAGTGATCGGACGTGCGTTGAAGGTGTAGAGGGGTCTTGCGGAGGTGATGCAATGATCGGATGGTCAAAAGGGTGATCGGAATGGAGTGGGTCGACCGGAATCGACCGGCGGCGCAAAATACAAAACTGGGAATGGAAGTCGATCTAAGTGCTACAGAGGCTACCTGATGATCACAGACGTCTATGCTGGAGGTGGGTGACCTCCTGGGATCCTCGCCACGATGGGGTGACGCCTCCAGAGGCTCAAGCTCGTCGATGGGCAAAGCACGGCGGTGAAGACCACTGGACCAGGGGCTAGACCGCTCCTTTCCTCGCTGCAACACCTCCTAGGGCATGTTGTCACTCAAGGCTAGAAGATGGAGGTCCTGGGAGTCGAAGACGAGGGCCAGAGGTGCAGAGGAAGGTGGCTGGAGTTTAGACTATATAGTGGTAGGGGTCGGAGAAGATGGGAGTCGGGCACGCAAATCAAAGCTCGAACCCCTAGAAAGAACCTCGGGCGTGGATCATGGATGAATCGTGGGTAATCAGGGCCCGGGGTTTTAGGAAATGATGATCGAATCAGCGAGGGAAAATTCAGCGAAAACGGGTCAGAAAGCGGGTTCGGGTTCTAAATGGTCCGGGGGCCGGGGAGTTGACCAGGGGTCAACAATCCCCCGTGGCCCAATCAGAACCTAGTATTTATTAAATATTTGTAAATTAAATAAAAAATATTCAATGATTTTATTTCAAAAAATTTTCAACATGAAAAATATTTATTATTTTTCAAAGTATTTTCTATTTATTTATTCTTTTGAAAAATAAATTATGTATATACATTATATTATTATTATATACATGTATATGTACATATGTATTTTTCATTTTTATTTTTAATTGTTTATTTTTGTACAATTATCCCTATTTTATATTTTATTTATTTACAACATAAAATATGGGAGTCAAAATAATTTTTATTTAATTTTTATTATGTATTTACAAGGGTAACATATATATATTTACATGGTATGTACAAGGGGAAGAGAGAGAGAGAATTTATTTTTACTTTATTTCGATTTTTCTTATTTTTATTTTATTATATATACACACACATTATGGGAAACCCATATATAATTTTATTTTTTGAGGAAATAAAATATATACACTAAGAAGGGGTTTATGTGCAAGGCTGAGTTACCCTATCTCTCTACTTATTTTATTTTAAGGTCAGGCCCATGTTGAGCCCTCCCTTAGGTTTTGGTCACTCAATATTTATTCTAATTATCTTCCTCTTTTTCTTTATTTCTTTATTCCTTTATTTTTAAACAAAAATATGCTAATTATTACCATTTACACAATGCATGCATTTTGACAAATTATTGTATTTACAAACATTTACATGGTATTTTACCAAGGTTTCTAGCTAAAATAAAGGAATAAAGAGTGATGAATGGTGATTCATCAGTGGCCAAATTATTGAGACTATATATATAATTTATCTTTGTTACAATTTTGCAATGTAACTATTAGAATGTGTTTATAAGTGTATTTCACAAAGATATTATTGTAAACTTATGATTTTACAAAAAATATCCCAGTAAATATTGAATTGATAAAAAGATTCTTACAAAATTCTTCAAATCAAAATACACTTTCATTGACACGATGTTAAGCTATACCATTAAAATTAAGATTTTTAAATAATTAATATTATATCGCTCCTAATGTAGGAACTTACATGATATATATAGAGATAAATGGGGCTGCTCCCTGGGAGTAGCCAACGGGCTATTCCCACCCCCATTTTCTCCCAATTTTTTTTATTTTTTTGGAAAATAAAAATTTGTATATTCATACTATATCCCTATAACATTCCATTAAAATTTTGTCAGAAACAGAGACTCCTACGACCTCCATTCAAACATGATCGATTTAAAAAATCATGCGACCGTTAAAAAAATGACGTCTGGGTGGAGGGCTTAGGAGTCTCTGTTTCTGATGAAATTTTAATAGAATGTTAGAGGGATATAGTGATGAATATATAGATTTTTATTTTTGAAAAAAAAATAAAAAATGGGAGGAAAATAGGGGTGAGAGCAGTCCCGTTGGCTATTCCCAAGGAGCATACTCCTTTTTCCCATATATATATATATATGTACCAATTTTATATAATATTGCATATATATGTTTTAGAATAGATATATAAACAAAAGTACTTTGATGTCCACATATATATATATATATACGTGGGTGTATTTGTATATTTGTTTTAATATATACATGTAGATTTATTTTTAATTATAAATAATAAAGTCATTTATGTTTTTTATATATTTGATATAGTTTTTAAGGAAATAAATACATATATTAGTTCTGTATCATAATAAGTCATTCAATTCAAATATAACACATTTCCTAATACTATGGTCTCCTTAGCAGGACATGAACAACAAACCTAACTTTTATGGAGTGCCTAACATATAAATTCAAGATGTTGTCAAAGAGTTGTTTTTTTCTTGTGATATTGCAAACGTTGAAGTGGATTTTATATCTTATATATAATTTTCAAGGTAAGGTAATACATTATCCATATTCGTTGATATCAACATCAACATCCATAATTATGTAGATATAGATATGGAAATACTTATATGCTTTTCCATAAATGACCATTTATATCGGCATGTTGGTATCTTTTGTAGAATGATATTAGTCTTTATACTCTATATTATTATCTTAATAATTCCACCTTTTTGTTGAGTTTATTTATTTTTAAATGAAAGTGTTTAAAAAGATATAAAATATGTATTGTACAATATGTAAATGCTAATAATCAATTATATTTTTTCAATAAAGGGAATAGTTTACTCAATAAATGAGTCTATATGGATGTTTTTTAAATATGTCATATTTCATCCACTTTAGGTATACAATAATAAATAACATTTGTTATGTTAGAATAAGTGATGAATGCCATATGTATTACTATATCATTAGTGAAGGATCATATATAGTGCTTATCTATTGCTATTTTTTAGAATTTGAACTAATCATCGTGATAAAAATTGTTGAAGCTCAACGTTTCTATATGGAGCACCATAATTGAAATAACAATGGGTATTGCATTTATCTTTAATTTCAAGTATAAAAAGATCGTTTCACAATGAAATAATAGATGACATTAACAATTTAAAAATATACATTATGATGAAGAATTTAAAAAGAACACTATATAGTTACTTTGTTGTTGGGGTTATGTGTAACATATAGTTACGTAAAACATACAAATGTTGATAACTATTTGATTATTGCATTCATGTCATATTATTTATTTTTTATTGGGAGATGGGAGAGATTATGATAGCATTAGACAGATACATGTATGGATATAAGTGTTCCCATATCATTATCTGTTTTTAAATACGAATGCGATGCATATATAAATTGACAGATGAAAAGTATGCTACCATATATGTAAAAGATAGATATCAATACAGAATGGATACCGATTGCAAAGGAATAATATTATAAATACTCTATATATTAGCTTAAATATACATGTATTAAATGGAATACAAATAATATAATATACTAAATATGCTTATATTGTTGTAAACGGGATCAACGAAGCATATATTAAACAATAATCACATGGATCCAATTGAACGGAAATAAACGTGTTACAGATTAATACCATTAAGGCATACATTTCCAATCCATTATCCGAATATGATAAAGGAACCGATTAATCACACGGAAACAAACAACCGGACGAGATCCAGAAAATGGTAAGCAATAAATAAATTGCGGCAAATAAAATGAAGAAAAATTAGTTCAGAGATCATCGAATTGTCCATGAAATGAACTGTCCTTAGAGAGGATTTCGCCCCCACAATAACGGTGTGAAGGGTACTGACGATCCGCTCCCAGGATACGACGGTTCACGGTCTTCGTCCACACACACCGATGAGACCGTCCTCGAAAGCACCTCCGAGAACTTGCAGCCGAGAAGAACAGGGTCGCAGATACGAGAAGAGAGAACAAGAGCGACGGTGAGTGGTGTTTCTTACGAGTGAAGAAAGACGGCGTCGGGTGAGGGGTATAAAAAGAGAGGCTCGCGTGCCCTAGCGTGCGGTAACCTTTGGTTTCTGAAAACGCCCCTCAACGAGCGTGTCCCTTCGAATTCCACAACCGCGGCTAAATCGAGCCGTTTGGTCGAGTCAGATTTTCAGTGTGATCGAAATCAAATTAATCTGCCTGATTAATTTAATCGATCAGTCAAATGAAACTCACAGCAAAAATATCGAGGTCCGAATTGACTCTCCCGAGCCCGAGCCCGAGCTGGAGACGAGCGGAGCGCGCGTGTGTGGTCCTCCATTCCTCCTCTCTACTATTGCTACAAGAGCTTGGGGTGTGAACTCGTATATAAGTCCACCAAAAGTTTATAGCTCCAAGGTATGGTATTAAACTTCAACCCAAACTTATCAATGTTTCAAATTTGGGAATTCCCAAATTTCCCTCCAAACCATTTGATTTCCCAATTGAAACCAAATTAACTCCAATTGTAATTACATAGATTTTCCAATTAAAATCTAAATACAAATTTTTAATCCAACATATATTTTAACAATTATATCAAATATGATAAAATAATACATGCACTTATGTTATATAAAGTTGTAAATAAATGTACAATTATATAGGGTTTAATGGGATTGCTCCTTGGGGTAGCTAACATGAAGCTCCCGCGCCACTTTTCGATGATTTTTTTTGTTTTTTTGAAAAATATAGTTATGTATTTTCATCACCATATCCCTCTATTACGTTGGTCAAATTTTGACAGAAACAGAGACCCTTATGCCCTTCATCTAGAACAAAAATTTTAATGGTCTTAGAATTACTGTAATCGACATGTTCTAGATGGAGGGCATATGAATCTCTGTTTCTGATGAGATTTGCACAACATATTATAGGGATGTAGTGATGAAAATACATGATGTTATATTTCAAAAAACAAAAAAATGTTGAAAAATGATGTGAGCCAACCAATTGGCTACACCGAGGGGGCAACCCCATTAAACCTTTATATATGCGGATATATCGATTTAGATATAGATTTTTGTTGATATGAATGTGATATCGATATTCGTATCCATTTGAAAAGAGATGAGGATACAGATGTCAGAATTTGTATGATATTAATACAATGTTGGATCAGATACAGATGTATTTATATCTATACTACTTGTAAATGAGAGATGAGGGCATTGTATACAATTATTATTTTTCATAATTAATTATTTCACATATAAATTAAATTAAATTATTATAATATAATATATATAGAGATTTAATTGGGAGACATGGGGGCCAAGCCCCCTCCCGCCCCCCTTGTCTCCGTCTCTGCACGATCACAGCAGACGCTGCTGCATTTTGGCCACAACAGACGATCCAATCCCTCACGAGTGGAGTTAAAAGGGTGCCACTAAGGTGGCACGGGGGAGGGGGGGGGAGGGGGAGTAGCCACTGAGGAGATGACACATGTCTCAGTTGATAAGGTTGACTGTGTGATCCCTCGATGGCCTCCAAACTAAATTGCATGAGTGTAACTATGGGGGGACTACCTTGGTATGCTGAAAATAGTTTGGGAATCGAATCATTACGTTTGTAAGTTTGGAGACCAGATTGATATCAAATGGAAAGTTGGGAAACCTCCTTATAAGATTCTTTAGACTATGATAACCAAAATCACCGTCGTTGTATCATTGGATGTTAAATATATAAAAGTAGATTATGTCATTGTATCTGAACTTGTCATTGTCATATCTTACAGTGTTAAGTATATGACAACATATACTATTTGTTGCAAATAATATTTTTGTTCTTATTATTCACGGTGGATGTTATTTATTCACTACCAAAGTTTCATTTAAAAATAATAAATTGTTGACGTTTTCATTAAAATTTAAGCAAAAATCAATGGATAACTATTGTTATATGATATATTGTTAATAATATTGGAATAAATACAATATTGATTGTGAGTTTAAAGATCTAATCATTAAATAATACTCGTTGTTGTATATTTAATTATCTACATAAGATATGTTAATTGATATTATTATTTGCTGCGATAAGCTAATTTTGTAGCGGTTTATGTATATTATATTGTAAAAATTATAATTTCTATTTCAAAATGAATAACATATTTATAGTTACTTTCTAACCACCATTCCCTTACAGTAACAACTATCTACTACATTAGAATTCTTATATTTACTCTCACAAAATTGATCTATATTATTTCATATCACATATTCTGAAAATCATCACTATACCATATGTTACAAAATCATTATTGTAAGTGTAATTCGCTATAAATGCCATATAGGTTTTTGTACTATTCTACAGATAGTTCAGATAACATCGATCATCAGTTTCATTTTGTAACGTCCCAGGCTTAGGTCCCCGACCCGTTATCGAGAAAAATCGGTCCTGACAACTTGTTGGGTTCGAATCCAATTGAACCCGTTGACAACCACCCAAAATGCTTAAGCCCAAGTTATCAAGTAGTAATCTCCACCACTTATAAACCACACCCACGCTTCGTGAGTTTTAGGTATGACGCTATGTTTGGGGTTGGGGTGTTACAACCTTCCCCACTTATATTCGCAACGTCCTCGTTGCGACATGGCACATCACTAATTCCCAGTGACAGTGACGGTCGCACGCTCCGGGTAGCCTTTTCCTCCAACCTCTTTCTAGGGGCGGCTCCACCTCTCGGGTAGCCCTTTACACTACCAGAGGGAACATGGCTTTGATACCATTTGTAACGTCCCGGGCATAGGTCCTCGGTCTGTTATCGAGGGAAACTGGCCCTGACAATTTGTTGGGTTCAAGTCCAATTGGACCCGTTGACAACCACCCAAAATGCTTAAGCCCAAGTTGTCAAGTAGTAATCCCCACCACTTATAAACCACACCCACACTTCGTGAATTTTAGGTATGGCACTATGTTTGGGGTTGGGGTGTTACAACTAGTGAAATCTATGCATATTATGGTATGATTAATATCATATTCAAGGACTGTATCCATGAATAATGCATGTTATGAACATTATTCCTAGTTGGGGAATATAGAAGATTTACAAAGATTCATTGTAGAAAATATTTATCCAGCTAATTACCTATGCATGGAGTTATTTGTAATAGCATAAGGAGATTTGATTTTTCGCTAGCTGGTTTGACCTTATCTCGGTACATGGCGTTAGCTCATACCCTATATTTTTTGTGTTTTTATTGCAGGTCAGAGTAAGGACAAATTTAGTGGCAATAAGGACAAATTTAGTGGCAGTTCGAGACTTGTTGCGAGGGCTAAAGGAAGGATATCATTGTACCCACTGGAACGAAAGATCTTGGATATGTATTAGAGATGTATATCTTTTTTAGGGATAAAGGAAGGTTAAGATGGTTCCTCCTATTATTTGTGATATCATTGATGATCGAGAGTAACATTCAGATCCGACGTGGCATTTGATATATTTCCGCTGGTCACCGAGGATCCGGGCTGTTACTCATTTAGCCTTCGCCACATGTTCTCCTATCTTCTCTGCTTTCAGCCTGACTTCCCGCACCTGCATCAACATCATTGGTATGCTTCAGATGTATACCACATGAATCTCATTTCTAAGATCACATATACCACAAAAATCACATTTCTAATATGTTCTTTCTTCATACATATACCACAAAAATCTCATTTCTTAGATGTTCTTTCCTGCCAGTGGTGAGTATAAAAGCTATGTCTACTTATTATATATTATGATAAATTGGTCTAAACAACATCTAATTCATCACAGGAATTTTAGTCTCATCACACTAGATATATAATAATCTTTGATCTCTACGTCTCCTTGCCCATGAAAGATCTTAATGGATCAAGGAGTCACGTCTTGCTGACTTTACTTGACCTTCCGCCTCTCTCTCTATGCACTACTAAAAAACATAGAACAGGCCACGGTTGAGTATCGTGGCTTAATGTCATATTACCGTTGCCTAAGAATATTGGCCACGGTAATATTACCGTGGTTTATACCACCGTGGCTTATAGTTTACCGTGGCCAAAAAGGTTACTTTTTCGCCACAGTAGACGTACTGTGGCTATATTGTTTTGGCCACGGTAAATTTACCGATGAAAAAACTTTCAAGCCACGATTTAATAGCATGACAAATCTATTTAAGCCACGGTTTAATAGTTGTGACGACAGAGATTTGGCCATGGAAGTTGTACCGTGGCAAAAAAAGAAGACTTTAAAAAAAATCAATGCATGTATCAATTACTCATTTAACAAAATCCCCAATGATATGCATATGCTATTCGATGTTCATTCCCTGTACTGCCATAATCACATGGTGAACATGCATACACATGATAAATCTACATACAAGGTAACAAACAAACTTATGATAAGCATAAACACACAAGTTGAAAAAGTGCATAATCTTCATGTCAACATAAGGTTTTTACCAAAATAAGAGCTAATTAACGTTCAATTAGCTAATAAAACATTAAAATGTATATGACCTTTGACATCTAATAAGATTAGATGTAACATAAAGATCCATCTAAAATTAAATGCTATTCATCTAAAGCGAAATCATTAAAATCTGCATCATCTTCTGAATTTTCATCATCATCTCTTCTTGCACCCATGCCTTTGTTCATTGCAGATGATGAACACTCTCTTTGTGATGAACGACTGCCCTTCGATGATGACGCCTCTTGTGCTTTGGCAATGATAGAAACTGATTTTGCTATCTCTCCTAGCAAGACCTCTAATCTTGTGACTCGATCATGTAAGTTACTATCTGGTTGGTCTCTACGTCCATAGTACTTGGATGGATTAACCCCTCCGCCCACTCCCCTCACGCGTCCTGGATGTTCAGGTCCAGTAGCTTCTAGATATGCTGCGTCTGGAGAGAAAGGAGACCCATCATCTGGGTGTTGAAGTGCCATCATTTGCTCCTGATGCAATGAAATAAAAAGAATTTGAATTAATACATATATTAAATTGAATTTGAAACATAAGTAAATTAACTTACATGTTGCTTTTGCAATTTCTTATCATGCCACATTCTTGAGCCATCTTTTCCTTCTCTACTTTTTGAGTATATAAAAAGATTGCAACGATCAGCATCAATACCCTTTTTCACCTGAATGTAATTATATAAATAAATATATGAGGTAATGCATAAAAATTACTTAAATTGAAAAAAATAAAAATTACATACCAACTCGTGCTTTAACTGCTTGGTATTTTTTCTACCCATGCGATGAGCTGCATGTGTTAACTTTGATCGATTATGTGCATTCCTGCATTGCATTGCCTACAACAATATAATTTCCATAATTAGCACCTATTATTTTCGAACAGAAATCTAAACTAAACAATATCTAGCAGATCTAGGATAATGGAATGTTAACAATATCTAGCAATATCATATATAGGAAACATGGCCTAATATAAAGCATAGATTATATGGACGGAAACTCTTTATCACAAATATAAATATAACTTCATGATATATCTTGTCAAATAGTTTTATGGTCATATATTCATGAACATTATTGAACTAACCACTAAATGTTTGAATCTATACCTTATATTCTTTGGATGTCCAATAATCAACCAAAGTTCTCCAATCTTCTTCAGTTATACCTTCCGGTACATTAGCAAGTAGTTGACTTATTGGGATGTTCTCATCAAAGTGCTGCAAATATAAATAACAAGTCTGGATTATAATTCTATACAAGAATTCATTCCAATGATAAACCTATAATGATTAAATAAATTGATTTTCTTACATCTCTCTTAATCCGAAATCGCCAAGTTCGATGTAACTCTGAAGCATGCGAAAGAATCATCTTGTCCAACTCATCATTGACTTCCCATGAAAATGATTCCTGTAATATATTCTGATTAAAAATTTCATATAAAAAATATAAACAATGTTCCAAAGGTATATATAAACATTACCCTCAATCTCTTCATAAGTAGATCACGCATCTCTTTTGTGGCATCTCTTCGAAAATCCCGGATCGTAATTGGGATAATACTACGAGTGAGTATACCTAAATGACTTTGAAAAAGTTCACTATTGATTCCAACAGCATAGCCATCCACAAGATCTACAAAAAAAGTCTCTCCTGGTCTAAGGCGGTTGAGAGCAACTCCTTGAGCAACACCCCGTACTCTTGGTCTTTTGGACTCATGTGTACTTGGAGTCTCTACATCCTCGTCAGATGGAGTAGCTGATGTAGATGATGGTCTTATGGTAGGAGATGGCGAATGATGCTCATCTGGTGTGTTCTGATCATGTACTCTACGATCAATTGCCCGTCGACGAGAGGCTACCTGATGATAAACAATAGATATTATTCATAGTATAAAAATGATGGAATTTACTGACAAATACGATTTTTATGTTGATACAACATTAAAAAATACAACTTTACCGATGCAGACGATGGCCTCATAAGAGGAGAAGGAGATCGATGATCATCTGCTGTGTTGTGATCATGAACTCTATGATCTATTATTTGTCGACGAGAGGCCACCTGGTGTAAAACAATATAAGTTAATCATATTTTAAAAATGACAACCTTTACAAAAAATTACAATTCCCTTATTCATACATCCTTTAATAAGAAAACATTACCGATGTAAAAGATGGCCTTGAAGGAGGAGATGGCGAACGATGTACATCTGGTATGTTGCAATCATGTACAATATCATCGCTCGTCCGTCGATGGGAGACCACCTTTGTTACAACATGGAAGACAATAATTTATACAAAAGTTCATATTAAAGTGAATAATTAAATATAAATATTTACCAATGATGGTCGTGCAGCGAGAGAGGGTGAATGTTGCTCTTCTTGTGTGTTGTGATCATGTACTCTGCGATCAACTGCCCGTCGACGAGGAGGCATCTGCATTACAACAATCATGACATTATATTAAAACGAGTCTGCAAAGCATATCTCATATATTGTAGCAAGCAAAGCAATAATAATTAGACATAGAAATAATAATTGCATATATTATTACCTTTACTAGTTTAAATTATCTTCTTGATATGCTTCACTTTCCTCATCGGAATCATTTATATCTCTTTCATGCATATTGTAATAGGCTCGCGGAATTGTTCTAACCGGAATTATCCATCCCGGTCTTTCAATATCGTCAACAAAAAAAACTTGTTCAACCTGACTTGCAAGTGCAAATGGTTCCTCTGTCCCCAATATGCGACTTCGATTTAAACTAATACTACAATCTTTGTTTTTTACAAAACCTCTATCTTTATTGAATACATCAAACCATATACATTTGAAAACGACAACACGCTTATCGTGTGTGAAACTGATGTCGATGATTTCAATTACCTCTCCATAGTAGCCATCCAAGCCTGATTGAAGATGAGATTTCACAATTACACCACACATTTGTGTTCTTCTATGTAAGTCAACAGATTTGATTCGAAACTTAAATCCATTAACTGTATAAGTAGTATATGTGTGGACAAATGAAAATGGTCTTTCAGCTAAAATCTGCAACTCAGGAGTCCATCTACTATCTTGACAATCTTTGAGCTGGTTTAGTTTAGATCTAAACCATTGCAAGAAATTATGCGCATAGATAGACTTTCGTCGTTCAAGATTTTGAAACATATCATTGTACTCTTTGAAAAACATGTCAAGTTGTTTAATCTGCATTAATATGTAATAATGAGCCAAATTCATCTCATCGGCATCTAAAAACTTTCGAGTTGCGCCACTTGCTGGCTTTCCATAATCTGAAAGAATAGATAAAATACCATCATCATCATTGTCAACGTCTATGTCATCTTTACTTTCGTCTACAGAGTTGAAGATAACATTTTCATCGTCAAGATATAATGATGAAAAATTAACACATTCTTCGAAGAGATAACCCTCTACTATAGAACCTTCTGGATGCGCCATATTAAATACATGGTCTTTTAACTTCTTAAGAAATCTCTCTACTGGATACATCCATCTGTATTGTACCGGTCCTGCAATTCGAGACTCGTTGGCCAAGTGGACTACTAAGTGAACCATCACATCAAAGAATGATGGTGGGAAAATCTGCTCCAACTTGCATAATGTCTCTACAATATCAGTCTCCCATCTTAGCAAAATAGTAGGATCAAGAACTTTAGAACAAATAGCTTTGAAATAAAAACTGAGCTCCATCAATGGTTCTAATACATTGTCAGGTAGACTTCCACGTAGAGCTAATGGCATAAATACTTGCATATATATGTGGTTATCATGACTCTTTAGGCCAGAAATTTTTCTATCAGCTATATTAACACATTTTGATAAATTTGCTGCATAACCTTCAGGAACTCGAATCGCTTTCAAAAACCTTAAAATAGTTTCTCGTTTTTCAAGTGGCAATGTATAGCATGCATTTGGTAATTCAAATGTATTTGCTCCGACCTCAATTGGATGCAAGTCACTTCTCATACGTAATTGTTGAAGATCTTGTCTACTTCTAAGTGTATCCTTAGATGTGCCTGATAAATTTAAAATACATAGAATGTTGTCCATGACATTCTTTTCAATATGCATGACATCTAAATTGTGTCTAATTTTTAAATCTTTCCAATATGGTAATTCTTTAAAGAATATACTCTTTTTCCTCCAACCGCCAGTTCTAATTTGTTTAAACGGACGCCCAAGTAGAACATTGTAAACATAGATTTCATGCACATCCACGGTGGCAAATTGTATGTGAATACGACAACTGGCCATATAGAGTAGCTATTGTTCATGTTACCGAAAGGATTGAAACCATCACTTGCAATCCCAAGTCTAACATTACGCATCTCACTTGCAAAATCTGGATGGATCAAATCAAATCTTTTCCACTCCTCAGTATCAGCTGGATGGCGCATAAGACCATTACAATCATCTTTTCGTATCTTCTTATGCCATGACATCCATTTTCCAGTTTTTTGTGATTGATAGAGGCGTTGCAACCTAGGAATTAAAGGAAAATATCGCAGAATCTTCGACTTCTGCAACTTTTGATGTTGTTTGTAGCCATTCCTCCTCTCCATGTAAATTACAAATAATATATCTTTGCCACCACCCATTCAAAATAATGTGATCATATACTTCCTTTCGTTTATATCTCTTGTTGTTCATACACTTCCGATAAGGGCAATAAATACAATCCTTGTTAGATCCATATCTGAAACGTGCTCTATCAGAATGAAATGCCCAGTCTAAAAAATCGTGAACTCCTCGATTATATACTTCTATATCTGACAACCGCTTCGTCAACCAAGTCTTGTCCATCTACATAAAGTATATCAATCCATCAGCTAGATATATACAACAGAAGAATATATAAATACAATATGGTCTAAACGGACTCTTCCGAAAGTTGTCTGCCTTGCTTAAGAAAAAAAAGATATTTTTCTAAAGAATTTTTAATTAAAAAAAGATGATGAAAAAAGCTATCTATTATTCGATAAGAGTGGTCACCGTCTATGCTTCCTCCCCCTGCCATTTCTATCTATCCATAGTGGGAGAGGAAGGGAGAAGACAATAAAATGGATGGGAGGAAGTAATCAGACCTGTCAGAGTGGGCTTAATGGCATTAATACTCGATCACATCACTGGCCAATGACCGCCCCAATCGGCCTTGCAATTATCATGGAAAAAGAAAAGCCCCACAATTAAAATCAGATTTTGCATAATGATCTAAATAGGTAGACTGATAGTAGATAGTATTCCCTCGAATCCTCAGTGTATTGGCAGAGGTGATCTATAACTTCTTTTATAGGGATTCTTTCAAGATGGGCACATGTCCAATGCCGTTAGATAGATTTTGATACTATACATATGATCAGAAAGCTAACCATTGATGCCCGTGATGGGAATCTCACACAGAAAAATCTAAGTTTTGAAACTATCTTAAAGAGCCCTGGATAAGTGATAACCCGAAAATACGATCGAGGTAAAGGTCGGAAAATGGTCGTTGCGACCTCAATCACAAAAACGGAGAATATCAAGAAAAATCAACCACTCAACTCAGATAAAAACAATCAAGCACAAAATAGAGCGGTCTAGCTATGGATTAACCTGGTATAGCTCCCAGGGTCGAACACAAGGAGCACGGGTTGGCTCGAAAGCCTACGAAGTAGTCACAATAGAATAAAATACAAGAAAAGTTATTTTAGTGGTTTTTATGAATTTTTAAATTTTTTCTTGGATTTTTAAAAGATAAAGAAAATAGAATAGAGTGAACTCAAGCCAACTTCAACAATTTATTAAACACACCAAAAATAATGCAAAAATTAAGGAAAAATTGTTTTTGTGTTTTTTATGTTTTTAAGTGTTTTTGGTTAATTTTGATATTTTCTGACGGGTAGATTATTTTGTAAAAATCAAACAATGCAAAACAGGAGAGGTACTGTCCAGCAAGGCTTGAGACTCAAAAATAAAATATCTAAGAGTCTCACTAAGCCCTGGAGGTAATTTTCCTATAATCTATGAAGAATAAGGAAAATTTGGGCACCTTAATTATTGTTTTTGGATTTTTAAATTAATTATTAGAATTTTTATGAGTTTTTGAGGGTTTTGCAATTTTTAAGGTTTTTAAGTGATGAAAAATAGCCAAAATTGGCTAGAAAATCAAACCACAAGCAAACAACAGTATCTAATTTTTTTAGAATTTTTGGTGGGGTTTTTATATTTTTTTATGATTTTCAAAGATGAACAGTAGCTGAAATAGATGTTTTTGGATTTTTAAAAATAATAAATGGAAGCAAAAATGTCCTCAAAAATCCCTAAAATTTCTACACCATAGCAGGAGCCATGTGTCAAAATCTCATTGGATTTGGAGGTCGGTTGATATTTTATTCAAAAATGCAAAGGGGGCACAGTGCACAAGGACCGATGTGCAAATACCCGAGAATCTGGGGGCTCTGGTGCAAAATACCCAGCAAGTCACGCGCGTGGCGCGTGGCTGGGGCACACAGGGACCAAATGGTAATAAAAACCACGTTCCAGGACCTTTTGGTAACGGGTACCAAAAAGTCCAAGGGTCGGGTTGCAAAAAGCCCACTAAAATCCGCACATGCGTAATAAAAACACTCACAGGGGCATAACTGCAATTACTCAAAAAGATTCATTCCATTCATAACATCCCAGATCTACAGGACTAAAAATATGAAAAGCCCAGATACACACGTGACGAAGCACGTGGTCACACACAAACAGGGGCATACATGCAATTAACAACAAGCACAAGGTCCCTACTGCAATTTACCCTACGCAAATAAAGTTTTAAAACTATTTACAGGACTAAAAGTAAAATGACAAACTACGAGGGGGCCCTAAGATATTTACCCCTTTATTTGCCGACGGCCAGATGTGCGCCACGTGGTGATCGGACGACTGAGATTGGATGGCGCTCTCCTTCTCTTCTCTTCTTGGGCTCGATCGACGGTGGAGACGAAGCCACGTGGATGATCTGACGTCCGAGACTCTGGTGCTTCTCTCCTCTGCTATCAACGGTCCGGATGCACTCCTCAGATGGATCGACGGCTACTGCTCCTCGAAAGATGGACGCTCCACGATCAGAACTGGAGCTGAGGCGTCATCGGACGGCTCTGGATGATGGAGGAAGAACTCGACGCCGGCAAACTTCGCCGGCCTCCTGCGTGAACTCCGGTCCTCCTCAGCTGCTGCTAAAGCTCGGAACACGTTCCTGGTGCAGCCCCGCAGCTGATGGTGGTAGCCGATGGCCCCAGCCGAGCCCTGGATGGGCTCCGGCGCGGCTGGCGGCGCGAAGCTCCGGCCTGGAATGTAAGGGGGGCTCAGATGCCTCCCTTTGAACCTGCAAAGCAACCAGAACGCTTCGCGAGTCGAGGGCAAAATGCCTCGACCCAAGGAAGCGGGGTGAAGGTGGTCTGTGCGGTGGGGCGAACGAGCTCCGGCGAGGCGGAGACGGTGGGGCTCGACTCCCAGCTCCGGGGCGAGCTGGGGTGAATGCGTGGGTGAAGAACGTGCGCAGGGAGATGGCGAAGATGATAGGTTGCTCCGATGATCGAGAGATTAAGCGTGTTGATCGGAATCAGAGGAACACGACGAGAGGTCGAATTGGGCGAAATCGAAAATTAGGCGAAATGGAAAGGCGAGAAGATTACCTATATGACGCGGGAGACTGGGCTGGAGTGTGGCTAACTCCTGGTCCTTGCCTCAAGGGTCGTCAACACCCGAGGCTCGAGCTCCAGATGGTCGTCGGAGCGCGGTGGCTACAAGCGGCCGGATCGATGGTAGACGCACCTCCTCCTCGCTGCGACACAGGCCGGCGCGAGCTGTCACCTCGGTGGACACAGTGGAGCTCACAGGAAAGAGAATGGCTAGCCAAAGATGGCGCGAGAAAGCGGCGGAGCTCGGATTATATACGCATGAAGGTCCGGAAAGGAGGTGGCGGGTAGGGCACGCCGAAGCGCGGATCTCGAGGCAGAAGCTCCGGCGAGCTTCTCGGATGTGCTGAGGTCATAACGGACCCGGATTTGGGGTGAATGGGAATCGGGTCAACACAGGAGATATCCGAGAAGGCGGGTCGAATACTCAAACCCGGGCTCTGGTGGTCCTGGGGGAGGTGTTGACCGGGGGTCAACAATCCCCCGTGGACCAATCAGAGCCCGCCAATATTTGGGATTTTCTTTGATTTTTTTGAGGCCTTAAATGGCCGAATTTCCAAAAACTTAAAACATGAAAAATGTTTGTTTTAATTTTTTCTATTTTTTTGTGATTTTTAATTAATTTTTGGAATTTAAAATAAGGTATATACATATTGGCTATACATAGGTATATATACATTAAGTAGATTTTTGATTTTTGATTTTTAATTAGTTATTTTTATACATTTTTATTCCCATTTTATATTTTATTTATTTATAGGATAAAATGAGGAATAAAAGGCTATTTTTATTTTATTTTTATTATTTATATACACAGGTCAAATAATTATTTATTTATACTTATATACATGGTATATATACAAGGTAGTTTTGTGTTTTAATTTTGTAATTTTTATTTGATTTTTGGTTTAATTCTTTTTTATTTTATTTATTTACAAAACACAAAAAGGAATATTTACACAAAGTTTTGAAAATAAATAGCTTTATTTACAGGGTGAAATAAATAGAGAGATGATGAGCTATGTATATGATGAAGGGTTCTTTTTGAATTTTTGATTTTTGTTTTGTTTTCCATAGTTTCTATATATACAAAATATGTACAAATATATATTTTTTTGGTTGAGGAAAATATTATTTATTTATTTACATAAATATATATACACATGAGCCCCTATCTCCCTCTACTTGTGGTTTTTATGCGGTCAGGCCCATGCTGAGCCCTCCCTTGGGTTAGGTTGCTCAATATTTATTCTAAATATTTCCCTCTTTTTCTTTTTCCTCTTTATTCTTTTATTTTTGCACAAAAACATGCTAATTACATATTTTTACAAAATGCATGCTTTTGCTAATTATTGATATTTACATATATCTACATGTATTTGCAAAGGTTTTTGTAGCTAAAATATAAGAATAAAGAGTGATGAATGGGTATTCATCACCCCCCTATACTATACTTTGCTAGTCCCTTAGCAAACACTTATTTGAAAAAGAAGTGAAAAAGAAGAAAAAGAAAAAGAAAAAGGGGATGTACATGGATCAAGGTTGAGTTATTAAACTTTCCTTCATTAAATTGAAATATGGAGCTCGATCAGATCTTTGGATTATTAATGTGTCGGAACCTTATTTGGACTTAAGCTTAAAACTCAACAGCCTCTAAGTTCCACCAATCTATGGACAAGACTCCTCAATAAACCAGATCAGAACAAGTCTACATACACAAACTCTAATGACCATGAATCTTTCCAAGCAGTGTAAGTGATATGTGGCTCCCCACCTCAGAAGCAACAAAGAAACAACCTCCCTCAACCTGGTAACTCTAATGCCTCGGTCTAGCAACTCTTTCCTCGAGAAGCGGGGTATTCCCTTCTAAGTTCAAGTGCAACCGGCTCAAGAAGAGGGGGTAGAAGTATAGAGTTTTGGAAGCCTAGCCAGTGTAGCTAGGTCTCCCGCTGCAAGCTTCATGAGATGTAACATGGATAACATAAGCTTTGCTTTATTTGACTATGTACACTCCGGTGGGGTTATTAAATTTTCAATCCGACCCACCACTTTTTTGGAGTTCTTTTTGCATTTTTGCATTTTTTTTTCAAAGACTTCTGTACATCATATCTACATGGTGCAGCATATAAGAAATTTCCCCTTGAGCTAGTAGACTATCCCTCTTTTGAAGCTTTATTGCAACCCACGGCTTCTGTCTTTAGTCTTCATCACCACTAGACCAAGTTGAGGTGCACTTCCTTCACTAGAAGAAGAAGAGAGGTTCCGCCTAGAAGTACTACCCTCATATGCTACCCCAAGCCAAAGGAAACTGCCTCCTCACCACCTCATCCGTGGAGAGCCATGTGTAAAGTGCAGGTGCAAGTCAAGCCATTGTCTCTAAGAGTCATGCGTGTGTTGTTAAGTGTTCTACTTAAGCTCATCAAGATGACATATGCTCATAGCCTAGTGGACTCAAAGAATTAAGTCCTTATGGACCTGAAAAGCCTTAACCCTAAGTCCTATAAGGTTCCTCTTAAAGTTAGGTGGATTAAGATCTTATTCAAGCTCCATTTCTCAATTTAATTCCCGGCTTAGTTTAAATGTCAACTCTCATCCAGGAGAAACTATATACATATCTGTACACAAGATGCTATTTACAAGTATTTTACAATCATGCAAAAGTTTTGAAAAATGTTTTGAAATCATGGATGATGAATGAGGTGCAAGTTTTGCAAAAAGATATTCACAAGTATTTACACAAGATTTTTGCAAACTTTTGATTTTCAAAACATTTTGGAAAAATTTGTACTATATACATAATTTTGATACAACATATTTACACAAGCTTTACACAAAAGATTTTTGAAATCATTTTTACAAAAATACTTTGTACACTAGCTATGTATGTGCAAGGATAAAAGAGGTTTATGTACATGAAAATTTTTAAATTTTTGTGATTTTTAGCCATTTTATTTATTAACACACTCACACAAAGTACGAGTTATGGCTAAAGTATATATGAAATATATACACACCCCCCCTATACTTAGCTCGAACGATGTCCTCAGAGTGATCAAGAGCGATGAAGAAGACATAACTCGTGCTTAGTAAAAGGGAAGTGAAAAGGAATGGCTAAGTACAGGAATGAATAGAATAAGAGGAACTCGGTGGTTTCCCCCTATACTTAGGATTAACTAATCCTAAGTATAGCAAGCTGTACATGAAGGGAAAGCCGAGTGAAGAAGATACAGGATCTGCCCCCCCTATACTTAGGGTAAAATATCCCTAAGTATAGGCAGCAAAACAGGGGCAGAACGAATGAAAAGAATACCCGCAGGTCCGACATCCCCCCTATACTTAGGGTAAAGTACACCCTAAGTATAGCATAATCATAAGATGAGAAAGGGATGTGGGGCTAAAGAATAGAATGATATGGACATCTGGATCTATACAGGCGGAGGAACAGTGAAAATCAGGCGTGAGATGCAAAAGATGTGAGTCAAGAGACCACATCTCACGCAAAATGAATAGGGGCACAAATAATAACGTCCCGCGGCTCATGATCTAGAAATGGCTTGAGCCGCTGGCCGTTCACTCGAAAGGTGCTCTCAGAAGACAACTCGGATATATCAATACTACCATTGTCGTGCACCTTTCTGACGAGAAAAGGTCCTTTCCATTTGCTCTGTAGCTTCCCTGGAAATAGTCTAAGCCTTGCATCAAACAGCCACACTCTCTGTCCAATCTCAAAATGCTTGTGGCTGATATGAGAATCATGCCACTCCTTGACTTTCTCCTTGTAATGTAGGCTGCTTGAGAAAGCTGCATCTCTAAGCTCCTCCAGGGCAGCTAACTCTGCCCTCCTCTGGTCTCCTATACCATCTGGATCCATAAGAATATCAGTGACTGCCCAAAGTGACTTGTGCCTCAGCTCAACAGGTAAATGGCATGGCTTGCCATAAACGAGGCGAAAGGGAGATGTACCCAATGGAGTCTTGAAAGACGTCCGATATGCCCACAAGACCGAGTCCAAAAGCTGTGACCAATTCTTTCGGTCAGGGCGGACGACTTTCTGCAGAATAGTCTTGATCTCCCTGTTCGACACCTCAGCTAGACCATTCGTCTGTGGATGGTAAGGTGTGGCAACACGATGGTCTATACTGAACTCGCTAGCAAGGGCCTTCACCTGGTCGTTGATGAAATGAGACCCCCCATCAGAAATAAGAACTCGTGGAACCCCGAACCGCGTGATGATATGCTTCCTCAGAAATCTGCAAACTGTCCTCGCATCAGCGGCTCGGGTGGGGATAGCCTCAACCCAACGACTAACATAATCTACGGCCAACAGAATGTACTCAAATCCCTGACTCTTAGGGAATGGACCCATGAAATCGATGCCCCATGCGTCAAAGACCTCACAGAAGTGAATGGGCTGCATCGGCATCATATCACGCTGTCCACAAGTGCCCATCCTCTGACAGTCAGTACACCTCTTCACGAACTCATCCGAGTCCTTGAAGAGGGTAGGCCACCACAAGACGGATTGGAGCACTTTCTGTGCCGTTCTCCTCCCAGAATGATGTCCTCCTGCCTCAAGCTTGTGGCAGTAAGTGAGGACGCTATGGTGTTCCTCCTGAGGAATACACCGACGCCAGACGCTATCCCCTCCTTCGTGGTAAAGGATGGGATCCTCCCAGTGGTAGGACTTGGCCTTCGCAAGGAAGGTCTCAAGCCTCTGCCTGGGCCAATCTTGTGGGACTTTCCCTGCAACGAGAAAGTTCACAATATCGGCATACCACGGGAGTGAGGCGATAGCAAGGATCGCCTCATCTGGGAAGGTATCACGAATAGGATCAATCTGCTCAGAATCCTCAGGCTGCTCTAATCGGGAGAGATGATCCGCCACCACGTTCTTGACTCCAGGCTTATCCTTAATCTCAATATCGAACTCCTGGAGTAGAAGGATCCATCTAGTCAATCTGGCCTTGGCATCCTTCTTTGCCATGAGGTACCTGATGGCGGTATGATCTGTAAACAAAGTCACTCTAGATCCAATGATATATGATCTAAACTTATCTAGAGCAAACACTACTGCTAGCATTTCCTTCTCTGTGACCGTATAATTCCGCTGGGCGGAATCCAATGTGCGGCTAGCATAGTGTATGGCAAATGGCACTCCATCCCTCCTCTGTCCCAGCACTGCCCCCACGGCAAAATCGGAGGCGTCCGTCATGATCTCGAATGGGAGAGACCAATCAGGCGGCTGGAGGACAGGAACCTCTATAACATGCTGCTGGAGAGTCGCAAAGGACGAGAGACACTTGTCATCTACAAGGAACTCGGTGTCTTTCGTCAAGAGGTCAGTCAACGGTCGGGCAATCTTGCTGAAATCCTGAATGAACCTCCTATAAAATCCAACGTGCCCCAGGAATGACCGTAACTGCCTCAGATTGGACGGCGGTGTGAGTTTTCTAATGACATCAACCTTGGCCGGATCAACCTCCATGCCCCTGTTGGAGATGATGTGGCCAAGCACCGTCCCTTGAGTCACCATAAAGTGACTCTTCTCCCAAGATAGAACCAACTGGAACTCGATACATCGCTGGAGTACCCGGTCTAGGCAGTCAAGACAAGAATCAAATCCGTCGCCGTAGACCGAGAAATCGTCCATGAAGACCTCCAAACACTCCCCTACCATGTCCGAAAAGATCGACAACATGCACCTCTGAAAAGTCGCAGGGGCATTGCATAGCCCAAATGGCATGCGTCGAAAAGCATATGTGCCGAAGGGACAGGTAAAGGTGGTCTTCTCCTGATCTTCAGGAGCGATGGCCACCTGGTTGTAGCCCGAGTACCCATCCAGGAAACAATAATGGCTCTTCCCTGCCAGTCTCTCAATGATCTGATCAATAAAGGGTAGGGGGAAATGATCCTTCTTGGTGGCTTGGTTGAGTCTCCTGTAGTCAACACAGACCCTCCAAGAAGTGGGTACTCGTGTAGCGATCTCCTCTCCCGACTCACTGATCACAGTCGTGATGCCCGTTTTCTTGGGCACCACATGCAAGGGGCTGACCCACTTGGAGTCGGAAATGGGATAAATAAAATCTGCGCTCCACCATTTGGATATTTCCTTCATCACGACCTCTCTCAGGTTGGGGTTCAGTCGCCGCTGGAACTCACGCGACGGCTTCGCCCCCTCCTCAAGATAGATATGGTGGGAGCACACTGCTGGACTAATCCCATGGAGATCCGCTACGCTCCATCCGATCGCCTTGCGGTTCTTTTCAAGAACCCCCATCAGACGGGATTCTTGCTCTCCAGTCAACTCGGCTGAGATGATGACTGGGTACATCTCTGGATCGCCCGCAAGGAATCGATACTTCAGCGAAGTAGGGAGCGGCTTTCGCTCTGGAATGCTGGGTGCTGGCAAATCTGGCTGCGGAAGGAACTGCGTGAAAGCTGCAAGGTCTGCCAAATCTGCCTGGGAAAGTGAAAGCGTACTCTCGCAAACTGGATCGGGAGAAGGCGGCTCAACTGCACTGTCTCTGCTCTGCTCTGCCTCTACCTCCTCCTCAACTGTAGGCTCAAATGGACTCATGTCTGGCATCTGATCATAGCAATCGGCCCAATCAGACTCTGAATCCGAGGGATCTATATCAGAAGCGGTGGCATCAGTACCACCGAACAACAAGGTGGCATCAGCACCACCATCACTAATCATCGTGCTGCGATCGAGGACCGGCTCTGCTGCCTCTATGGTATCCTGAACCAGGTCTGTGCTCTCCAGACTCTCCTCTGCTACCGTCTCTGCATCAGCTGTATCTGAAAGTGAGAGGGTGGTCTGTGTCTCCAGATCTGCCCAAGCTGCCTCATCGTCTGAAATCACAAAATCGCAGTCCTGGTGGATGTCTGGCTCTGCGTCTGTCAGCTGCTCTGTATCGGTACTCGCATCTGAGCTGGCTCTGAGTCTGGCTCTGTAATCCTCGACCGTCTCTATTTGTATACTTTCGCCCTCGACGCGAAAGTACACCTTCCCGCTATCATGATCAGTCACTGCCTTGGCTGTGGCCAAGAACGGACGACCAAGGATGATGGGGGTATCGGTCACTGACTCAGGGATCTCCATGTCCAACACTACGAAGTCCACGGGGAATTTCAGGCCCTGAATTGTGACGATAACGTCTCGTAATAACCCCTTCGGCCTCTTGACAGATCGATCAGCGAACTGAAGGACTGTCCTGCTCTGTCGAAGAGTGCCCAACTCGAAGCGGTCGAGAAGGGCTGCCGGAAGAAGGTTAATCGACGATCCGCTATCTAAAAGAGTACGGTCGAACCTCTGCTCACTAATCTGGCAACTGACATACGGGGCCCCTGCATCTGGCCTCTTGGCTGGCAGTCGGTTCTGGATCGCGAAGCGCGTGGCTTTCGTCAGCACATGTATCTCTGAAGTATGGTTCCTCCTCCTCCTCCTAACTGTAGTCCTCTCTCTCAAAGATCTCTGGAGAAGGGGGATGTGCTGCAAAGCCTCCTGGAGGGTCAGCTGAATGTGGAATCGATCTATCATGCTCTGGCTGAACTCCTCGAACTCTCTTTTTTTTGTATTTTCTTTTTTCTTCCCCTTCCCCATCTGAAGGGCACTAGGGAAGGGGATCACTGGGTCCTTCTCAGATGAAGGACTAGGAGAAGATCTACGCGGTTCAAGGACCGGATCCACGCATACATCATGCACAATAGTGGGACCAAAAGAATGTAAACATTTTCCTTTATTCATCACGGAATCCTGAGATACATGACCATGAGGAAAAACAACAACTCTCTCTCTACAGACACCGGTGGCCTCAGTACCACCACGGACGGGCTGCTCTGCTGCTGCTGGTGAAGGTAGACGTCGGGCGGCATCAGTACCGCTCGCTGGCTCGGCTGCTGCTGAGGTGGCATCAGTACCACCTCCTCGATCTGGTGAAGTGGCGGCCTCAGTACCGCCTGTAGGATCAGCATCATCGGTGGCCTCAGTACCACCGTCATCAACTGGAGCGGCCTCAGTACCGCTCTCCTCCTCCTCCTGGGGTGCCTCTGGATGGTGCTCAGCTGAGGCGCCGCCGCCGGCTGGGGTCCTACCGCTCCTAAGCGTGGCAAAATCAACATCAAACAGATCTGAAGAAGTATCATCAAATGGATCGCTAGGAGTGGCTAACTCAGTATGTACTACCTGCTCAGACTTCCGCTTCAGGTTGTTCGGATTGGGCTCTATCTGTGCAGGTATGGCGGCCTTCCCTCTCACCAAGTCCCGCATCTCCTGGCGGAACTCATCCATCTCCCATCTGAAGGTCGCCTGCTGGTCCGTGAGGAGGCGGGCGATATCATCCAAGGCAGGGCTCTCGTGGGAGCCCGACGGGTAGCCTCTCTGTGGGTGAGGCTGCTGGATCTGCTGCTGCTGGTGCTGGTAAGAGGGGTAGGTAGGAGGGTGCTGCTGGTGCTGGTATCCCGGGTGAGCTTGCTGCTCACGCCTCCAAGACTGTCCCTGCTGATAGGGACGGGGACCGTACGAAGACTGCTGCTGGTAAGCTGGGGGCTGCTGCTGCGACTGGTGCTGGTCTCTCTGATGGGAGTACTGCCCTCCCTGACCTGACGGCTGCTGCTGGGGCTGGGCACCACCACTCCCCCACCTGAATCCGGGATGGTCTCGTCGGATCCCAGGCTGGGGACGGTCGTACCAGATCCCGTTGACATCCATCAACGGCTCTGCATCCAAGGGGGCTGGGGGTAGTACCGCCAAAGGCTGATCCGGCTGGTAAGGCACCATCTGCATCTCTGAAGATGGTGGAGACTGGTAGGTGGGCTGCGACTGCTGGTACGGCTCCGCCTGTACAAAGTGAACCTGTCTAGGCTGCTCTGAGGAGCTGGAGCGCTGGGACGAGCTGCTGCTGCCGCCGGTATCGCCTCGCGACAGAAGACGGGGCTGCGAAGCCGTCTGTGTCTCCTGGAGACACATGAGCTGTGTCTTCATGTCGCTCAAGACCTGTGCCATCTGCTCCATCTGCGTGATACTCTGGCACTGCTTCTTCTCTATCAGCTCCATGCGGTCCAACTTCTCGCTAATGATGCCCATGTCCGCAGCGGACGACTCGGCCTGTGCTGCTGCTACTGCGGACGAACTGGATGGACCTGCATCTACCCGTGCTATCCTCTGGTACTGCACGGGTCCTGGCTGATGTGGCTGGGTCTTCTGAGTGTAGAGCCTGGTCTGAGACATCACCATATAGTTCTCTGACATCTCCTCGTAAATGGCCCAGACCTGGTCATGGTCCTTGGCGAAGTAGGACCCGCCGCAAGAAGCGTTCACCAGGCCCTGAAGCTCTGGCGTCAACCCGCTGAAAAGCTCTGAACTAGGTTCGGCTTCGATATGTCGTGGTGCGGGCATCTGTCAAGGAGCTCTCGGAACCTCTCCCAAGCCTCGTGGGAACTGCTCGTTGGGGAACATGGAGAAGTTGCTAATCAGGGCCCTCGCTGCATTCGTCCGCCCGAGTGGATAGTACTTCTTCAAGTACTCGGTGCGGAGCTGCTCCCAGGTGTGGACAAACTTCCCTAGATGCTTTAGCCAGGTGGCTGCTCTATCTGCCAGTGAAAACGGGAAGGCTATCATCCGTATGGTGTCCTGGTCCACGTGGCGATCGTGGACAGTGCTGCAGATCATCAGAAACTCCTGGAGGTGGAGGTGGGGCTCCTCGGTGGCTAGCCCGTGGAAACGGGGTAGTAGCTGCAAGGTGTTCGGGGGGAACTTGAAGTCCCCCACGATAGCTGGAACTACCACCCAGTGATGCATCAGAGTGGATCCGGGGTTGTGTAACGCCCGCATCGGCTGTGGTACTCCTCTCGCAGCAGCGGCTGCTGCTGCGGCGGCGGCTGCTGCTGCGGCTGCTGCCTCTGCGTCCTCTGCATCAGGTATATCCTCGGGCTCGCTCTGCTCTGAACCTCGCTCTGCTCGGAGCCTCTCCAACTCGCGCCTCATCTCAATCATGAATGCTCCCTGATCGCGGAGCTGCTGCTGAACCGTCTCAAGTGATGCGATCAGGGTGGAGTTGATCGCCCCCTGGTCAAGTACAACATGATGGTCTCCCTGCCGACCTCTGGGGGAATCGTCTGCTCTGGCGGCCATAACGACGTCTGCAAAACCAAACGAGCCCAACTCAGGTGCTGTCAAATGTATCAGTCTCTCCTCGGGCTCGTGTCTCTCAGGAAGGTCAGAAAGGGGGTCGAGGGGGAACAGGGCGGAATCGTACTCGGGCTCGGAGAGCTGGTCTGGGCTCTCACTAGCCAACCTAGATGATCGGGTAGACGTGCCCGAAAGCGGTGCAGCCAGAGGCTGCCTAAGAGACCGTCTACCCATCATCTTGATCTGGGCGAGTAGGGCGGATGAGATCTGGAATCAACTATGATCACAAAACAAACCCCCGGTTCACCAACACAACACGAGCTGAAGACCGTGAAAGTTCGGTCAAATTATCTTGTCTATTTTATTATGGTGAACACACAAAGTATCAGAGCGCTTACGTGACCTGTTAGGATATCCGATACTAGCCCCAACCGACTGGCCCGCACTAAGAAGTCGGTAATCAGTCGGGTCTAGCACCGGGAGGCTCTACCTAGGGTGCGGGTCACTCTCTCGCGCATCCAAACCAGACAATGAGGGGGTTGCTCTCCCCAAGACAAAGTTTTTAGGGTGAGCGGTTTTTAATGATCAAGTATGATTAGCAGTCCCAATTTTATTGTTTTTCTTTTTAATATTTTTCAAAGCAAGCAAAAAGGCCTAACGAATTTTTCGGTTCTCCTGATTATTTAAGCCGAAAACAGGGGGAGAAGACGAAAAAGCCGATGCACGATGAAATCAATGATGCATGCAAAGTAAGGAAGGCATACCTGACTCCAGCACTCTACATGCAAGATGATCCGCGCATAAATGTAAAGACAGGAAATAAACTACCTAAATGATGCAAGCGGGAAAAACCGAGGCCCTAAACAGCAGTGCTAGCGTAGAACCGTCTAACCGATCACTGACCTCCAAGCCAAAGAGTCCGGTCTTGGCTTACCCCTCCTCTTCTCGACAGGTCGAGTTCAGGAGTAGCGCTTGTGGGGCAAGCTCGCGGCACGTAGGCTGCGAAGGCAAATGAGTCGGTTATTTTTATTAATTATTTTTAGTAGGTCCACTTACGGTCTATAGGAACAGATAATCAATTAGGTGTTGGGATCCTACTATTACGGCACAGTCACCAGAAAATCCTACTGCTAGGGGCTTGATCAAAAAGCCGCGTAAACACCGGAAAGGCAGTAAAAAATAGAAAATAAAAGCCGCGAAAAACCGCGAAAAACCGCTACGTTCTAAAGGGTCCCCCGAGCACACCGGTGCTCGGCGAAACAGACCCGAGCGTTCAAACAGTCCAAGTCCACAAGTCTGAAACCTGTATTATTACAATGATGAATGAATAAAATCCTAAGCTACCTCACCCACTCAACTCTCTCTCTCTCGCTCTCTCCTGCGGCTTCGTGAAGAAAGAAGCCGCCTCCGCCTCGCTCGGGTGCTCCGGCGCTCCTAAGAATGCCGCCCTCGCTCCTCGGGCCCTCGCAAGAAAAATAGAGAGAAGTGTGGTCAGTCCAACAATTATTCAAAAAGATCAGAAAAGTGTATATCTACAAAAATCTATACAAAAAGCCACGAAACTCGAAAGCCGCGGAAAAATCTAAAAGACTACTAAGCCGTGCTCCCCGGCAACGGCGCCATTCTGATAACCCGAAAATACGATCGAGGTAAAGGTCGGAAAATGGTCGTTGCGACCTCAATCACAAAAACGGAGAATATCAAGAAAAATCAACCACTCAACTCAGATAAAAACAATCAAGCACAAAATAGAGCGGTCTAGCTATGGATTAACCTGGTATAGCTCACAGGGTCGAACACAAGGAGCACGGGTTGGCTCGAAAGCCTACGAAGTAGTCACAATAGAATAAAATACAAGAAAAGTTATTTTAGTGGTTTTTATGAATTTTTAAATTTTTTCTTGGATTTTTAAAAGATAAAGAAAATAGAATAGAGTGAACTCAAGCCAACTTCAACAATTTATTAAACACACCAAAAATAATGCAAAAATTAAGGAAAAATTGTTTTTGTGTTTTTTATGTTTTTAAGTGTTTTTGGTTAATTTTTGATATTTTTCTGACGGGTAGATTATTTTGTAAAAATCAAACAATGCAAAACAGGAGAGGTACTGTCCAGCAAGGCTTGAGACTCAAAAATAAAATATCTAAGAGTCTCACTAAGCCCTGGAGGTAATTTTCCTATAATCTATGAAGAATAAGGAAAATTTGGGCACCTTAATTATTGTTTTTGGATTTTTAAATTAATTATTAGAATTTTTATGAGTTTTTGAGGGTTTTGCAATTTTTAAGGTTTTTAAGTGATGAAAAATAGCCAAAATTGGCTAGAAAATCAAACCACAAGCAAACAACAATATCTAATTTTTTTAGAATTTTTGGTGGGGTTTTTATATTTTTTTATGATTTTCAAAGATGAACAGTAGCTGAAATAGATGTTTTTGGATTTTTAAAAATAATAAATGGAAGCAAAAATGTCCTCAAAAATCCCTAAAATTTCTACACCATAGCAGGAGCCATGTGTCAAAATCTCATTGGATTTGGAGGTCGGTTGATATTTTATTCAAAAATGCAAAGGGGGCACAGTGCACAAGGACCGATGTGCAAATACCCGAGAATCTGGGGGCTCTGGTGCAAATACCCAGCAAGTCACGCGCGTGGCGCGTGGCTGGGGCACACAGGGACCAAATGGTAATAAAAACCACGTTCCAGGACCTTTTGGTAACGGGTACCAAAAAGTCCAAGGGTCGGGTTGCAAAAAGCCCACTAAAATCCGCACATGCGTAATAAAAACACTCACAGGGGCATAACTGCAATTACTCAAAAAGATTCATTCCATTCATAACATCCCAGATCTACAGGACTAAAAATATAAAAAGCCCAGATACACACGTGACGAAGCACGTGGTCACACACAAACAGGGGCATACATGCAATTAACAACAAGCACAAGGTCCCTACTGCAATTTACCCTACGCAAATAAAGTTTTAAAACTATTTACAGGACTAAAAGTAAAATGACAAACTACGAGGGGGCCCTAAGATATTTACCCCTTTATTCGCCGACGGCCAGATGTGCGCCACGTGGTGATCGGACGACTGAGATTGGATGGCGCTCTCCTTCTCTTCTCTTCTTGGGCTCGATCGACGGTGGAGACGAAGCCACGTGGATGATCTGACGTCCGAGACTCTGGTGCTTCTCTCCTCTGCTATCAACGGTCCGGATGCACTCCTCAGATGGATCAACGGCTACTGCTCCTCGAAAGATGGACGCTCACGATCAGAACTGGAGCTGAGGCGTCATCGGACGGCTTTGGATGATGGAGGAAGAACTCGACGCCGGCGAACTTCGCCGGCCTCCTGCGTGAACTCCGGTCCTCCTCAGCTGCTGCTAAAGCTCGGAACACGTTCCTGGTGCAGCCCCGCAGCTGATGGTGGTAGCCGATGGCCCAGCCGAGCCCTGGATGGGCTCTGGCGAGGCTGGCGGCGCGAAGCTCCGGCCTGGAATGTAAGGGGGGCTCAGATGCCTCCCTTTGAACCTGCAAAGCAACCAGAATGCTTCGCGAGTCGAGGGCAAAATGCCTCGACCCAAGGAAGCGGGGTGAAGGTGGTCTGTGCGGTGGGGCGAACGAGCTCCGGCGAGGCGGAGACGGTGGGGCTCGACTCCCAGCTCCGGGGCGAGCTGGGGTGAATGCGTGGGTGAAGAACGTGCGCAGGGAGATGGCGAAGATGATAGGTTGCTCCGATGATCGAGAGATTAAGCGTGTTGATCGGAATCAGAGGAACACGGCGAGAGGTCGAATTGGGCGAAATCGAAAATTAGGCGAAATGGAAAGGCGAGAAGATTACCTATATGACGCGGGAGACTGGGCTGGAGTGTGGCTAACTCCTGGTCCTTGCCTCAAGGGTCGTCAACACCCGAGGCTCGAGCTCCAGATGGTCGTCGGAGCGCGGCGGCTACAAGCGGCCGGATCGATGGTAGACGCACCTCCTCCTCGCTGCGACACAGGCCGGCGCGAGCTGTCACCTCGGTGGACACAGTGGAGCTCACAGGAAAGAGAATGGCTAGCCAAAGATGGCGCGAGAAAGCGGCGGAGCTCGGATTATATACGCATGAAGGTCCGGAAAGGAGGTGGCGGGTAGGGCGCGCCGAAGCGCGGATCTCGAGGCAGAAGCTCCGGCGAACTTCTCGGATGTGCTGAGGTCATAACGGACCCGGATTTGGGGTGAATGGGAATCGGGTCAACACAGGAGATATCCGAGAAGGCGGGTCGAATACTCAAACCCGGGCTCTGGTGGTCCTGGGGGAGGTGTTGACCGGGGGTCAACAATCCCCCGTGGACCAATCAGAGCCCGCCAATATTTGGGATTTTCTTTGATTTTTTTGAGGCCTTAAATGGCCGAATTTCCAAAAACTTAAAACATGAAAAATGTTTGTTTTAATTTTTTCTATTTTTTGTGATTTTTAATTAATTTTTGGAATTTAAAATAAGGTATATACATATTGGCTATACATAGGTATATATACATTAAGTAGATTTTTGATTTTTGATTTTTAATTAGTTATTTTTATACATTTTTATTCCCATTTTATATTTTATTTATTTATAGGATAAAATGAGGAATAAAAGGCTATTTTTATTTTATTTTTATTATTTATATACACAGGTCAAATAATTATTTATTTATACTTATATACATGGTATATATACAAGGTAGTTTTGTGTTTTAATTTTGTAATTTTTATTTGATTTTTGGTTTAATTCTTTTTATTTTATTTATTTACAAAACACAAAAAGGAATATTTACACAAAGTTTTGAAAATAAATAGCTTTATTTGCAGGGTGAAATAAATAGAGAGATGATGAGCTATGTATATGATGAAGGGTTCTTTTTGAATTTTTGATTTTTGTTTTGTTTTCCATAGTTTCTATATATACAAAATATGTACAAATATATATTTTTTTGGTTGAGGAAAATATTATTTATTTATTTACATAAATATATATACACATGAGCCCCTATCTCCCTCTACTTGTGGTTTTTATGCGGTCAGGCCCATGCTGAGCCCTCCCTTGGGTTAGGTTGCTCAATATTTATTCTAAATATTTCCCTCTTTTTCTTTTTCCTCTTTATTCTTTTATTTTTGCACAAAAACATGCTAATTACATATTTTTACAAAATGCATGATTTTGCTAATTATTGATATTTACATATATCTACATGTATTTGCAAAGGTTTTTGTAGCTAAAATATAAGAATAAAGAGTGATGAATGGGTATTCATCAATAAGTTTTGATGGAGATAGCCCACGGTAAAAAATCCTAGCTAATATTTTTTAGCCACGATAAATTTATTGTGGCATGTTTGTGTGACTAATATAAACTTTTTTAGTAGTGTAGGTTCATCTACTACCATAGGAGTAATAATATCTTCCGATCGCTCTTCGACTTCTGCAACTTCGGATGTTGTTTGAAGCCATTCCTCCTCTCCATGTAAATTTCAAATAATATATCTTTGCCACCACCCATTCAAAATAATGTGATCATATACTTCCTTTCGTTTATATCTCTTGTTATTCATACACTTCCGACAAGGGCAATAAATGCAATCCTTGTTAGATCCATATCTGAAACGTGCTCTATTAGAATGAAATGCCCAGTTTAAAAAATCATGAACTCCTCGATTATATACTTCTAAATCTGACAACCACTTAGTCAACCAAGTCTTGTCCATCTACATAAAGTATACCAATCCATTAGCTAGATATATACAGCATGAGAATGGCCACCCTAACCTGCCTTGCAATACCCCCTACCCACCTACATCCCCCTTCCCCATTGCCTTGGATCTTGTTCTTTATTTTTACTGCCACCTCCCCTCTCTCGTCAGTGTTTAGTTAATTATGACCCCTCCTACCCTTTCATCTTTTTATATGTGCCCTACATGAAAGCTGTCATGAATTATATTGATCACTAGACCAACTAAACGTCCAAACTTCACTAGGGATCACTAGAAAACTCAACAAAAATGCACTAGTAAGGAAAAAATACCAACATCTCATGCACCTAACTTTTTTGAAATAGACAAGGACAAATCAAGGAAGAACATACAAAGTTCATATTTGACTAACCAATACGGCCCAAAATCACTGTTCTTATACTTCAATAGCAAGTAAAATATGTGATATACAACTAAAACCAATCAGCAACACTTTCAAAAATAGAATCTAAACTCAAAAAGGAGAGAGATCCTCAATATAATCGCATGAGATTCCTTTCTTATCCATCAGGCGATATCATTTCGAATATCACCTCTATTTTCAAACACAAGAAAATAAAACAAAACAACATTAATCTATTCCATGAAATTCGAAACAATAAAAAAAGAAAACATGAATCAAAATATAATCAATCATTATTGATCCCCTTCTCAGCAAACCAATCATCAACCTAACGACAACATCAAGACACAATCACTCACCCCAACGACAAAGCAGACTATAGAGGAGAAAAAGCAGCAGACGTGTGCTAGTGATCAGGCGGAGGAGGAGTGGGTGAGACGGCACATATTCATGTACCCCCAATCTAAACAAAACATCGTATTCGTGTACCCCCAATTTTCATGTGTTAACTTTGATTGAGATATACTTGAATAAAACCCCAAAAAAAAACAACAGCAATGTCCTTTTGCAAGAAGCCTAAAATCGTTCACCTGAGGTGCGAGCCCTAAAGCCTTCACTGCTGCGTATCCTTTAACGCGGAGGAAGATTATGGAGATGTTGCAACAATGATAACTGAAGGAGATGCCTCAAAGGGTAGTAGCCGTGAGGGTTAAGGGAGGAGAGGGTTGCGGCTGATTAGGGTTTTTTTAGACGGAAGATGATTTAAGAGAGCGTCACAGAGGGAAACGAAATATTTGGGCTTTGGAAGGCGGGCATGGGAATTCCTTATTATTATTTTTGTTTAAAATGGCTACAGTATTATTACCATGGTGTTTAACTTTTAACCACGATAATATTTCCATCAGCTTACTTTATTGGTCACGATATAATTAGTGCGGCAAAAATATTTAGGCCACGGTAATTTTCAAGACCATTGATATTAAGCCACGGTAATTTATCGTGGCCGAACGTTTTTAGCCATAATAAAATTACCGTAGCCAAATTGCGTGGCTAATAATGGATTTTTTAGTAGTGATGCCAAGAAAAAAAGCTCATAGGGCAATCGACTCTTTCATTTACAGCTTCGCTTGACAAGTCAAAGTCAGAAGAACTCTACTAGGGAAATAATCATCGCTAAAAATAGCGATGATTGATGGAAATTTTGATAAGAAAAACAGTAAATAAATTTTGTTATGGTACACATTATTAATGCTACAACAATTTTCCTATCATGATTGTGAATTTAAAATACAAAGGATATAATTACAACTGATAACTTTCATATCATGGTCATGCTTTGGAAGGATTACATCATGTGAAAGTGTCTTGGAAAATTATGAACACCTATTTGAACGATGCCCCTCATGCAAAATTTTTTCTAGATTCGAGGTTTTCTCAAGGGAACATCGATTTCACATCTTTTTTGGATTCAGTTTCCTATTCTAAGAGTGTACATGACTTTGGAGGATGATCTCAATGCATGCATATCTTTGGTGGTTGATCTGGAATAGAGAGGATCGTTTGCTGCAACAGACTCTGCAGTAGGGGTTGGAGCCGCTCGATCTTGATCGAGCGGTTCGCATGGATTTGCACGGTAGGGCCCCACAAAAAGTGCAAATTCGTGAGAACCGCTCGATTAAGATCGAACGGTTCCAACCCCTATTGCAGAGTCTGCTTCAGCAAGGGCTACAACAGACAATCAGTCTCCGATCTGGAGAGCCCGCTGCAAGTTTGCTTTTGAGTGTATTCCAATAGCTCGATAAGAAATCATCGAGAATGCATCCCTAATTTGTGCGGTGCATCTCGGTCTATCGCTGCCTTGCTCAAATGACTAAACCATGGTTTCATTGCTCTTCATACTCACATTTTGAGTTGGACATGCCATTGGGTTAGTTTTTGCCGTTTGTGAGATAAATCAAAGAGTAAATTATACGTTATTTTTCAATGGTTCAATGGCGTATCCAAACTTTAAAAAAGGTAACAATGCGGTATCTGATTTTTAAGATATGTCTTAATATGGTCTTCGACTATTGCAATTAAGTTGATCATTTTGTCTTTTCTTCTTTAAATCACAACAATTTAAAATCACATTGAGACAAATATTAAAGATCATATACCGCATTGTTACCATAAAGATTAAGAATGGCATTGAAATCATGTGTATATTACATAAAATTTTACGCCTTTTACTCTAAATCAAACAATGGTTTATACACAAACTGAAGTCTGATTTAGTAATTTTTTTACGATCTTGCTCCTATAGTTTTTTTTTAAATACACTTGTACTCCTTTTCTTTCTTTCCAAATGCACTTGTACTTCTAAGATAACATCCCTTTGAGAAAGGAATCAATGAAAATTAACTCGAGAGGCACAACTGATAATTGCCAAAAAAAATGCAGACACAAGTCACACAACTAATATCGCAAAAAGGAAGGAACATAACCGATATTGCCAAATCTAAGAGAACAATTGTAAAGATGTAAAATGCTCGACCAAGAATCAAGAAAAATCAATTCCAGGAATATTGTTATTTTTTTTGACACGAACATGAAGTATATATTAATTTATAAAATTAAACTACTGATGATCTGACTCTCACCAAACACGACATGAGAAGGTGATGTTTACACAAATCTCTTTTCGAGTTCCCAAAGCGTCCTTCCCTTAAAAACTAATTCTATATTATTCTACTCCTTCTACATGGGGAAAACCTTTTAATATCCGCAAATACTACAGCAAATTTGACGAAACCAGTTTAATATATTGCAATAAGGGCAGTGACGGAAGGGGGGTCTTAGCTCATAGGAATGAAAACGTATACGGATATATTTGAATATCCGTTTATCGTATTCAAAAATTTACTGGATATGGATATCCGTATCCGAATATTAATCGAATACGGATCGGATATAGATATAGGTTGTAAAAATTTTCCGAATACGGATACGGATATAATAATAGCTTGAATATCCAGATTCAGATTCGGATATCCGAATACAATATTTAATATTATTTTATATATTAGTTAATATAATATAAGCCACAATCCTATGCTATTATATTAGTATTATACATTAAATAATATAATATATTAATGATATTAATAAATTCCTGTTTCTTTGGTGATGAGCACAGACAAAACTCATGAAATTCTATCCTTTTTTTGCTTCCGGTCAAGAATGTTGGTCACCTCGACACTTCCTTTTGTCATGATGCAACTTATTTATATTTCTTTGCCATTTTTAAAATCATTATAAACTTTGATAAAAAAATCAATTCATATTCGTATCCGGTCTTTATTCGATCTGTATTCAGATTCCATGTTTATTGGATCGATAACTGGATTTTACTCTTTATTCGATTCATATTTGGATTAGCTCTTTATTTTATTCGTATTCGGGTCCGCTCTTTATTTGATTCGTATTCGGATTCGATAAATATCCGATTCAGATTCGTATCCGTATTTTTAAGGATATGGTTTCCATAATGCATATCCGAATCATATCTGTATCCATATTAGCATACGATAGAGATGAAGCGAATATATATATATATATATATATATGGAAATAGGCATATCTGATCCGTATCCGATCCGTTTTCATCCCTATTAGCCCCTTCCCCACCCTCGGCTCCCAACTAAGTCCATATATTATATATATGTGTTTAATATATATCATTATATATGATCGAAATACACTATTTAATAATTAAAATTTGTATGTTATGTTATAATATCCCCCCATATATCAAAAAAAAATGAATATATATGATCTAACTAAAGTAACTAACTATCAACATTACAAGATATGCATAATCGGATATTGTATATTCGTATATGTCCATCATCATACCCGTCACGGATATATAGTTGATATTTTAACATATATGGTATAGATAATAATTTTTCTTTTATATTTCTTTGCATATATAGATATGGATTTGGTTACCTGTTTCATTTTTAGGATCTTAAAACGGACATGGTTACACGTTTTTCTAGTGTATACATATATGGATACAAATACATATTTGTATCCGCATGTTTGAAACCTTATTTTTATTTACGTCGATTTTAAAATAGTATGCAGGTACATGTACGCATGTCAAAATATGTATAAACAAATATGATAACGGAGTGATACACATATCTATATAGTGTTACTTGTTTGAAAATATTAAATCTAATGGTATTACTTAATGTCACATTAATAAATGTGTACTTCAGTTATATGAAGAGTTTTGTAGGGATCTTTTGGTCAACATGATGTTTATAGATATTATTTATGTTCGATTATAACTTTATATGGGTATTTTTTTGTAAAAAATGCCTTCCCAATATTAGTTGCAATCAATTATGAAATTATTGGAAGCTCCCTTATAAATTGAATTCGTTTCCACAAATCCAACCTCATAAATTGAAACTTCCGTTAATATTCTACATATGCTCCAATTTTCGCTCAAATCTCTGATGACATTTCCTAATTTATCTTAGTGGTTAAAAGTTCAATCAATATTTAAGCAACTTAAATCCCATTTAAAAGAGAATCAAACTTTTTATCATATAAAATAGCAAATGATCTTGGATTTGAGCGAAATTAGGAGGATATGCATAATATTATTCGAAGGTTCTATCTATAAAGTTGGATTTTAAGAAACAAATTTGAAAAAAAAGTTACAATACCTCTTTTGTAACTCACATTACAACAGAGGAACCCCTCCCCAAACATTACTAATTAAAATGAAAAGATAAATTAGATAAATAATATCTAAATAATTTGTCTCCCCCCCTCGAAATAATTTAGCCCCCCCCCCCCCCCCCAATAAGAATTTTCTGGCTTCGTCCCTGAATAAGGGTTCAATGAGGCAGAACTCAAAGAGTGGTCTGGTGTTAGTGTAGTATGGGTACACCTTAAAGGACTTAGGGTTGAATACAAAGGGGATGTTTAAAAACGCCGACCATGTGGATTTTACCAGAAAAGATTAATTTTTAGTTAATCTTTTATTTTTATTATTTATACTCCTAAACATGGTGTATAGTGTCTACTTCTAATTAATCACCGCTAAATTTTGAACTAAAACAATAGCGACGATTAGTTGGTATTTTGAAAACAACAAGGGATAAACATCACTATGTGGATCGTTGCTAATGGTATAACGATATATATGATATTTGTTGCTAATTTAGAGTATGAAAAATCATTTCACAACGAATAATATCATCGTTATATATATATATATATATATATATATATATATATATATATATAGGGAAATTATCCAATGAGCCCTGTGCCCATTTGAGATGAGATGAGCACACTCATTTTTTACCATTATTCCCTATCATTTTGAGCTTAATAGGTATTTGTTTACTAGTATTATATCATATTCTTACTACTAGTAACTATTTTCAGGAAAAAAACCTTAAATTCATACAAAATGATTGTATTATTATTTGTATTACTAGTCTCCTTTTTATTCTTACTAATGACCATTTCTGGTGAATCTAAGATTTTCTCTTATATGAAAATAGTTACTAATAGTAAGAATATGATATAACAACTGTAAATAAATAAGCATTGAACTCAAAATGATGGAAAATATTGGTAAAATATGAGTAGGCTCATCTCATCTCAAATGGGCACAGGGCCCATTGGATAAGCTCCCTACACACACACACACACACACACACACACACACACACACACACACACACACACACACACACACACACACACACACACACACACACACACACACACACACACACACACACACACACACACACACACACACACACACACACACACACACACACACACACACACACAACGGCTAATTTCGTGACAGATTTTGAAAAAGCATCACTATAGCTCAATTTTATTGTAGTGACATCGAAGCCGTTGGTTCAATTAGCTACATATTGACCACTCTTGTTATCTATGCACAAGCGGCTTTTGTTTCGAGATGTCATATGCAGATAAGTAGTCACATCATAATTACGTCATTCATTATATTTCTATCTATAATATTTAAATATAAAAAAGTAAAAATAACTATATGTAGTATAAAAATCCAGATTCAATCTATAAAGGATTTCTTGTCGCTCGTTAGAGTCAAAAGCTTTGTTATTTAATTTATATATCAATGAATATTATTCGCTGTAAATTTTACTTTTAATCTTCTAATTAGAAGCAAATGACATGCGTTGTTTAAACAATCATATCACTACGATTTATCCGTTATCTTGTTCGCTAAAACTCGTATTATTTTTTGCTAACGAATAATCTACGTTATATGATTTCATTGCTAGAAATATAACAATGAATATGTATTCGTCACGAATATAAATAATAAAGATAATGAATAATATTAATCGATATACACATACATATGTATGTGTATATATATGTGTATATATATATATAATTACGTCATATATGACAATGAATGGTAATTGTTCACTGCGCTAGGTCAGTTTTGTTCGATGAATATTATTCGTTGCAAAATTTGTTTTTATTCTTGCAATTATCATTGAATTCATTCATTGTTTAAATAATCATATCACTGTAATTTATTAGCTTGTTCGTTAAAATCGTATTAATCTTTGCTAACGAGCAATCTTTGTTATATGATGTGTTGCTAGAAATATAACAATGAATATGTATTCGTCAAGAATACGAAGAATCAAGATAATGAGTAATATTAATTGATATGATGTGTTGCTAGAAATATAGCAATGAATATGTATTCGTCAAGAATACAAAGAATCAAGATAATGAGTAATATTAATTGATATGTGTTTGTAATTACGTCTTATAAGACAATGAATGGTAAATGTTCACTACATTAGTCAATTTTGTTGTAGTGAATATTATTAATGGATAAAGTACCTTTGATTTTTGAAATCAACCATGACTGTTGTATACAATACTACATTGTCAACATCAAAGTAGCAACGATCACCACAGCAAAAACACATAGTGGCGGCAAATTTTGTGACTAAGGACCCATGTCATAGAAGCCGAGGGGTTTATTTGGTGAATTCAATTTCTTATCTTTCTTTTTTTCTTTTTATATATAAAGGCGGATTTTTTTATATGATTTTCTCTGAACACCGAAATCCATATTTGAAAATCCTAGTGTCTTGCTTGTCCGGGAAAGGTGGACACTGCGGGCGAGAGGAGGAAGCTATAAGAAATGCTTTCCTTCTGTAAGACAAATCAGTTGAGGGGGTGTTTACAGTGTGAAGACTGAACCACCTCGAAAAAGCGTTGGCCTTTCCTGCTTTGTAATGCTGATACATGTCCATTGGTCGAAGGAAGCAGTTCCTCACGGGTGACAAAGAGAGATATCTCTGCTATAACTTTTGAATAGGACAGATCAAAACCAACTCTAAGCAAGTAATGTCTGGCAAGAGAGGCAGAGTCTAGGGGTATATGAAGGAGGATGTCCTGCTGAAAATTCAGGAGACAACTATGGATAGTGCTAGAGTGAGAGTAGAGGGGGAGATGAAAGATCTGATTCGAGGAGTGAGGGTAGCTAATCATGCAATCCAAACAATAATTCGACAAAGGAGAATATAATTAACAAAGAACATCAAAAAATGCTAACAACTCTACTAGTATAGTAAATGGTTGAGAAATCTTTACCTGATTATCCGCACTATGTCCAAGATAGAATCAACATTGTTTCATATCATATATCCTCTTCTCAGTCCGACATTCCAATCTGGTCAATTTACCAGCATCAACTCTTAGTGGGGCACATGCATACTACATCAATGCAACATTTGTTCTCATATACTAACCTACACCCCGTAACCACCTTACTACTTCTCTTCGTCTATCGCCTCTCTCTCGCCTCGCATCCTTGTCAATCCGATCTTACATGAGATGGTAAATCAGACCTGGAGCTCAGTTCCCCAATACTATTATCTTTCAAACTCTTAATATTAATGTCAGCTACAACCATAAAAGGAAATATTGCGATATATCGGCGATATATCGATATCGAGATGAGACCGATATCGGTATCGATATGGTGATATATCTCCTTTTCAGGCATTTCCTTCACAAAAGTGTGTCGATATGAGCGAGATATATCGCCAAAATATCATATCGTATCGACAGGATATCGATATCGATACGACCTTCCATGACTAGAACCCATATCATATAGTTCCATTTTCTTGGATTGTAGATGGACACGTGAATAAATTTTTTTTTGCAAGCAAACATGATAAAAAATGCCATCTCCATTTCCACGAGGCGAGACCACAAGAACATTTAGGGGTCTTTGAGGCGTGCACGTACGTCTCACATTCCATCAACCATTTCCCTTTTTCCTTTAGGAGCAAATCAAAAGGTTTCAAATGCCACCATCTTATGACCAAAGAATCGATTTCTCCATTTCCTATCGACAAGTCCAGATCACATGCAGCAACTGCTTCCCATTTTTATTAACAAAAAGGTGAAGGCAACGATCGAGTCCTTCTAATCCTCCCATATTGTTCTTGTAATTGCTTGCACCATTAGCTTTCCTTTTCCTTCAAGTGGCTGTGGTTTGATGTCTTCATCTCATCTCATCTCATCTCATAAAGACCCAACCGTCCCCTTTGTCTCAAACTAAATCCATTCATATTATCCGTAATTTATTTTATTCTGCGCACGTTAAATTTTATCTTGTGAAGACTGATCGATGATGCACATGAATGAATCAACCTTACTATTTATCCAAATCTTTGCGGGTTTTTTGATATAACTTGGGTATGTTAGTAATTCTATGTATCCCACCACGTAACCCTAGCTCTAAAGTTGTAGTATACATATGCCCTTGTGGTCGGCACATCATCGTGCTCGAAAGCGCATTCATGAAAGAAAGAGAAGAAAGTCTACTGTGAGTATTGGAAGCAAATATATTGCTGAACCAGCTAGTATAAATCTTTGTCTCGTCAATTGTGCGTGTCTTCTGTTCTTGATCGATTTCTGCTTGCGTGTTGATTGTTCGGATCCATTCCCCAACAACGCATGCATGCACATGCACACTATCACACACTACAATTGAATCACTTCGTGGCGACAAATTTCGTGGCAACAGATTCAGACATCAACGTCATATTACCCGTTGTCAAAAACTCACACCACAAGGAAAACAAGTTGTGGCTACAGAACTATGCCCACGGATGTGGGGCTTGCGGCCACAGAATTGGACTCTGGCCACTACACTTCGTGGCCAGTAGCCGTAGCTACAAGTCTCGTCGCGAGAGTTCTCTAACCACGAATATCTTGCGACCACTACAAGTGACCACAAAACTTGTCGTGGCCACGACTCTTATTTGAAGACTTTGGCCACGGATTGTAGATACGAGAAACTAATGGCCACGAAATTATCGTGGTCACAAGTTTCCGTATCCAAATTCCGTGGTCACAACTCATTTTTCTTGTAGTGTTTGTTCTAATGACGCATGCAAGATGATCAATATCTCCGGAAACATTTCTCAAGCATGGATATATTTCCCATCTTGTTTCCTTAAACATAATGGTTCAATGTGAGGAATTGCATGTGATGTAGATATGGAAACTTGGTAATGCATGTGTATTTATTCCAAGTCATCACCAACGTGGACGTCTTATCATCTCTGGAGATGTGAAATCCTTAATCTCCTGTTGAAGATGTTGGAAATAGAGGGTCCCGTGTTAGGGTTTGGAAGTGTACTTGACGACGTTCTGACCAAAGTCCTAAGTGACATGGAGAGTGGGACGTGAGACCTAAGCAACACGAGTGGGTTGAAGACGACCTCCACATGGAATCCATTCCAAACCTTATCCCAAAAAGTGACAAAGAAGAAGGTGAAGAGCTTAATAGTTTAATATGAAGTAAAATAATACTTACAGTCAAAGTTTTTTTTTCCTCCTTGAGTGGCTTAGGTTTTACTGGCAGGAAGCAACGGAAACCCATAAGTCAAGAGGAATAATGTTGAATAATGATTGTTCCATTTATGAATAAAAAAACCACGATTGATTTCTTTAGACAATTAATTTTCATCTTAAAAAAAATGGATTTTTATCACTTGTAAACTTCTTAACTTCTGCAATATTTAGTTATGTCCCTTTTTTTAATATCAATTGTCTTACAAAATTCATGGTTCTGTCCATCCGTTAAGGTAAAGTACGGGTATATATAACTGATAGTACAAAAAGGTAGAATTGTGAATTTTGTAAGAATATAGGGATGAAACTGGTATTCCAAAAAAGAGGGGCATAACTGATATTGGAGAAATTAAGAAGGACACACGTGCTAAAAATCCCATAAAGGATAGGGATTGCATATGCATGATTTCTTCTCGATGGACTAAATATGTGTCTTAAGAAAAGTTGAGAAGAAGTTTACTTGTAAAATTTCCTGCAATAGGTTGGGAGTCCTCGTCCTCCTCTTGACCTGCATCCTTTGGTTGGGAGTAGGTATGCAAACGGTCGGATACGGATACTGATATATATTATCGTATATTTATTCGTTTTTTAATACGAATACGGATGCAGACGTGGATATCGATGGATATTAAAATTATCTTACCATATCCTTACAAAATGGATATGGATGTAAAACGGATATTGATCGCATACGAGTAATGTTAGAAATACTCTATAGAATAAGCTCAAATATATACAAATTGGATGGAAAACACATGATATAAATTTACTAAATGCGTTTGTATCATAAAAAATGGTAAAAGAAGGTATAGAATTATGTTATATAGGGTAAAAAATAAACGTATAACTATATTTGTATACGAAAATGGAGATACGAATATGGATATGGATGTTTGTGGATATCAAAATAATATCCATATCCGTATCTATTTTAAAACGGATATAGATACGTATGTCAAAACCTATATAAAACGGATACGATGACCAATCAAATGCTATATCCGTAACCATTTGCACCTCTAATTGGGAGTCTTTATCCTCCTCTGAATGCATCCTCTCTCTCTTCTACTATTGTGCTCCTCTTAATCTGTTGCTTGTATTCTTCTTTTCTTCTCTTATCGTCATTCTCCTCATCCATTGTCTTCTCCACTGCAGTTCTTTTCCCTTAATTATCCTCCTCATCTTCTTCTCATGTCATTCCTCCTGACTTTTTTATCTCCTTTCCTCTTACGCTTCCCTTCACTAAAAGAAAATTGTCTCTTTACCACTACAAACGTACGATTACAAATTTAATTGCATTTGTCTGATTACTCTACAATCTATGCATGCTCCCCTATTCCATTAATGAAATTCGCTCCATTTATGTCATCTCCTCCTCTGTCCCTCCCTCCAGATCATTGCACCCTCTCCTCCTCCTCCTCTTCACGCGCATCCACCACTACATCTCTGCTGCTAACTGGATCAACCAAGTATATATTAAACAGTAAATAAACGGATCCAAATGAATTAACAGAGAAACACTATCAATTAAGATCATATTAATCATATGTTTCCCAATCATTATCCGATTATAGCATACAAACATGAACCAATTAAATGAACGGAAATATAAAACATGACGTGATCCAGAAAGGGTAAGAAATAAACATATTGCGGTAAACAGAATAAAAGAGAGATTAGATTAGAAATCACCGAAGCATCCATGAAATGTACTGTCCTTAGAGGGACCCCACAATACTGGTGCGTAGGGTACTGGTGATCTGCTCCAAGGATACGGTGGCACACGATCTTCGTCGGCGCAAACCAATGGGATCGTCCTCGATTGTACCTCAGAGAACTGCAGCTGAGAGAGAAAGAGAAAGAGAGAGAGAGAGAGAGACGATCGTCTGTGAGAGGAAGAACAAAAGAAACAGAGCCAGACGGCGTGAGGAATTTTCTTACGAGTGTTGAAAACACGACGTGGGGGAAGGGATATATAAAGACGGTCGCATGCCCTAGCGCGCGTTACCATTTCGATTTCCGAAAACGCCCCTTGACGGGCGCCATTTCGGATACCGAAATCGCGGCCATAAATGCGTCCGTAATGGCGAGTTGGATTCCCATTTTAGTCGAATTACCAAATTAATCATGTGATTAATTTAATCGACTTATCAAATGAAACCCGTAGCAAAAGTATTGAGATCCGAATTGACTCTCCCGAGCCCAAGGCGGAGCGGAGCGCGCGCGCGTGCATGTGTGGTCCTCCGTTCCTCCTTTCTACTATTGCTACAAGAGCTTGAGGTGTGAACTCATATATGAGTCCACCAAAAGTTTAGAGCTCCAAGGTATAGTACTAAACTTCCACCCAAACTTTTCCATATTTCAAATTTGGGAATTCTCAACTTTCCCTCCAAGCTATTTGGTTTTCCAATTGAAACCAAATTAACTCCAATTGTAATCACATAGATTTTCCAATTAAAATCTAGTTACAATTCTTAAATACAACAATCTCCCTCCTCATCACCACCCAGCACCCACCACCTCCTCCTTATCATTGAGAGCCCGCTTGACCCTCTCCTCCATCCTACTCTCTCCAGAAGTCATCACTCGCCTAACCCTGCCCATCCACCATTATTGTCGCTCGCTACATTCTCTCTTCATCTTCTTCATCTTCCTCCCTCTCTACCATGACCACCATTCCCCCCGCCTTCGTATCTCTCCATCACCTCCTTCCTTTCCCTATCCCTTAATTCGCAACACACTGCCCCTCTCCTTCCTCATCCTTCACTGTCGCCATTGCCACCTTTCTCATTTTTTGATTCAATCGATACACCATTCCCTCCGGACAACATATCTCTTCAATCCTCATCCATAATGTAGAGTAAATGTATTTTGATGATTTTTATTTATCTAGAGTTTAGTAATACAAATGTTAGATGTGCATGTGTTTGATAATGTTACTGTTTGATATAAATAATTTAGGAAAATGTATATAAACAATTGTTAATGTGATAGTATAATGGGATTATTAAATACAAATGCGAACATTGTCATATTTAAATGTGACATTTCAATGAAATTTTTTATATTTTAGTGTTAGGATTGTAAGCCATTAGGATTGAGAACCCTAAGGATGCATTTAGTTAGCGGGTTAAGGCGGGTTAAACTGGTAGAGTGTAACCTGTTTTTGGATTTTGGTATTTGGATAAAGGGTTAAACTGGAGGTGGGTTAAAAGTGAGTTTATTGTGATATGATTGTATTGAAGTTTGAAAAAGTGAGTAGTTATTGTGATACGATTGTATTGAAGCTTGGAAAAGTGAGTAAAAGTGGAATAATTTATAATTTTTATATAATATGATGGTATAATATATTATTTTTCGATAGGATTGATTATAAAAATGATTTATTTAATTTTATAAAAAGAAATAAAGTGGGGCCCATCTGAGAGAGAGTGGGAGTAGGTCAGTGAATTTACCCCTACAACCGAACGGTACCTAAGGAATCGATGAATTCCTAAACCCAATAAGGATATTAGAACATTCAATATGCATCATCAAAATCCCAGCCAGAGTTCGGCGATGGGGTAGCTTAATTGCCGTCCCCATATATCAGAGTTTGATGTTCTATACATGTATGACTAGGGAGGGGGAGGCTTTCTCGGCATGCATGCATGCACATGAGGGCAGATCCTCTGCTCTAATCCTAATTTTTCTTGTTGTGAATTCAATTGCCAAAATCCAACCTTATAAATTGAATCTTAAGTTTATGTTCTACATATGCTCCATATTTCGTAAAAATCCGACATCATTTTCTATTTCATCTTAATAGTCAATAGATTAGTCACATTTAAGCAACTTAAATTCCATTAAAAAAAGAATCGAGTTTTTTGATCGTTAATATGAAGTAGCCAATAACATCTGATTTGAGCAAAATGTGGAGGATATACGGAGTACTATATTATATATCCCTCGTATTTCAGAAGCTCTGATCACTACAAGAAGACAGATATTCCGCATTGCCCTTTGATTAACATGCATGAAGCGCTCAAGAAGTGGCAACTTGTACTTGTAGGTATTACATACACATATACAGGAGAAAATTTATTTTTCTAAGAGGAGCTCAACTTGGTTTTTCAATTAGTGTATGTTAGAAAATAAACATGCAGTAGCGAACATGGAAAAAGATAAAGAACACAAAGAACAACGGGGTTTAACGTGAAACTCTACCCCGTGAGGAGCGGGATGAAACCACGGGAGAAGCCCTCAAATAGGGCTTGTTTGTCTATTGACTTTCTCTCAATGGTTACAGGAGGTCTGAGACTCCTTATATAGCTTCTCCAGAGTCTCCAAGTCCCACTACTAGACGATGTGGGACTAAACACATGGATGGGATAAATGGATCTTCTCCAGGATCCATTTACCCTGCAACAACTCAATAGGCGCACAACCAAATACTCTAACAGTGATTAACAAACTTCTGTTGTCATCAATTATAGGTCAGGGTAAGCGTTTCCAGGTATGCTCGTATGTATATGTATATACGGAAGGGGTGTATGACAAGCATCGTATATATGGAAGTCGACCGAGGAGGATCGGTGTGCTCGGCGACGACGGTGAGGGCTTGCCGATTCCATGTGATGGCTGAATACATCGATGCGATGAGTAGAAGGCGACCTTCGCCCTTGCAAGCATTTTCCTAGTAGAAGACTTGAAGCTGATCAATTATACAGTAGAAGTGTATACATCCAAGACTTGGGTATGAGGAACATTCCTCACAAGTAGTGAAACACCAGATTAATCGTCAATATATCAAATGCAAGGATAAATCTAACCAACCGGACAGCGTGCACGTTGTTGGGATCTTAACATCTAACTCCGTCACTAGATCTGAGACCGGCGAGACCGTCTCCCAGAGCAATATCTGCTGGCTGCTATCCTTAAAATTGGATCGATGGTTTACTGCAATAATTTAGATATAGGATTCTTTTTCCTGTCCTATTCCCTTTCGGATCTGATGCTGTCAAAGGAAATGAGTCCAACTCCCTCTCCCCCACCCCTTTCCACTGAGATCTACGTCTCTGGATGGCTCAAACTCCCAAGCATGTGTGAAGTTGGCTCTGCATGTCGTGGTTAACACTGTCGGACTTTGAAAAGTCCCGATTATGGTAGTTACAGAGAAGATCGTCTGGTGCAGGTCAAAATGCAGCAGATTCTGCAATAGCCGTTTACGTCGCTCGATCATGATCGAACGGTTCGTACAATTTTACACTTTTTATGGGTCCGTACTGTGTAAAATCATGTGAACCACTTGATCAAGATCGAGCAGTTCACGCCATCACAGAAAGGATAGCACCATAGCAGACGATCCGTGTCCCTCTTAATGCATGTTAGGCTTTCTGATATTGGTTATGTAGCAACCTAACTTCGCAGCTTGATGATGAATGAAAATGATTTAGTTTAGTAAACTCAATGATTCCAATCGAATAATTCCGACCTTAGCTCAGTTGGTAGAGCGGAGGACTGTAGTGGTTGCAGATAAATCCTTAGGTCGCTGGTTCGAATCCGGCAGGTCGGATTTTCTAAAATAACATTTTCCATATTTTGTTTATGTATTTAGGGCACAATTCCAACATTATTTTTCTTTACCGCAATGCCATCTCATTAATCTTTAATGCAACTATTTGTTTCATTACATTTCAATACGACGATTATTGATTGTTGACATATTCATTGGCAAATCAATTATAATTTAGTAGTCAATAAATCTCTCTCGTTGTCAATCTTAAAATCCGATGCACCCCTACGACATATTTTTTTCAAACAATTCGTGCCTAGAGAGAGAAGGGAAGAAAGTTAGAGAGAAATCTTTACGGGATAGTTATATTCGTCGCAGGAGACAACGATGCCGAATCGGAGGAGGAGGAGGGTGCGGATTCGTGATCGAAGGAACACTAACAATTGTGTGCGAGAGAGTTAAGCGTTGGACCGGAGGTATGTATCGGTATATGTTTTCGTATAAATATTTATTACGTGAACTATATCTCTTGTATGTATTGGATTAAGTTTTATACGTATGAACAAAGATCGAATCCAAAATATGATATGTGTGTGTTTGTGTTTGTTTGTGTCGGCATAGAATTTTACAATTAAACGTGTACGTCTACATAAGCACATGTTGACATATACTCTCATTTTTTTATAAATCTTTTTATGGAAGGTTTGTCTACATCGATATTATTTAGAGATGAAACACGGATCCCACAAATGTTGTATTTATTAAATGTGCACAAATTATTTTATAAAAACTAATTAAATCGAGACCCCATTGCCTTAAACGGTGAACCCATGCCATTAAAAAATATTTTAGAGTAATCTATAAACTCACATATTTTACATGTAAAGCCCTGTACTATCTATGAACCACACTTGCAGGTAATAATTTGGATGAATAAATAAAAATCACAAGAAAGGACATGAAATATTTGACGTGAATAATAGTTAATCCAGTAAGAAATTTTAGATTATTAATGTACTTATAACAACTATATATGACCTATTGTCAACCCATTATTAACAGTAGAAATATAATAGTCACATTAAGTATTTGAGGGTTATTGACCAATGAGAAAAAATAAAATATTGTAATGAGAAACTTGTTGGAATTACCAAGAGGAGACCAAAAAAATTTATGATAATGATAGTGGAGTTTAACCATTTTTCTGATAAGTATAATTACTAAGTATAACATGTAAACATGTATTAATTTTAACCTGTGTATATATATTTGAGGCATATCAAATATATGCTCAATGGATTGATGATTGGGGTATAATAATAGGTTTGTTCATTAGTTAGCACCAAATTATTACAACCCTAAGAATACATGGAAAAGAAAAACAAAAGAAAAATGAACTGTTAGTAACCACGTAAGAGCTAATGAAGATTTAAGGCGCAAACTAATAAAGAGTCGCATGAAAGACCGCAGGATGTCATATTAACCTAAGGGGCAACGCCACAAGCAGGGGCGGACGCACGTTATGGGCATGGGGGGCACATGCCCCCCCAAACTTCTCAACATCCTCACGTTATCTATTTAAAAATAGAAAGTGTAGCAATAAACAATTCTACGTGCCCCCCTTATCATCCAAATTTAGAAAACTCTCCAAGACTACAACCGTGTATGGTATGATCTCCACAAAATTTGGAAGATCGTGCCCTCCCTCCCTGTAATCCAAAAATATTAATACATCCTTTTTTAATTGATTGATAAAATTTCGGATTCCCTTTTTACCGTGAAAAAAAAGGCACGTCATGTTTATTGATCGTGCCCTCCCCTTCCCAGTAAAACCCCCTCACATCTTTTCATTGTTTAAAAATCGTGCCCTTTGATAGTTCGCCATCCCTACCCGATAAACGGCAACAAGTCACGCTCTGCAATCTGCATCCCTTCTTGGTGGCGGTTACACAAATTCCATCCTCGGACGAATCACGTTCTGCAATCGACGTCGAGTACCTCCGGCTCCGTCACGATCTCGTAGCTCTCTCTATTCCCACCCTAGACGTACCACGAGAACGACTAAGTCGACAAGGAGCAGGTAATAAGAAAAAATTATTATTATGTATACTACGATTACATTTTTTCCGAGTTCAATTTATACATTAGAAATTAAGATTATCCACGGGATATGTTATCCAAGTAAAATGTCTATATCTTATATAGTTTAAGACTTGTTTGTTACCTTCTTGTGGTCAATGGAGATGTTAATTCAATCACCTAAAATTTTGTTCTTGCTTAATCCTCCACACAATGGCTGTTATGCCGGTTCTCATTTTTGAAAATTTTATCCATAGAAGAAGATGGGTCTGGCAACAATTTGAATTTTGATCTACACTAGAGTGTCGACTCTAATTTTTAATACGTGGAGAAGATTAAGGTCATAATTGTATTGTTCCCCCGGCCACTAGCCTTTAGAAAGTGTATGCAAAAAGGATATCGTAATTTAATTATTTTATACTTATGTAAATATTAACATAATTGTATAATTATAATATATCCTTTGATGCAGTTCTTTTGTTGGTAGAAGCAAGATTGCAGCAGGTGGGCACATCGTGACACGATTCATCACCACTCCAAGTATCCAACTCCACCGTAGGTATGTTTACAACGAACATCATTTTACATGAGTTATGCAATTAGAAGCAAATAAACTGTATGGAGTTATCTTTTCAATACAATAAACTTTGATACCTATTTTATCGAATCTTTCATATATATATATATATGTATATTTATAATGACATAAACATACATATTTTATAATACATGTAGGGATGGACAAATTTCTCATAAGAAAGTCTTCATCCGTCCATCTCAAATTCCTGTAGTTGATCCAGTTTCTTTAAATGAAGCAATTGTGGGATCATTAAATAAAAATAAGGTGGGAGAATCAAGTGCAAAACGATGTCGTGTTGAACTGAATGTCTCTGAGTTGCCTTCTGATCCTGGATTGCGTATGCCGATCTCAACTTATCATCCCAATATTCAAGATGATGTTCGAAGAGCATATATGCAAATGCAGCTATCTCAACCAATTTGCAGCATTTGATATCGAAAAGCTTATCCGTCTTGCACAGTTATATCCGATGGATTTCTCTTCAACAGATTTATTGGTTCTTCGAAATGAAATGTTGACATATATTAAAGACGTAAAGCAAACTACAGAATTCTCAAATGTAAATTATGTGACAGAGCTTGCAGAAAAAATGGTGAAAACTAAAAAAGATCGCATTTATCCACTGGTGTATTTACTGATTAAGTTGGCATTGACATTACCGGTTGCAACGACTAGTGTTGAAAGAGCATTTTCAGCAATGACTATTGTCAAGACTCGATTGCGCAATCGAATGGGAGATGAATGGATGAATGATGCTTTACTCGCATATATTGAAAGAGATATTTTTGATTCTATTACTGATGATGATATCATGAATTGTTTTCAAAATATGAAAACCAGACGCGGCCAACTTTAAGTAAAGGTATGTATTTTAAAATTTGTTTTATGTGTAAAACAACTATTTATTTTTCTCATAGCAACTTGGAAGTTTACGTTGATTGTTTTTTTGTATTGCAATCTTATTATTATTGTTATAAGTATTATTAGTTGTTATTGTTCCCCACCTAGTCTGTAATCCTAGGTCCGCCCCTGGCCACAAGAGACGTATGATTGCAAGGAACCATAGAGGTAAAAGTTAAGTCCTCTACAGTTGTAGCTATACTGTCATGTCATGCCATGAATTGCAAGTGCCAGCAGTTGAAAACATATATCAAGATACTTATATGAAAGTTATGCATGAAAAATAATTTATAAAGGTACATCATTATGAGATATGTAAGAAAAATATTTAATAAAAGAGTAAATCATTACATGATATACAAGGATTGGTTTAAGAAAAGTAAACCATCAAAGTCATGGGGCTAATATGCAAATTGTCTTATTTGATTAAGTAAATATGTAATGGTTATGTATCATATGAAATATGCCCCACAAGATTGAGGAAATGTATGTTGTATGTTATTGAGCATGTTACACATGTATATACATGTTTATGAAAGAAACCAAATTATATATGACATGGATCAAACTTAGACACGCATGGGAAAGATCTATGCCCAAAATGATGTGTATAAATGAAAATCCAAGTACATAATTTATAACGGATCAAGGACCGTTTGAATACCCATACATTGACCTCGATGCATACTGGACATTAGGCTTATGAAAAATTTTATTTTTGACAATTTCAGGTGAAGAATAGGGTTGACTGCATAATAAGGATTGTGCTACAGACTTCTCGAGATTCCTGACGTGGTATGATGCAACTCATGAAGAATTTGAGGATATATGTATGCCCACATGAATTATTGGGATGTTGTTTTGATTCTTAAAGTAGTTTTTGCAAAAATACCTCGGTTGGGATTGTAATAACGGAGCTCTTAATTTGAATGGACATTTTTATAGAATTGTTAGTATCTGTGCTCAATGATTGCCATGCATGTTATCTGTAACGGTTGCGCGATAATTATTGCATGCTTCCATCGATCGTAAGACCTGTTACAGTTTACGAGTATATTTTCAAGTAATTCGTCAAATATATTTTAATCAAAACACCTACAATAATATAACATGATCTTTAAAATTTATAAGGGATATTTACACCCATAACCTTGAGTAATTTCATAATTACCCCAGAAAGCCTCTATAATCATGAATTACATGAGAAATCCCGAATAATTCCTCCATCTCACACTCATAACTTTCTGTTAGTTTCAACCATTAATCCTAATCAAACCATCGAGTTAATCCAACCTAGCATCAATCCAACGGCTATAATTAAATCAAAACTAAAAAGAAAAAACCTCCTCCAGCAGCTCCCCTTCCTCACCAGCAACCCCATCTGCCGCCGACCAACTTTAGCTCTCCCTCCCCTTCTTCCTCCGGAAGCAACTGTCAGCCTCGTACACACCTTGACATTCGAATTCATGCCAATAGAGATTTTTCTTTCAGGTACCCTACAGGTGCGGTCAGGAGGCGGTATGGGAGTACACGGGAGAAGCTTTGGGAGCTTGCAGCTTGTGGGGGGAGCGGAAGCAACGGGAGAAGAAGCTTGCGGTGGGGGCTTCGGGGAGCTTTGACAAGCGGACGGGGCGGGTGGGGGGGGGGGGGGTGGGGGTGGCGGCAAGGGCAGGTCGACAGCAGAAGCTTGTAGCTTGCGGGGAAGCGGAAGCGACGGGAGGAAAAGCTTGCGGCTTGCGGGGGGCCTGGGCTTTTGAGGGGTGGTGGCAGGGGGGGTCGACGGGAGCTGCTTGCAGGCGAGGGAGGTGCGCTTTGATGAGCGGAAGTGGCAGGGTGATTGCGGGGTTTGTTGGGTGGGGGAGCTCGCAGGCAGAGGGTTTCCCCCGGGGGGCTGGTGGCTGGTCGTGGTCGGTGGGGTGGTGCTTGCAGGAGGTTGGAGGGCCTGGTGGAGGCTCCCTAGGGGAAGGAGGTCCGGGAGGTGGGGGTCGGGCTTCCGGTGGGAGGGAGGAGGTTGTATGGTCAGAGTCGGAGGTTGACGGAGGAAGGGGAGGGGCCATTCATAAATATGGAGAAATTTTGGTGTAAAATGTAAAATTATTAACGGATACCATCATTGTTAACGGAAAATTAGGTGGAAGTTGACCTGAGGTTATGATGGCACATCACTTCTTTCCCAGTGACAGTGGCGGCTGCACGCTCCGGGTAGCCATTTCCTCCAACCTCTTTGTATGGGCGGCTCCACCTCTCGGATAGCCCTTTCCACTGTCAGAGAGCGTTCGGCTCTGATACCATTTTGTAACATCTCGGGCTTAGGTCCCCGGTCCGTTAGCGGAGCATTACTGGCCCTGACAACCTCTTGAGATCGGGCCCATACGGACCCGATTAACCACCGCCAAAATGCTTAAGCTGGGTTGTTCGGTAGTAAGCTCCTCACTATTTATCCCACCCAAAAATTTTTGTTTTCAACGGTATGGGACTTTGTTTGGGGTTTTTACAAGATGTTATCTTTGCCAAAGCAATATTAAATCCTAGGAGCACTATTACTGAAATCTGCTTGTAATGTACACATTTATCATAAAGAAAATACCACTTTACAATAGTCGATTATGATTTACGAAACATCTCTAATTTTGAGCCAAAATCCTATTTCCAAAGTAAGGTCCATTTGTCTTATGTATATTCTAACTTTTGCTGTTGTTTAATTATATTTTCTATTTATTTGCTTCGTAAATATCCAAAAATATTTACAAGATATAAAAATCACAAATTTATTTTATCTATATTCTTATCACATTTTTCTCTAGTTTATTTTTTTTCAAACTTTTTTATATTTTTTATTATTCGCATTATAAAATATTTTTTATTTTTTTCTTTTCATTTTATTTATTTTCTAAATTAAAAATTAATAATAGGCGGAATTAAACAATTAAAAAATAAAAGTTAGAAATACAGGAAAAAGGTAAAAATACATGAATAAGAACAAGCATTAATTGAACGTAGGATTACTTGCAGAATTCTTGACCTAGTGAGTTATGCTTCCTTGAGTTCACACCTAGAGCATGCCCATGTTAAACAACACACTTTTTACACCTGTTGCTTTGATCGAAGATTTTCATACAGTAGTTATTACTATCCCATGCACACCTCATGAGATACAAACATATTAGTCTATGGGGACGGTGGAAGGGGAAGGTACATAAGCGGTTGTCCCCTAAACTACCAACGAGAATTGTTGAATAGCGCCCGTCCCCTTTGACGACCATGAGGGGTGCTAAAAAAAGCCATCCCTATTCACCAATCGATCTGTAGACGATCAAGTAAATGACTGTCCCTTCCGATCGTAGAGGTGACGGTCACATGACCGTCTCCAAGTGCATACATGGGACAGTTAGGACCGCACCCTCCTGCTTTCTGTGAACATCTCCATCGGGTAAACCAGAGGGGACGATCCCGACCGTCCCCTCCAATCAGATAAATGAGACGGTTTATTCACCACCATCACATACTATTTTTGTTAGCGCGAATTTGTGAAAAATTAAAGCTCAGAAGGGACAGTCTTAAGTAGACAGTCCCCCATCGTCTCAATAGAGAATGGTTGGTCGACCATCTCCGATGGTGATATTATATCAAACAGGCAAATTTCCTCCTTATTCGTTACCCCTCTCCAACCCAAACACCTCTCAAACCCTACCTTTGATGTGCCCCCTCCGACACTAGTCCCTTCCCAGTCCTCCATGCTCTCGTGAAGTTGCCTCCGTCATTGAGCTCTCGACCTCCATCATCCGTTTCGGTCGCGCTCCCTCTTTTTCTCCAGACTCTCTCCAATCTCTTTCGAGATGAAATTGGTAACTTACGATATCTAAATCATTTTTTACTAAATGTTAATCATGAATTAATTGGATGATTGAAAATTTGCATCATTCAAATAGTTTCATAGTGAAATAAAGTACATTTGATATACTATTTTTTGTATTAATATTTAAGTTATATAATAGTTCTAATTGATGAGTTGATGCATGCTTAGGAAATTGTCCATGTGTTGGATGAAAAATGATGAGTTTGTGATTTTCATTAGTAAGAAGTCTTCTTATATGAAATAATGATGAGTTCGTGATTTGTGTTTAGATGTAAGAATGATGTTTGGATGCAAGAATTTTCATTTCATATATGGTTGGATTAATTTCCTCTGTAGTTGATTTTTCTTAATTTGAGTTGCACTATATGATTCACTATCAATTTGAGATATCATTTGTAGCACCCTAATTCATACACAATCTCGTGTGTGTTGGTGTGTGTGTGTGTGTGTGTGAGTGAGTGTGCGTATATGTGTGCATTGGTCCCTTACACTACTCCTCAACTCCATTACAGTTCTCTGATGTCCATCTTTTGGAACAGAGACATGAGTGAATTTTAAGGATGGATCTTTCCCTTAAAGGCCCGAATGAAGATGGATCTTGGGACTCTATCAAATGATGATTCCGCAACCTTGATTTTTGCGAATTTGAGTGAGAGAACATATCACTGTGAAGATCACTTTAGGAGGATAATTTCTCCTTTCTGGAGGTAATGGAGAGCTATATTCAAGGCTCTTTTGATGTGATTGAGTACATCAATGTTCTTGCATCTGTGAGAAATTCATTCAAGCGCTTAAAAAAGATGAGGCTAAGAAAAGTTAATGTACTTTAGGAGGCTTGCAGTGTCTATCTCCTAGAACATATTTGTTGATATAGTTGTTATTCGGAATTATATCCCTATATACTGGAAATGTGATATTGGATTTCAATGGTTACATCCAGTATTGTCGGAGTTATTGTCAGAGAGAATGCATGTGGTTAAATATGGATTTGGCTACAAGGAAGCTCTTAGAATCGTTGTTCCATTACCACCTACCGTGTTCTCATTTTTTTGGTAATATTTGAAAGGCATGTGTTTTTGTATCCCACGTTGAATCATGCATCAGATTCTTATTGATTATGCAAGTTGCTGTTCTCAGGTCCTTACTCTTTAGCCTTATCCAAAATTCTATTGGGTTACTATCTCTTATCCAGATCCTATCAGGGATAGACATTTGCTGGTATATGAAAAATCTAAACTTGCATTTCATAAGTGGACACAATATCCCTTGGATTGGTAATTACTTGCAAGGTTTGGACTCATTGATCTGACCCTCCTAACTGTGGATTCATAAATTTTAATTTTGGGGGATTTATTCTTTGGATGTCGCTTCTGTAGATGTAGATTTCTTGGGATCTGGGGGCATTGTGAACCCAAGAGTGTTCAAATTATGACGGTGATTGAGGTTCCAATAGTTCATTTGGGATCCCAGACTTCGGTTATTATCAATGGAGCATCTTCAGATTCACGGGGTTCAAAAAGGAATTCTCTACGATGCATCATCATCCTCTGCTGAAAAAAATGAAAGGAAGACAACACTTAGTGTATATTTTTACTCTATATTTGTAGGAAGAACACAAATCAACTCTAATTAGAAATAGATGTTAGTAAATTGTAAGACTTAGTTTTAATCATTTATCTAATTTGTTTACATTTTAGTTGTAAATACTTAGATGTTGAATTTGTGATTTACATTAAAAAAATTGTCCATGTGTTAGATTTAAGAATGATGATTTTGTGATTTGCATTATTAAAATGAGTCCTTTGATTTGATCATCACCCTGATCATCGTAACCTTAAAAGTACAATTAAAATATATCTATTAATTTATACGGTAGAGAAAAATAACAAGATTTGGACGAATAAAAGATTTGACTGACCTTATAGGCCATATGTGCATGTATCTATAACCCATTACCCTGGGGAGAACCAGTAGGGATAGTCGCCCACCATCCCTTGCACTATTTATAGGGGACGATCATATCTGTCCCATCCGATCAAGATGAGCTTACTAGTCCATTTTTGGGGACACGGGTTCAGGTGGGACAGTTATGACCATCCCTATCAATCTTCTTTGATAATCCCTTTAACCCGATACCCTAAGGAGAACTAAAGACATGCTTACTGGTCTAATTTTTGGGGGTATATGGACAAGAGTGGCGGTACAAACCGTCTCTATAGGACTTCTATGCAAGTCCATGAAACCTGATAGCCAGAGGAGACGGTCAACTACCGTCTCCATATCTCTTCTCACTTGGGCTAGGACAGATACCAGCAGGGATGGTTTAGAACCTTCCCCCTAAGATTTCTTAACATGGACGTTCATTGACCATGTCATCCAGTATGCACAGAAGGGACTGTCTCATACTATCCCGTCTTTATATGAATAGGGGGCGCTCCATTTTTCCTCTCCTTTGGTTAAATGCGACATATATATCGGGGATGCTTCGACAACCATCCCCTTTGATAAAAGGTGACAACTGTATTAGCACAAGGGATGATCGGTGACCGTCGTAAAAAGTGTACCTGCTTGTAGTGTCATTAGAAGATAGGCAGTGGTAGGTAGTTGTGAACGATGAGATGTCAATGTTGTCAAGGACACTATAACTGACAAAATTGAGTATTGGTTGCATAAGATGCAACATCTGCATTGAATGTGAGCACTATTACTAGGAGATATGCAAGTGCCGTAAAAGGACTTGGCGTAGTCCTTTGGGAACGGGGTGAGTGATCAGCTTATCTAGTTATTTTTTTAAATAGTCTTTGATTGCATGAGTGTGTGTTTAAAGATTAGACCATTAATAGCTCTTTGGGCTAGTGGGAGATTGTTGGACATGCGAGCCCATGACGAGCCATTATGCAATAAATGTTATTACAAATATCATCCACTGATCTAAAATAAAGAATAACTAATTTACATAATAGGTCTCTTATTACAATTAAGGTTATGTACCATGGTCATCTTAATGATTATATAATTATTGATTCAATTGTTGAATCATAGAGGCTAGTGCTTGGATGAATATCTAAAAAGCTAGATTGAGGACTCATCAAGCACCATTAAATGATTATTAAGAGAGGATCTCCAACCTGAGAAGGAGATGCCAATCCTTTCTCTAAAGGCTGATATTTGACCGACCTCTTGATGCAGGTCCTCTACACAGGAATAGAGATTCGAAGGTATCAGATTAGTTAGGTCAAAGAATTGTTTTAATGAGATCGACACATAACCAAAGACCTATGTCGTAATCTGTCATGATATAGGCATGCATCCTCTGACCGAAGGCAGATGTTTTACTATATGTCTGAGTAATGATGTATCACTATATGTCTCTAAAGGTTGATATCTTCTTATAATCTCACTGGTCTTAAGACTAATGATGGAATTAGATGTTAAGATGCCAACAACATGCACAATGCCTTGTTGGTTAGTTGGAATTTTTTGGCCTTACACTGTTGGGAACAGAAGTGGTACCAACTCAACTCTGACACTAGTTGATGGAATACGATATTGTCTCCTCTCAGATATTAGTTGTTAGGGATATTGACCACCTTATATGGATACATATGCGCAATCGAACACATGAAAAAAAGACAACTAGATATGATGGTGATCGGTCACCTCTAGCGACCAACATAGAAGAAAGATTACTAAAATAAGAACGAGTACAACTTTCTTTGTTTCCTCGCTCTCTCCCTCTTTTCTCTCTCTCTCTCTCTCTCTCTCCCTCTCTAGGAGTTACATTGTTGTTGTGGTAGTGTTATGGCAATGCTTCCCACCCCTCTATATATAGACCAATGGCAACCCTATAGTCCTATTCCCATTAGGACTAAAAATGGAACACAATTCAACTATCGGATTAGAAGTCTCATCTCATTAGGGTTCCTAATCCTAATATGACTAATCCTAACACACACTTGATTGACGATTAATTTAGTGTTTCACTACTTTTGAGGAATGTTCCTCATTCCCAGATCTGTATACTTCAGCTAACTGATCAACTTCAAGTCTCTCGAGACATGCACAAGCTCGATCGGTCAACTTGGATAGGTGCCTTCACAGGTGAATGATGCCTTCTCCACATATGTTCATGGAATCTATAAGAGCATTGCTTGGCCTCAACCCAATCCTCTTCCATAGGTTTCTATACATGGTAAGAGGTGCATCCACCCCTTTCATCGTCGTATTTCCCTTCTTCCATTCTCTTCTCTCTAGTGTCGTTTTTGTTTCTCCCTCATGACTTAAGATTTCAAACTTATTTTGGGATAGAGGACGAGTTGGCATTAGGCACGGGGTTTTCGACAAAGGGCGGTGTAGGAGGAGGAGATGAGAACATGATGAGGAGCATGATGAGGGCAAATCGTCCACATTCTTGTCCACTTGATCTTTTTTAATAGTAGGTCTGGTAATTTCGGGGTCCGGAGTGTTCCCTTTGGGATTAAGCATGGGCCCTTTAAGGTGTAGGCACACTACACTACCACCAGACCACTCTTTGAGTTCGTCCACTTGATTTTGATGATTGGAGGGATATTACCGATAATTATCGAGGGCATATCATTTGAGAGCTTCCTCGCTTTTTGTCCCCCTAAGATGGGTGATATGTTCTCACAGAAGTTTGTTCGCTTCCACCAAGAACGGATGTTTCAAGATAACCATAGATCGGTGGCTACCTAAGGAAATTCTGATTCGATCCGCTCCACGATAGAGAGGCTTCTGCCTCATCCGATCAAAAGAGGAGGTTCACCAAGAATGAAGACATGCTCCTCATATAGTTTATGTTATAAACTATATAGAGAAGAATAATAATAAGTTGATTTAATCAATTATTTCTAAATAATGCATGGGGTTCTTTTCTATAATGAACTAATATGGTAAGGTATAAGATTTTCCTAAAATCTATCATCTGATATTAAACGAGAAGATTGATGTTTAATCATTTCTATACTATAATGGATAAAAGGTTGTGGGTTGATGGCAACAATTAGCATTGAATTAGGAATTGACATGATTATTGAGTGTTGTTGTTAGAGGTAGTGTATGAATAATATAGCTTGCCCAAGTTCGAATTTGACCCAAAATTTTTTGGTCGGGCTTAAGATTGTCCTGGAGTTTGATAGACTTTTTAGGACCTTAGCTCGACCGCACACATGATTGAAAGGGCTTGGACCTGGGTCCTCCATGACCCACAAGAGCTTTTTTCAATAGGTAGATCCAGATTGACATCAACCTCTACTTTCTTATTACGAGAATGAAGCACGAATTGATTAAGATCACTCTAGAAGCCCATAGAAACATAAATAATTCGTCCATTTAAGGATCGTTTTAGGCAGCCCTTTTGGAAGTCAATAAAGGTGTAATATCAAGTGGCCCTATATGTCTATAGCATATATGTACAAATCTTATTTGAAAAGGAAGGGGCCTAACATGTGCAAACTATTAAGCACACTAACCATCTGATGTTTTGACGAGCATCTCAACATTCTTACGTGGATTTGAGATATGTACATGTGCACTAGCAATCCATCTTTGAGGTGTTTTTACATAAATAATGATTATATTTATGAATATTGCGTAAATGCCCCCCTGCACAGATACGCATAAATACACTTACAACACTACAATACAATTTGATTTATGGCAACTAATAATCTAATATTCGTTACCATATCTTCTGTAATTGTAAATTGCCATTTAAACTCTTGTACGAAAGAAAAACTTAAGAATGTATATCATAATTTCCCCTACGATTCTCATTCATTCTCTTCTCTTCTCCCCTCCTCCTCATCTTCCTCTCCCTTCCACCACAAAGAGGTGATATCCCATTGGCATAGATTGGCAGAAGCCACTGTCACACCATCACCTTCGTCGAAGCTCCCTTCCCTATCATGACATCATCCTGAAGCTCCATTCAACACCATCATTTTCAATGTTGTTGTGACGCATTGCATCCACACAACCAGAGTACCTTCCCTACGCCATCACTGCCACTGAAGCAGCTCCCTATTCCTTCCCTTTCCCTCACATTGTCGTATTGGCGCCAAAACAGTCTTCCCCTCCTTATCCCCACCATCGCCACTCCCCTTGACCATACCACCATCATTGGAGGAGGGGACATAGAGGCGACAGAGAGTGACTTGGTTCCCACCATCAATGGAGTAGGGACAGAAGACGGGAAGGAGGGTTGGAGGCGACGAATGGCGTCGAAGAGTAGGTTGCCAAAGGAGGGAGAGTGAAGAAGGGCGTAGAGGAGAAGGAAGGAGAGAGTGAAGCAGGAAAATTCAACATTTTTTTATACAAAATTTCACTTGCTTTTTGATCTTGCGGTCAAACCTAATGATTTGGCCCACGAACCTTGACGTAGGGGTCTGTTTGGTTACTGGGTTGGGGTGGATTGAAGTAACCTGATATGAATAGTAGTTGTTTAAGATGGTTATGAACATTGGAGAGGGTTGGAATAAAGAATGTAATGTAATGTCACTATGATTTGTGATAAAAATCCGACCCAAGAATAGAGATGGGTAAATCGGATTACCCTGAGGTAACCCAGTTACCAAACAGACCGTCAGAGGTATACATTACAAAACAAGATTACAAGGATCGTGGAGCAAAAATGAAGTTTACAGATTGGTATGATGTAATTGCTAAAGTTTACACATGTCATGGTGTAAAAATCTCTTCAACGTAAAATAACGAATAATATACATTGCTTGACACTTTAAATTTGCAGTGAATATCGTATTCGTGCTGCATTGCCAGCAATAAATCGTATTGCAATGACTATCCATTGACTTCATCTCCTAATCATTGCTTAAATGGTAATGATTAGTACACATTTTTAACAAATAATCTTGTTATATTAACATATAATAACAAATATGATATTCGAGTTAAAAAAAGTACAAATAATTATTCAACAAATAATAATCGTTATCATATATTTAATATAAGAAGATATGACAAAAATGGTGTAGGTCAAACTGTTCTAATGCGATAAACTTCCGTGCTAAAAAAATACCCTTCCTTGAGTCTTTAGGGACATCATAATAAACAGAATTTTAAGGAACATTAGTGTAAATTTGAAGGTTTGCATGGTTATTCTTCCGGTACAAGTAAACCCTCCATTTTTTGCTATATAGCCAAAATTATCTAGGGATATTTACACCCATAAACCTGAGTAACTTCGTAATTACCCCAGAAACCCTCTATAATCACAAATTACATCCAGAACCTCGAATAATGGTTAACCTTTACATGGCATAACCCTCCCGTTAACTCTGACGGAAAAAGTCAAATTTGACAATTTTACCCTTCGATACACATCATAGTTATAACATGATGCCATTCTACATAACAAAGGGTATTTTATCCCTCCCTCTTCCTTCCCTGTTTGATTCTTCCAGCACTCATCTCCGACCACCTCCTCTGCCACCCCCTCCCCTGCGAGCTCGAGGTCGGTGCCCCACTCCCCGCCCCCGCATGCCCAGGTCGGTGCCCCTCCCCACCCCTCCTGTAATCTCGAGACATGGCCCCCACGTCCAGACCCTCCATCTCGCGCGCGCTCGCAGGCACCAGACCCCGCATCCGTTCGGGCCCCTTCCCCTCGTCGCTGCCCCTGCAAGCCCCATATCGGTGCCCCTCTCCCTCCATCCGCACGTCGTCGCCACCGCTTAGGCCCCCCTCCCCCCGTCGTCACCTCCGCAAGCCCCAGGTCGATCCCCTCACCCTCCCTCCCACGTCGCCCGCCCCGCAAGCCCCAAGTTGGTTCCCCGCAAGCTCGAAACCTGGCGGCAAGCTCCATACCTGCCCCCGCACGCTCGCAAGCTGCAGCCATCCCCCGCGCCTGCAAGCTCCAGACCCCCACCCGCGCGTGCCTGCAAGCTCCAGACCCCCACCCTGCATGTGCCCGACAAGCTGCAGGCCCCCCCGCGCATGCAGCTCCGCGCTCCTCCCGCCTACCCCGTCACTGCCCGCCGCTCTTTGTCATCGTCGAAGAGCCCACCCCCTGCTGCAAGCTCCAACTCATCTCGTTTTCTTTCCTTTTTTAAACTTGATCTTAGTGTTAGACTACTAATTAGTAGATTAACTCAACTATCTGGTTGAATAAATGGACTAAACTAACGGAAGGTTATTGTGTAAAACGGAACGGTTATTCAAGATCTTGGATGTAATTCGTGATTATAGAGGGTATTCAGGATAATTACGAAGTTACTCAGGATTATGGGTGTAAATATCCCAATTATCTATCATTAGCTAAAAACAAATTTCTGGAGAGTACGGAATCTATAATTGTACCTGGGAAAATATTACAATGGTACCTCTGCTTCTATGCATTTCATTTTTAGAGCCCACCCTTACCCACCCGTTGCTGGAAGTTGGAACTGAACAATACAAGTAATGCGTAATTTAGATGTTCAAAATTGGTCAATAAGAAAAGGATCATGGTGTAAATATGGGAAATTTAAGGGTACCATGTTATTGTACCGTTTATTGTGTGCACACATGCGTAAAATTTCAAATATTGTTCACTTCAAAATTACTTGTTTTTTTTTGGGATACTTAACGTTAATATATAAATAACCACGATTCATATAATAACAGTAATGATTATCCCTTTTTTTTTACCAATTTAGTTCACGTTGTAATAGCATAATTTAGCAACGAATACTTTATGAATGGTAAATTTTGAAAAAAATATAGTATTACTGGGTTATGAATTTCGAAAATCTGGTCTGGAAGTGCAAATAGACCAAACTATTTAAAATATTCCATGAGGAAATGGAGTTAGAAAATAATCAATAAAAGCCTAAAGAGATGCATTAAATATCGCCTGACATATTAACTGTTCTGATTTATATCATTTTTTTACTACTCAGAATTAATTCCGTGTTAAATGAGATAATATAAAATAATAATAATAGAATCAACATTTTAATTTGTCCTTATCAATACCAAATATTCATCCTAATTTCATAGAAAAAAAACCTGCTCTACATGTTCTCTTATTCTGATATTATTCCATATCCAAATAAAGTAATTAGTAATTGTTAAGGAAAGCGAAACTCAACAGGCCCGAATCCAATTAGACCGGTTGGAAAGTACTTGAAATTACTTTTTGTTTAAACTGTCAAATAGTAATCACTTATAACACACTCTCACACTTTTACATCTTCTGCGTTTTTTAAAAATATGATAAGATAATTTTAATATCTGTTAATATCTACATCCGTATCAGTATTCATATTAAAAACAGATAAAAATATGATAATACTTGTGTGCATCTTCAACAAAGAATGTCGAAAATCCTGTTCACTTTTTTTCTATTATTTTGATATTCGATTGGAATTTTGAAACTATTTTTATAGTATGGTGTTGCATGTGATGGTAATTAATATTCTTACGTTTAAAAAATGTGCATGGCCAATCAAGAGCAACGACCTAAAGAGAAGCATTAAATATCGCCTGGCATATTAATTATTCAGATTTATATCAATTTTTTACTACTCAGAAATTAATTCCGTGTAAATGAGATAATATAAAATAATAATAATAATAATAGCATTTTAGTTTGTCCTTATCACACCAAATATTCGATCCTAATTTCCAGAAAAACATGCTTTCCTCTTTCTATTATTCAGATATTATCCATATCCAAATAAGTCATTGTTAAGGAAAGCGAAACTCATCAGGCTCGAATCCAATTAGATCGGTTGAAAATTACTTAAAATTACTTTTTGTTTAAACTTTCAAATAGTAATCACTTATAACACTCTCACACTTTTGCATCTTCTTCTGTTCCGCAACGAACCAAGAGTCTATACTAATACACAAAATCCGTCGCGCGAACACTCGGCCAAGCGCACAATGAAACTAACAAGGGGCTGGGGGAACGACACACCCGATACCGCAACCTGCGAGCCGGATCACAAGCTCAAGAAGGTGGACAGCTCCTCGATCTCGCCGCGTCTATCGCTCTGCGCCAACCTTCTTAGCTTGCAAGGGACCTTGCTGCCGTCGATGCGCGACTTCCGCCTCTGGAAGAACTGCTGGAGCGACCGCTTCATCGGGTTTCCGATCGGGAAGGTGTTCGCCGCCTCCCCTTCCGTCTTGGAGGCAGGCTCCGGATCGCCTTGGGAGACGGCCAGCGTGAGCGATGTCATCGACCACGGGCACGATCCGGCGGGGTGGAGGCAGAGGTCGGAGTCGCAGCAGCGGCTCTTCCCATATGATGATCGTCGTGGGGGTGATTGGAGTGGAGATGTTGATGGTGGTTGAGTTGGAATTGGACTCGATGGATATACATACATATATAGATAGAGAGAGAAATCGATGCGGAGCACGTCGGCTTAATTGGGTCCGCGTGGTGTGGATTATGTGCGATCGGACGAGCCGGGTTCCAATTTCCACGCACGTTTTAATTTGATTTCACGTGCGCCGCATATATATGTTTGGACTGACAAGTGGCTTTGTTTTATATGCATTTATATCATATGAACACAAAGATAATAACAGTAGACTGCTATAGTGAATTCCGTACGAATATAAAGGTAGAATGTAAATTGTAGTTGCAAAAAAATATAAATATTTGTTATTGAAAAAGTTCCGAAGAATATAAGTGTAAAAATTCATTTTATTTGATATTCTTTACGAAAGTTTTTTTATTATACATGGCGCTACGAAAAATCACCGTATATGGAAATGCGAATATTAGTCGAATAGAGATCGCGCATCTGGTTCTCCATTTCTCCTCTTACTATCGCTACAAGTGTAAGATGAGAGCCCACATGTAAGTTCACCAATGTTTTAGCACTACTAGATGTTGTTAACAGGATCAACCATACATATAATAAACAATAATAATACGGATCCAATTGAACGGAAATAAAAGTATTAAAGATCAATATCATTAACGTCATCCATTTCCGGTTCAATATCTGATTATGATATGCAAACAAGAATCGAATAATCATACGGAAACAAATAAACGGGCGAGATCCAGAAAGGGGCAAGCAATAAATAAATTGCGACAAACAAAATACAAGAAAGATAAGGTTAGATATCACCGAAGCGTTAATGAAATGGACTGTCCTTAGAGAGGATTTCGTCCCCAGAATACCGGTGCGTTGGGTACTGGCGATCCGCTCCCAGGATACGAGGTTCACGGTCGTCGTCCGCGCACACCGACGAGACCGTCCTTGAAAGCACCTCCGAGAACTTACAACCGAGAAGAAACAGGTCGCAGACGCGAGAGAGAGAGAGAGCGAGAGTGACAGCGGGTGGAGATTTCTTGCGAGTGAAGAAAAAAGGCGCGGGTGGGGGATATAAAAAGAAGGGCTCACGTGCCCTAGCGCGCAGCCCTTTCGGTTTCCGAAAATACCCCTCGTGTCCTTTCGGATTCCAAAACCGCGTCTAAGTCGAGCCGTTTGGATCAAGTCCGATTCCCAATGTGATCGCGATTAAATTAATTTGTATAATTAATTTAATCGATCAACCAAATGAAACCCGCAACAAAAGTATCGAGATCCGAGTTGACTCTCCCGAGCCCGAGCCCGAGCCCGAGCCAGTGCTGGAGACGGAGCGGAGCGGAGCGCTGATGAATACCCATTCATCACTCTTTATTCTTATATTTTAGCTACAAAAACCTTTGCAAATGCATGTATATTCATGTAAATACAAATAATTATCAAAATCATGCATTGTATAAAGTTTAATAATTAGCATGTTTTTGTGCAAAAATAAAGAAATAAAGAGTAAAAAGAAAAAGAGGGAAATATTTAGAATAAATATTGAGCAACCTAACCCAATGGAGGGCTCAGCAGGGCCTGACCGCATAAAAGCCAAAGTAGAGGGAGATAGGGACTCATGTGTGTAAATATGTATGTAAATAAAATAAAAATATTTTCCTCACAAAAATAGACTCAAATTGGCTTGTACATATTTGTATATATTTATAAAGATAAAAACAAGATAAAAATAGAAAACTTAAAAAGAAAACAAAAACATCACTCTTGTATATACTCATCATGTATATAAAACATCCATCTTTTATTTATTTAGCCTTATAAATAAATAAAATTAATTTCCAAAAATTTTGTAAATAGTCTATATTATATAGTGTAAATAAATAAAATAAATTTAAAACAAAAACAAAATAAAAAGAACAAAATTAAAAATCAAAAATACTATTGTAAATATACCATGTATATAAATGTACATATGTATTTATCTCACCTAAGTATATAAATAATAAAAATAAAATAAAAATATCCTTTTATTCCTAATTTTATGATATAAATAAATAAAATATAAGATAGGAATAAAAATGTATAAAAATAAGAAATTAAAAATCAAAATTAAAAACCTATATATTGTATATATACCTATATATGACCCTACTATGTACATACCTTATTTTTACTTTTAAAAATTAATTAATAATTACAAAAAATAGAAAAAATTAAAAGAAAAATATTTCATGTTTTGACTTTTTAATAAATCGACTATTTTCTAATTTTTATGGATTTTACAAGTATTTTCCACGTGGCCGCTTCCTATTGGCCCTGGGGATAGTTGACCGCCCGGTCAACTACCCCCCCCCCCAGGACCACTTCCCACGGGTTAGGCACCCGACCCGACTTCCCCCTATTTTAGCGCCTAAACCCGATTCCCCCTCGCCTAAACCCCGAGTCCGATTCCTTCCTGATATATCCGACACCCTCGCCGGAGCCACCGCCTCGAGATCCGCGCTCCAGAATGCCCTACCCGCTCTCTTCTTCCCGGACCCTCCACCGTATATAATCCCAGCTCCGCCACCTCCATTCACATCCTTGGCCATTCGTTCCACCCCCCAGTGAGCTCCATCGCATTGGCGAGAGTGAGAGCTCGTCCCCGGTGGTGTTGCAGCGAGGAGGGAGTGCGAGACCACTGATCCGGCGATCAAGCACCGCCGTGCTCCGCCCTGAGCTGGAGCTCGAGCCTCGAACGTTGGCATTCCTAGAGGCGAAGACCCAGAGCTGCGCAAGATCGCCCACAGCCTATTCAGCCATCCAGGTAGACCCTTTAGCCTTTCTTGTTCACTAATTTTAGATTTCCCCCATTTCGCTCCGCCGACGTGTTTCGCCGATTCCGACCACCCCATAGCTCCATTCGATCATCGGAATCCATCGTCACCTCCGTCTTCCTCCCGCGCACCTTCTCCATACCTCCATCCAACCCAGCTCGTACAGGAGCTGGGGCTCGAGCTCCTCCGTCCCCACCCTCGCCGGAGCTCGCCCATATCGCACCATTGTCCACCTTCACCTCGCCTAACTGGGTCGAGGCAGTTTGCCCTCGACCCGCGAGTCTTCTGGACTATTTTGCAGGTACAATGAGGGCCATCTGAGGTCCTCCCACATCGAGTCAGGAGACGTTCCTCCGCCGACCTCGCCGGAGCCCTCCAGGGCTCTGTTGGGTCATTGGAGAGCCCCATCGGACGCGGAGGCCTACGCCGAACCTTCTCCGACCATCAGCGCCCCGCGAGGAGGCTCGGAGCAAGCGTACTGGGCCGGCGAAGTTCGCCGGCCACCTGTTCTTCGAGGATCTCCAGCAGCCGTCCGATCAGCCTCCCGCTCCAGTTCTCATCTGAGCCGTCCATCCCAGGAGCAGCAGCCACCGTCAGATCAGTGGAGGACTGATCCCAGCCGTCGATCCAGCGAGTCTTCGTCCACTACGCACGAGGACCGTCCGATCTCCACGTGCGTAGCCTCAGCCGTCTGATCACTGCGAGGAGCTTAGCCGTGGAGCGCCCGTCGTCCTACACCGTCAGATGCACCACGTGGCGTTCATCCTGCGGCTCCATTAATAAAGGGGTAAATATTACTTAGGCCCCCTCTTGTTTTGTCTTTACTATTGAGTCCTGTAAATATTTTAGGTAGTTTATTTCAGTTTTGATATTTGCATAGAGGACCCTGCTCTTTATTTAGGTTGCATTTATGCCCTGTGTGTTATGTAGCACGTGCTTCGACACGTGATTTGCTGGGCTTTTTGCATTCTATGCCCTGTAGTTCTGAGTTGTTAAGTAATGAATGGAAACTTTTGAGATATTGCATTTATACCCTGTGCGTATTGTAATTGTGCATGCGCGCTTTTTATTGGGTTATTTGCAGACTACCCCCTGGACTTTTGGTACCTGTTACCAAATAGTCCTCGGAAGTAGTTTTTCTTACATTTGGGTCCCTGAGTGCCTCAGGCACGCGCGACGTGCGTGTTTACCTGGGAATTTTGCACCAGACCCCTCAAGACTTCGGGTATTTGCACTTAGGTCCCTGTGCACAGTACCCTCTTTCTATTTTTGAATAAAATAGAAAAATCACCTCCAAATTTGACGAAAATTGGAACATGGCTCCTGCCATGATGTAAAATTTTCTATAAATTTTGGAGACATTTTAGACACTGTTTGATATTTTTAAAAATTCAAAAACATGTATTTTCTTCACTGTCTGATTTGAAAAATCATAAAAAAATATTAAATTTCATTTAAAAATTACAAAAAAATTACTTACTGTTTGTCTTTGCTTGCTTGATTTTCTAGCCAATTTTGGCTATTTTTCATTATCTAAAACACCTAAAAATTGAAAAACACTCAAAAACTCATAAAATTCTAATAAATCATTTAAAAAGTCAAAAATAATAATTTAGGTGCTCAAATTTTCCTTATTTTCTTCTCTATACAGGAAAAATACCTCTAGGCTTATTGGGGACTTTTAGACATTTTATCTAATCCCTCAAGCTCGGCTGGACAGTACCTTCTTTTTCATTCACTGTTTGATTTTTAGAAAATTAAATAAACATCAAAAAAATCACAAAAATTCACTAAAAACAATAAAAATTATAAAACACACAAAAATATTTTTCTAGAATTTTGCTTGAGTTTTGATGCACTAAATAAATAGTTGAATTGCTTTCTTTTCTTATTTTCCTTATTTTCTTAATTAATTAAAAATCTAAAAAAATATAAAAACCCTAAAAACCACCAAAAATACCCTTTTCTTCTCTTTCCTTCGATTTTTGACTACTTCGTAGGCTGCAAGGCCATTACGTGCTCCTTGAGTTCGACCATGGTCGCTATACCAGGTTAATAAAATAGCAAGACCGCTGTTGATTTCGAGTTGATTTTATATTAGTGGTGGTCTATTTTTCTTGATTGATCGAGTCCGAGTGATTGAGGTCGCAACGACCATTTAGCACCTTTACCTCAGTCGCTTGGTCGGTCATCAGAATGGCGCCGTTGCGAGGAGCACGGCTTAGTAGTCGATTTTTGAGTTTTTCTGCGGTTTTTCTTTTACATATATATATATATATTTCTCACATTTTTATAATAATTTGGTTTGTGACACATTGTCTGTTTCTTGCGAGGGCCCGAGGACCGAGGCAACGACTCTAGAGTAGCCGGCGCAACCGCGGGATTCGGAGGCGACTCCTTTCTATACGGAGTCGCAGGAGAGCGTGAGGAGCAGCTTAGTGTAGAGTAGTTTAGATTTATTTCAGTCCATTTTATTTGAACTGTTGTAATAATACAGGTACATTCGGACATTTTATTTGAACTCTCGGGTCTGTTTCACCGAGCACCGGTGTGCTCGGGGGACCCATTTAGATTTTTCGCGGCTTTTCACGTTTTAGTTTTTTAGCTGCCTTTTACGGTTTTCAGCGGTTTTTTTCTCGAGTCCTTAGATTTAGGATTTTCTGCTTGACTGTGCCGTAATTAGTAGGATCCCCACACTTAATTGCCTGCCTGTTCCTATAGAGCGATAATTGGACCTACTAATAAATCATTAATAAAAATAGCTTAGTCGCTTTCCTGAGAGCCTACGCGCCGCGAGCCTGCCCCGTCAAGCACTACTCCTGAACTCGACCTGTCGAGAAGAGGAGGGGTGGGTCTAGACCGGACTCTTTGGATCGAGGGCGAGTGACTAAGCTAGACGGTTCCTATCGAGTAGAAATTTCTGTTTAGGGCTCGGTTTTCACCGCTGCACCATATAGGTAGTTTCTTTTCAGTCTTTAATTTAATTCTGCGCGGATCATCTTGCATGTAGACTGCTGGAGTCAGGTACGCATTTCTATCTCTGCATGCATCATTGATTTATCGCGCATCGGCTTTTTCGTCTTCTCCCCCCTGTTTTGGACTTAATAATCAGGAGAACTGAAAAATTCGTTAGGCCTTTTGCTTGCATTAAAAATCTAAAAAAGAAAAAACCATAAAATTGGGACTGCTAAAACTATCGACCCTAAAAGACACCTCACATAAAAATCTGTCTTGGGGAGAGAAACCCCCTCATTGTTTGGTTGCTTGCGCGAGAGAGTGACCCGTTCACTAGGTAGAGCCCTCCGGTGCTATTCCTGACTGACTACTGACTCTTCCGTGCGGGCCAGTCGGTTGGGGTAGCATCGGGAATCCCAACATGTCACGTAAGCACTCTGATAGATTGTTTGTTCACCTAATAAAATTTGATAAGATAATTTGACCGAGCCTTTACGGTCTTCAGCTCGTGTTGCATTGGTGAATAGAGGGTTTGGTTGTCGATCATAGTTTTTCCAGATCTCATCCGCCTTACTCACCAGATCACGATGATGGGCAGGAGGTCTCTTAGGCAGCCTCTGGCTGTACCGCTTTTTAGCACTCCTGACCATTCATCTAGGTCGGTTCGTGGGAGCTCCGACCCGCTCTCCGAACCCGAGTATGACTCCACCCTGTTCCCCCTCGACCACCCTTCATCTGATTCAGAGATACCAGTGCCAGAGGAGAGACAGACAGATGATTTATCGGCACCTGAGTTCGGTTATTTTGGTTTTCAGAGACGATGGCCGGCAGTTTTGATGATCGCACCCGAGGTCCACAGGGAGAGCAGCATTTCGTCCTGGATCAGGGATCGATCAACTCCACCCTGATCGCCTCCCTCGAGTCAGTGCAGCAACAGCTGAGGGATCAGGGAGCATTCATGATGGACATGAGGAGAGAGCTTGAGCAGATGAGAGCCAACCGCGAGAACTGCGGAGGAGGAGGACCCGACGATGTGGCAGCTGCCGCCGCAGCCGCAGCAGGAGCCGCAGCAGTAGAGGAGGAGCACCACCACCACTTAGATCGATGCGGGAGAACCACAATCCCGGGTCGACCTTGACACACCGCTGGGTGGTACTTCCAGCCATCGTGGGGGACTTCAAGTTCCCCCCGAACACGTTGCAGCTTCTTCCCCGATTCCACGGTTTGGCCACAGAGGAGCCTCATCTCCACCTGCAGGAGTTTGAGATGATATGCAGCACTGTCCACGATCGTCAGATGGACTAGGATACTATCAGGATGATTGCCTTCCCCTTTTCCTTAGCAGACAGAGCAGCCACCTGGCTGAAGCACTTGGGAAGTTCGTTTACACCTGTGAGCAGCTCCGCACCGAGTACTTGAACAAGTACTATCCACTCGGGCGGACCAATGCAGCGAGAGCCCTCATCAGCAACTTCTCCATGCTCCCCAACAAGCAATTCCATGAGACATGGGAGAGGTTCCGTGAGCTGACTGACCGATGCCCGCACCATGATATTTCGAATCCAACCTTGTGCAGAGCTTCTTCAGCGGGCTGACACCAGAGCTCCAGGGCTTGGTGAATGCTTCTTGTGGCGGGTCTTACTTCGTCAAGGATCACGACCAGGTCTGGGCCATCTACGAGGAGATGGTCGAGAACTACATGGTGATGTCCCAGACCAGGTTGTACACTCAGGGCAGACCCCAGCAGCCATGACCCGTGCAGTACCAGAGGATAGCACGGGTCGACGTCGGTCCTTCCAGTTCGTCCGCAATAGCAGCAGCACAGGCAGAGTCCACAGCTGCGGACATGGGCATCATTAGCGAGAAGTTGGATCGGATGGAGCTGATCGAGAAGAAGCAGTGCCAGGGCATCACTCAGATGGAGCAGATGGCACAGACTCTGAGCGACATGAAGACCCAGCTCATGTGTCTCCAGGAGGTACAGACGGCTCCACAGCCCCGTCTTCAGTCGCGAGGCGATACCCGCGGCAGCAGCAGCTCGTTCCAGCGCTCCAGCTCACACCAGCAGCCTAGACAGGTTCACCTTGTACAGGCGGAGCCGTACCAGCAGTAGCAGTCCTCCTACCAGTCACCACCATCTCCAGACATACAGATGGTGGTATACCAGCCGGATCAGCCTCTGGCAGTACTCCCGCCAGCCCAGTACGATGCAGAGCCGTTAATGGATGTCATCGGGATTTGGTATGACTGTCCTCAGCCTGGGATCTGACGAGACCATCCCTGGATTCAGGTGTGGGAGTGGAGGTACCCAGCCCCAGCAGCAGCCATCTGGCCAGGGAGGCCAGTACAGCCAGCAGAGGGATCACCAGCAACAACAACCCCAGTTTACCAGTCACAGCAGCATTCATCCTTCGTTCCTCGTCCCTATCAGCAGGGACAATCTTGGAGGCGAGAGCAGCCTCACCAGCCACACCAGCAGCAGCACCCTCCTACCTACCCCTCTCAGCAGCAGCAACACCAGTTCCAGCAGCCTCATTATCAGAGAGGCTACCCGTCGGGCTCTCATGGTTCACCATACGAGAGCCCGCCTTGGACGACATAGCCCGCCTCCTCACGGACCAGCAGGCTACTTTCAGACGGGAGATGGATGAGTTCCGCCAGGAGATGCGGGACATCGTGAGAGGGAAGACCGCATCCCTGCCCAGATAGAGCCGAGTCCCAACAGCCTGAAGCGGAAGTCTGAGTAGGTAGTTTTCACTGAGCATGCCACTCCTAGTGATCCGTTCGATGATATGTCTTCAGATCTTTTTGATGCTGATTTTGTTACAGTTAGGAGCGGTAGGGCACCAGCAGGCGGCGCCTCGTCTGAGCGACAGCATGAGGATATACCTAGAGAGCCAGATGAGGAGGAGGAGAGCGGTACTGAGGCCGCACATGATGATGATGGTGGTACTGATGCCACCAAGGATGTTGATCCTCCAGGCGGGTGCTGAGGCCGCCATTTTACCAGTTCGAGGAGGCGGTACTGAGGCCACTCCTGATGCCGAGCCAGAGCGCGGTACTGAGGCCACGAGTCTTCCAGCTGAGCCAGTCGATTGTGGTACTGAGGCCACCAGAGTTCATGTAGAGAGATCTGTTGTTTTCCTTCACCTGATGTATCTCTGAATAGTTCTGTGAATAAAGGAAAGGGTTTATTTTCTTCTGGTCCCACTGTGGTGCATGATGTATGTGTGGATCCGATCATCGAACTGCCTAGACCCTTTTCTAGTCCTTCATCTGAGAAGGACCCTGTGATCCCCTTCCCTAGAGACCTTCAGATGGGGAAGGGGAAGAAAAGAGAAAAAGATCCAAAAAAGAGAGAGCAGGAGGAGTTCAGCCAGAGCATGATTGACAGATTTCACATACAGCTGACCCTTCAGGAGGCTTTGCAGCACATTCCCCTTCTTCAGCGATCGTTGAGAGACAGGACTACAGTCAGGAGGAGGAGGAGGAACCACCATTCAGAGATTCATGTGCTGACGAAAGCCACGTGTTTCGCGATCCAGAACCGTCTGCCGGCCAAGAGGCCAGATTCAGGAGCCCCTTATGTCAGATGTCATATCAGTGAGCAGAGGTTTGACCGTACTCTATTGGATAGCGGATCGTCGATCAACCTCCTTCCGGCAACCCTTCTCGACCGCTTCGAGTTGGGCACTCTTAGACAGAGCAGGACAGTCCTTCAGTTTGCTGATAGATTTGTCAAGAGGCCGAAGTGGTTGTTGCGAGACGTTGTCGTCACTATTCAGGGTCTGCAATTCCCCATGGACTTCGTAGTGTTGGACATGGAGATCCCTGATTCAGTGATCGATACCCCCATCATTTTAGGTCGCCCGTTCTTGGCCACAGCCAAGGCAGTGACCGACCATGATAGCGGGAAGGTATACTTTCGCGTCGAGGGCGAAAGTGTACAACTAGAGACGGTCGAGGACAGCAGAGCCAGAGAAAGATCATGCTCAGAGACCACTTCAGATACAGAGCAGCTGACAGATGCAGGGCTAGACATCCACCAAGACTGTGATTTTGTGATCACAGATGATGAGGCAGTTTGGGCAGACCCATCAGCACATGCCATCCTCTCATTTTCAGACACCGCTGATGCAGAGATGACAGCAGAGGAGAGCTTGGAGAGCACATTCCTGGTTCAGGATACTTTAGAGGCAGCAGAGCAGGTTTTCGACCGTGACACAGAGTGCAATGATGGTGGTACTGATGCCACCTTGTTTGATGTAGATCCCTCGGATTCAGAGTCTGATTGGGCAGATTGCGATGATCAGATGCCAGACCTGAGTCCCACAGAGCCTACAACTGAGGAGAAGGTAGATGCAGAGCAGATCAGAGACAGTTCAGTTGAGCAGCCTTCTTCCGATCCAGTTTGCGAGAGTACACTTTTAGTCTCCCGGACAGATTTGGCAGCATACACGCGTCTTCTTTCGAAGCCAGATTTGCCAGCACCGAGTTGTCCAGAGCTGAAGCCACTTCCTTCGTCGCTGAAGTATAGATTCCTTGCGGGTGAGCATGAGATGTACCCAGTCATTATTTCAGCCGACTTGACTGGAGAGCAGGAATCCCGTCTGATGGGGGTTCTTGAAAAGAACCGCAAGGCAATAGGATGGAGCGTAGCAGATCTCCATGGGATTAGTCCGGCCCTGTGCTCCCACCATATCTATCTCGAGGATAAGGCAAAGCCGTCGCGTGAGTTCCAGCGGTGGCTGAACCCAAATCTGAGAGAGGTTGTCATGAAGGAAATTTCGAAATGGTGGAGCGCCGATTTTATCTATCCCATCTCCGACTCCAAGTGGGTCAGCCCTTTGCATGTGGTGCCCAAGAAGACGGGCATCACTACAGTGATTAGCGAGTCTGGAGAGGAGATTGCTACACGAGTACCCACTTCTTGGCGAGTTTGTGTTGACTACAGGAGACTCAACCAGGACACCAAGAAGGATCATTTTCCCCTGCCCTTTATTGATCAGATTATTGAGAGACTGGCAGGGAAGAGCCATTATTGTTTTCTGGATGGGTACTCGGGCTACAACCAGGTGGCCATCGCTCCTGAGGATCAGGAGAAGACCACCTTTACCTGTCCCTTCGGCACATACGCCTTCCGACGCATGCCATTTGGGCTATACAATGCCCCTACGACTTTTCAGAGATGCATACTGTCGATCTTTTCGGACATGGTAGGGGAGTGCTTAGAGGTCTTCATGGATGATTTCTCGGTTTACGGCGACGGATTCGACTCCTGTCTTGACTACCTAGACCGAGTACTCCAGCGATGTATTGAGGTCCGCTTGGTTCTTTCTTGGGAGAAGAGTCACTTTATGGTGACTCAAGGGACGGTGCTTGGCCACATCATCTCCAATAGGGGAATGGAGGTTGATCCGGCCAAGGTTGATGTCATTAGAAAACTCACACCATCGTCCAATTTGCGGCAGTTACGGTCTTTCTTGGGGCACGTCGGTTTTTATCGGCGGTTCATCCGTGATTTCAGTAGAGTTGCCCGACCGTTGACTGACCTGCTGACGAAAGACACCGAGTTCCTTGTCGATGACAAGTGTCTTTCGTCCTTTGATACTCTCAAGCAGTGTATTGTTGAGGCTCCTGTCCTCAAGCCACCAGATTGGTATCTCCCATTCGAGATCATGACGGACGCCTACAATTTTGCCGTGGGGGCTGTGCTGGGACAGAGGAGGGATGAAGTTCCATTTGCTATCCACTATGCTAGCCGCACCTTGGATTCCGCCCAGCGGAATTATACAGTCACAGAGAAGGAGATGCTAGCAGTAGTGTTCGCCCTAGATAAGTTCAGATCGTACATCATTGGATCTAGAGTGACTTTGTATACAGATCATACCGCCATACGATACCTCATGGCAAAGAAGGATGCCAAGGCCAGACTGACTATATGGATCCTTCTACTCCAGGAGTTCGACATTGAGATCAAGGATAAGCCTGGAGTCAAGAATGTGGTGGCGGATCATCTCTCCCGTTTAGAGCAGCCTGAGGAGTCTGAGCAGATTGATCCCATTTGTGAGACCTTCCCAGATGAGGCGATCCTTGCTATCGCCTCACTCCCGTGGTATGCCGATATTGTGAACTTTCTTGTTGCTAAGAAAGTCCCACAAGGTTGGCCCAGACAGAGGCTTGAGACCTTCCTCACGAAGGCCAAGTCTTACCACTGGGAGGATCCCATCCTTTACCACGAAGGAGGGGATAGTGTCTGGCGTAGGTGCATCCCTCAGGATGAGCACCATAGCGTCCTCACTTACTGCCACAAGCTTGAGGCAGGAGGACATCACTCTGGGAGGAGAACAGCACAGAAAGTGCTCCAATCCGGCTTGTGGTGGCCTACCCTCTTCAAGGACTCTGATGAGTTCGTGAAGAGGTGTACTGACTGTCAGAGGATGGGCACTTGTGGACAGCGTGATATGATGCCGATGTAGCCCATTCACTTCTGTGAGGTTTTTGACGCATGGGGCATCGATTTCATGGGTCCATTCCCTAAGAGTCAGGGATTTGAGTACATTCTGTTGGTTGTTGATTATGTTAGTCGTTGGGTTGAGGCTATCCCCGCCCGAGCCGCTGATGCGAGGACTGTTTGCAGATTTTTGAGGAAGCACACCATCACGCGGTTCGGGGTACCTCGAGTATTGATTTCAGATGGGGGTCTCATTTCATCAACGACCAGGTGAAGGCACTTGCCAGTAAGTTCGACATTGACCTCGAGTTGCCACTCCATACCATCCATAGACGAATGGTCTAGCCGAGGTCTCGAACAGGGAGATCAAGACTATTTTGCAGAAAGTCGTCCGCCCTGACCGAAAGGATTGGTCACAACTTTTGGACTCGGTCTTGTGGGCATATAGGATGTCTTTCAAGACACCATTGGGCACATCTCCCTTTCGCCTAGTTTATGGCAAGCCGTGCCATTTACCTGTTGGGTTGAGGCACAAGTCACTTTGGGCAGTCACGGATATTCTTTTAGATCCAGATATTGTAGGAGACCAGAGGAGGGCAGAGTTAGCAGCCTTGGAGGAGCTTAGAGATACAACCTTCTCAAACAGCCTACAGTATAAGGAGAGAGTGAAAGAGTGGCATGATTCTCATATCATCCACAAGCATTTTGAGCCTGTACAGAGAGAATGGTTGTTTGATGCGAGGCTTCGTCTATTTCTAGGGAAGCTACAGAGCAAATGGAAGGGACCTTATCTTGTGAGAAAGGTACACGACAACGGTAGCATTGATATATACGAGTTGTCTTCTGAGAGTACCTTTCGAGTGAACGGCCAACAGCTCAAGCCATTTCTAGATCATGAGCCGTGGGTCGTTGATGTTGCCCCTATTTACGTTGCATGAGATGTGGTCCCTTGACTCACATCTATTGCATCTCACGCCTGATTATCACTGTTCTTCCGACTTGTACAGATCCAGTTGTCTATATCACTCTATTCTTTAGTCCCACATCCCTTTTCTCATCTTATGATTATGCTATACTTAGGGTGTACTTTACCCTAAGTATAGGGGGGATGTCGGACCTGCGGGTATTCTTTTCATTCTTTCTGCCCCTGTTTTGTTGCCTATACTTAGGGATATTTTACCCTAAGTATAGGGGGGGGGGGGCAGACTCTGTACATTCTTCACTCGGATTTCCCTTCATGTACAGCTTGCTATACTTAGGATTAGTTAATCCTAAGTATAGGGGGAAACCACCGAGTTCTCCTCATTCTATTCATTCATTCATTTCTGTGCCTATCCATTCCTTTTCACTTCCCTTTTACTAAGCACGAGTTATGTCTTCTTTATCACTCTTGATCACTCTGAGGACATCGTTCGAGCTAAGTATAGGGGGGTGTGTATATATTTCATATATACTTTATCCATAACTCGTACTTTGTGTGAGTGTGTTAATAAATAAAATGACTAAAAACCCTAAAAATCACAAAAGTTAAAAATTTCTCCTGTAAATAATCATTCTTTTATTTGCACATACATAGCTAGTGTACAAAATTATTTTTGTAAAAATGTTTTCAAAAAGTTTTTGTGTAAAGTTTGTGTAAATATTTTCTTATCAAAATTATGTATATAGTACAAAATTTTTCCAAAATGTTTTGAAAATCAAAAGTTTGCAAAAATCTTGTATAAATGTTTGTAAATACTTTTGCAAAACTTGCATTTCATGCATCCATCCATTTATGATTTCAAAACATTTTTCAAAAATTTTGCACGATTGTAAATATTTGTAAATAGCATTTTTGTGTATATAGTTTTCCCTGGATGATAGTTGACATTTAAACTAGCCTGGAATTAAATTGAGAAATGGAGCTTGATTAAGATCTTAATCCACCTAATTCTAAGAGGAACCTTATAGGGCTTAGGGTTAAGGCTTTTCAGGTCCATAAGGACTTAATTCTTTGAGTCCACTAGGCTATGAGCATATGTCATCTTGATGAGCCTAATTAGAGCACTTAACAACACATGCATGACTCTTAGAGACAATGGCTTGACTTGCACGAGCACCTTACACATAGCTCTCCACGGATGAGGTGGTGAGGAGGCAGTTTCCTTTGGCTTGGGGTAGCATATGAGGGTAGTACTTATAGGCGGAACCTCTCTTCTTCTTCTAGTGAAGGAAGTGCGCCTCAACTTGGTCTAGTGGTGATGAAGGCTAAAGACAGAAGCTGTGGGTTGCAATAAAGCTTCAAAAGAGGGATAGTCTACTGGCTCAAGAGGAAATTTCTTGTATATATGCTGCACCATGTAGATATGTTGTACAGAGGCACTTGAAAAAAAAAGGAAAAAAATGCAAAATGCAAAAAGAACTCCAAAAAAGTGGTGGGTCGGATTGAAATTTAATAACCCCACCGGAGTGTATATAGTCAAATAAAGCAAAAGCTTATGGTATCCATGTTACATCTCATGAAGCTTGCAGCGGGAGACTTAGCTACACTGGCTGAGCTTCCAAAAGTCTATACTTCTTCCCCCTCTTCTTGAGCCGGTTGCACTTGAACTTAGAAGGGAATACCCCGCTTCTCGAGGAAAGAGTTGCTAGATCGAGGCATTAGAGTTACCAGGTTGAGGGAGGTTGTTTCTTTGTTACTTCTGAGGTGGGGAGCTACATATCATTTACACTGCATGGAAAGATTCATGGTCATTAGAGTTTGTGTATGTAGACTTGTTCTGATCTGGTTTATTGAGGAGTCTTGTCCACAGATTGGTGGAACTTAGAGACCGTTGAGTTTTAAGCTTAAGTCTAAATAAGGTTCCGACACATTAATAATCCAAAGATCTGATCGAGCTCCATATTTCAATTTAATGAAGGAAAGTTTAATATTCAACCTTGATCCATGTATATTCCTCTCTTTTTCTTTTTCTCTCTTTCTTTTTCACTTCTTTTTTAAATAAGTGTTTGCTAAGGGACTAGCAAAAGTTAAGTATAGGGGGTGATGAATACCCATTCATCACTCTTTATTCTTATATTTTAGCTACAAAAACCTTTTGCAAATGCATGTATATTCATGTAAATACAAATAATTATCAAAAGCATGTATTGTATAAAGTTTAATAATTAGCATGTTTTTGTGCAAAAATAAAAGAATAAAGAGTAAAAAGAAAAAGAGGGAAATATTTAGAATAAATATTGAGCAACCTAACTCAAGGGAGGGCTCAGCATGGGCCTGACCGCATAAAAGCCAAAGTAGAGGGAGATAGGGACTCATGTGTGTAAATATGTATGTAAATAAAATAAAAATATTTTCCTCACAAAAATAGACTCAAATTGGCTTGTACATATTTGTATATATTTATAAAGATAAAAACAAGATAAAAATAGAAAACTTAAAAAGAAAACAAAAACATCACTCTTGTATATACTCATCATGTATATAAAACATCCATCTTTTATTTATTTAGCCTTATAAATAAATAAAATTAATTTCCAAAAATTTTGTAAATAGTCTATATTATATAGTGTAAATAAATAAAATAAATTAAAACAAAAACAAAATAAAAAGAACAAAATTAAAAATCAAAAATACTATTGTAAATATACCATGTATATAAATGTACATATGTATTTATCTCATCTAAGTATATAAATAATAAAAATAAAATAAAAATATCCTTTTATTCCTAATTTTATGATATAAATAAATAAAATATAAGATAGGAATAAAAATGTATAAAAATAATAAATTAAAAATCAAAATTAAAAACCTATATATTGTATATATACCTATAAATGACCCTACTATGTACATACCTTATTTTTACTTTTAAAAATTAATTAAAAATCACAAAAAATAGAAAAAATTAAAAGAAAAATATTTCATGTTTTGACTTTTTAATAAATCGGCCATTTTCTAATTTTTATGGATTTTACAAGTATTTTCCACGTGGCCGCTTCCTATTGGCCCTGGGGATTGTTGACCGCCCGGTCAACTACCCCCCCCAGGACCACTTCCCACGGGTTAGGCACCCGACCCGACTTCCCCCTATTTTAGCACCTAAACCCGATTCCCCCTCGCCTAAACCCCGGGTCCGATTCCTTCCTGATATATCCGACACCCTCGCCGGAGCCACCGCCTCGAGATCCGCGCTCCAGAATGCCCTACCCGCGCTCTTCTTCCTGGACCCTCCACCGTATATAATCCCAGCTCTGCCACCTCCATTCGCATCTTTGGCCATTCGTTCCACCCCCTAGTGAGCTCCATCGCATTGGCGAGAGTGACAGCTCGTCCCCCGTGGTGTTGCAGCGAGGAGGGAGTGCGAGACCACTGATCCGGCGATCAAGCACCGCCGTGCTCCGCCCTGAGCTGGAGCTCGAGCCTCGGACGTCGGCATTCCTTGAGGCGAAGACCCAGAGTTGCGCAAGCTCGCCCACAGCCTATTCAGCCACCCAGGTAGACCCTTTAGCCTTTCTTGTTCGCTAATTTTAGATTTCCCCCATTTCGCTCCGCCGACGTGTTTCGCCGATTCCGACCACCCCATAGATCCATTCGATCATCGGAATCCATCGTCACCTCCGTCTTCCTCCAGCGCACCTTCTCCATACCTCCATCCAACCCAGCTCGCACAGGAGCTGGGGCTCGAGCTCCCCCGTCCCCACCCTCGCCGGAGCTCGCCCATATCGCACCACCGTCCACCTTCACCTCACCTAACTAGGTTGAGACAGTTTGCCCTCGACCCGCGAGTCTTCTGGACTATTTTGCAGGTACAATGAGGGCCATCTGAGGTCCTCCCACATCGAGCCAGGAGACGTTCCTCCGCCGACCTCGCCGGAACCCTCCAGGGCTCGGTTGGGTCATCGGAGACCCCCATCGGACGCGGAGGCCTACGCCGAACCTTCTCCGACCATCAGCGCCCCACGAGGAGGCTCGGAGCAAGCGTACTGGGCCGACGAAGTTCGCCGGCCACCTGTTCTTCGAAGATCTCCAGCAGCCGTCCGATCAGCCTCCCGCTCCAGTTCTCATCTGAGCCGTCCATCCCAGGAGCAGCAACCACCGTCAGATCAGTGGAGGACTGATCCCAGCCGTCGATCCAGCGAGGCTTCGTCCACTACGCATGAGGACCGTCCGATCTCCACGTGGCATAGCCTCAGTCGTCTGATCACTGCGAGGAGCTTAGCCGTGGAGCGCCCGTCGTCCTACACCGTCAGATGCACCACGTGGCGTTCATCCTGCGGCTCCATTAATAAAGGGGTAAATATTACTTAGGTCCCCTCTTGTTTTGTCTTTACTATTGAGTCCTGTAAATATTTTAGGTAGTTTATTTCAGTTTGGATATTTGCATAGAGGACCCTGCTCTTTATTTAGGTTGCATTTATCCCCCTGTGTGTTATGTAGCACGTGCTTCGACACGTGATTTGCTGGGCTTTTTGCATTCTATGCCCTGTAGTTCTGAGTTGTTAAGTAATGAATGAAAACTTTTGAGATATTGCATTTATACCCCTGTGCGTATTGTAATTGTGCATGTGCACTTTTTATTGGGTTATTTGCCGACTACCCCTGGACTTTTGGTACCTGTTACCAAATAGTCCTCGAAAGTAGTTTTTCTTACATTTGGGTCCCTGAGTGCCTCAGGCACGCGCGACGCGCGTGTTTACCTGGGAATTTTGCACCAGACCCCTCAGGACTTCGGGTATTTGCACTTAGGTCCCTGTGCACAATACCCTCTTTCTATTTTTGAATAAAATAGCAAATCACCTCCAAATTTGACGAAAATTGGATACATGGCTCCTGCCATGATGTAAAATTTTCTATAAATTTTGGAGACATTTTAGACACTGTTTGATATTTTTAAAAATTCAAAAACATGTATTTTCTTCACTGTCTGATTTGAAAAATCACAAAAAATATTAAAATTCATTTAAAAATTACAAAAAAATTACTTACTGTTTGTCTTTGCTTGCTTGATTTTCTAGCCAATTTTGGCTATTTTTCATTATCTAAAACACCTAAAATTAAAACACTCAAAAACTAATAAAAATTCTAATAAATCATTTAAAAATCCAAAAATAATAATTTAGGTGCTCAAATTTTCCTTGTTTTCTTCTCTATACAGGAAAAATACCTCCAGGCTTATTGGGGACTTTTAGACATTTTATCTAAGTCCCTCAAGCTCGGCTGGACAGTACCTTCTTTTTCATTCACTGTTTGATTTTTAAAAAATTAAATAAACATCAGAAAAATCTCAAAAATTAACTAAAAACAGTAAAAATTATAAAACACACAAAAATATTTTTTCTGGAATTTTTGCTTGAGTTTTGATACACTAAATAAATAGTTGAATTGCTTGCTTTCCTTATTTTCCTTAGTTTCTTAATTAATTAAAAATCCAAAAAATATAAAAACCCAAAAACCACCAAAAATACCCTTTTCTTCTCTTTCCTTCGATTTTTGACTACTTCGTAGGCCGCAAGGCCATTACGTGCTCCTTGAGTTCGACCCTGGTCGCTATACCAAGTTAATAAAATAACAAGACCGCTGTTGATTTCGAGTTGATTTTATATTAGTGGTGGTCTATTTTTCTTGATTGATCGAGTCCGAGTGATTGAGGTCGCAACGATCATTTAGCACCTTTACCTCAGTCGCTTGGTCGGTCATCAAGCGCGCGCGTGTGTGGTCCTCCATTCATCCTCTCTACTATTGTTACAAGAGATTGGGTGTGGACTAATATATAAGTCCACCAAAAGTTTAGATCTCTAAGGTATGGTACTAAACTTCAACCCAAACTCAACCATGTTTCAAATTTTGGAATTCCCAACTTTCCCTCCAAAACATTTGGTTTCCAATTGAAACTAAATTAATGCCATTTATAATTAATAGGTTTTCCAATTTAAACCTAAGTACAAATTTTAATACAACAATCCCCCACGAATTCTTCAATTTGAAAAAAAGATTCAAAAGGATTTAAGATACTTCATTCGGTTGCCCACACTTTACTTTCAGTAAAGGTACCTTCCGGTTTGAATCTCTACCTGAGTTTACTACTTTCACTTTAACAGGAACGAAGTGAACTACGTCTTGAACTTCAGACCTTAGTGTTAAAGTATACGGTAGAAACAACAAAGCATTGTTCTTGGTGCAATCGTCAGGGTTGGTGCTCTTAAAGGCCATGCACCCTTATCCTGTTTCATGAGTGTATTCAGGAAAGACCCTCTTCCTTTAACTGCGGCCCACAGTAACACTCACATAGGTGGCGTTCTTCAAGGATGCACTGCTAACATCCTGCCCAAAGGTTTGAACCCATTCAGAGCCTACGCTCTTCCTAAACTTGGAGCTTAAGTGGCACTCATGCTTCCAGGAATAAGACACTCATGCTTACGCATTAAGATTAAAGTGCCAACCAGTCCTCCAAACAACTTGTTATTACCACATTGAACCTACTTTGTGGGATCTCCACTCAGATAGGTTGGGTTGCTACTGTAGAGGAACTGCCAATGGGTCTCAGTCCCATTCCAAGCCTAAACTTTAGGACTAAAGATCTATCAAGTCCCTTAGTCAACGGATCTGCCGTGTTGTCTTTGGATCCAACAAAATCCACAACCAACACTCCTCGAGACACCAAATCCCTTAACGTCTTAAGTCTGATTTGTATGTGTCTCCTTATTTTCTGATTGAACTTTGAACTCTTGATCTTGACAATTGTGGTCATATTATCACAATGTACCGAGATCGCAGGAACAGGCTGACCTACCATGAGAATTTCAGACAGAAGTTCCCTTAGCCATTCTGCCTCAATTCCAGTGGTGTCCAAAGCACATAGCTCGGCCTCAAAAGTGGATCGAGCTAGAAGGGTCTGCTTCACAGACCTCCAGGAGACTGCACCGCCTCCAAGGGTAAATACATACCCTGTAACACCATTACTCCCAGACTCCTCTATTTTCCCTATCCAGCTTGCATCACTGTATCCTTCTAGTATAGAAGGATGTCTACCATAATGCAAATTAAGGGAAATAGTTCCCTTCAAGTACTTCAGTACTCGATCCAGAGCCTTCTAGTGAGTACGGTCAGGACAGCTAGTGTATCTACTCACCTTTGCAACCGAGAATGAAATATCAGGTCTTGTGCAATTTGCAAGATACATTAAACTTCCTATCACTTGTGAATACCTTAGCTGAGCTACAGGTACTCCACTTTTATTCTTAAACAACGTTTTGGATGAATCAAAAGGAGTGCTTACAGCTTTGCAATCTTGATATCCAAATTTCTCAAGTACCTTCTCAACATAGTGAGATTGAGAAATTACAATCCCATCAACTGACCTTGTCAGTTTGAGATCCAAGATCACATCAGCAACACCCATGTCCTTCATCTCAAACTTGCTACTCAAGAAAGCCTTAGTCTCATCAATAATCCTCATATGTGATCCGAACAACAATATGTCATCAACATATAGGCACAAGACAATACACTCATCACCTTTCACTTTGGAATAGACACACTTGTCGGATTCATGAACCTCAAAGCCACATGACAAAATAATCTTGTCAAATTTTTCATGCCATTGATTTGGTGCTTGTTTCAATCCGTAAAGGGATTTGACAAGCTTGCAAACCTTTCCCTCATTCCCAGGAGTCACAAGCCCATACGGTTGATCCATATAGATCTCTTCCTCAAGATCGCCATGCAATAAGGCGGTCTTCACATCCATTTGGTGGATAGAGAGATCATAAACAGATACCAATGCTATGAGCATCCGGATTGTGGTCATCCTAGTCACAGGGGAATAGGTATCAAAATAATCGATACCTTCCTTTTGCCTAAAGCCCTTGGCAACTAATCTGGCTTTGTATTTTTCAATTGATTCGTCAGGTCTAAGCTTTCTCTTAAACACCCACTTGCACCCAATAGTAGAGCACCCTTTGGGTAAATCAACCAACTCCTAAGTTCCACTAGCCATAATGGAATCCATCTCAGATTTAATGGCTTCCTTCCATTGTTTTGCTTCAGATGAAGCCATGGCTTCCTTATAACTTGGTGGATCACCCTCGATCTGGTAGACAACGAAGTCGCTACCCAGATCCTTGGTTATCCGAGGTCTTTTACTCCTCCTTGGCTCAATCTCTTCAGAAAGATTATTGGATTCAGGTTGAGTCTCAACCCCCACATTCGTCATCCTTTCCACTTGATCTGGAATAGATCCTGATGTAGAGGCGCCCTCAATGGTCAGATTCTGAGGAATCCCAGTCTTCAATGGGAAGACATCCTCAAAGAAGGTAGCATCACAGAGTTCAATAATAGTGTTGACATCTACGCCCGGTATCTCGGACCGAATTACCAAGAACCTATATGCATAGCTATTTTCCAGGTAACCTAAGAAGACCGCATCAACAGTTTTAGGACCAAGTTTCTTTCTCTTGTGTTCTGGGACTAAAATCTTAGCGAGACATCCCCACACTTTGAGATATCTTAAACTTGGTTTCCTATTTTTTCAAAGTTCAAAGGGACATTTTTCCATATGTCTCGGAGGAACCCTATTCATAATATGGCAAGCCGTATTCAAGGCTTCTCCCCACATATAGGTTGGAAGTCCAGAACTCTGTAGGAGAGCATTAATCATGTCAGTTAAGGTTTTATTTTTCCGTTCTGCTATCCCATTTGATTACGGTGAATATGGGGCCGTAACTTCATGAACTATGCCAAAAGATTTGCATTTTTCATCAAATAAGTTAGAGGTATATTCACCTCCTCTATCTGACCTAAGGCGTTTAAGCACTTTTCTTGTTTGTGTCTTAGCCTCATTCTTAAATATAAGAAATTTCTCTAAGGCTTTATCCTTGGTTTTCATTAGATATACATAGCAGTATCTACTGCCATCATCTATAAAGGTGATAAAGTATTTCTTATTGTCTCGGGTCAACACACCATTAAACTCACAGATATCCGTATGCACTAGATCCAAGATCTCACTATCTCTAGAGACAGACTGAAAAGACTTCCTAGGTGTCTTAGCTTGCACAAAGATTTCACATTTTTGAGTTTTATCAATAGTGTGTTTAGGGATCAACTCTAAATTCATCATTCTTTTAATTGAATTTAAGTTTACATGTCCCAATCTACAATGCCACAGATCACAAGATTCTAGATTATTCACAACATGAGAAACAGAACTAGAACATTCAGTACTCAAAACATTCATTTCATTAATGTTTACTGAATCACATCTAATTCTAAATAACAAATCAAAATCAGCCAAATAGCCTTTTCCATAAAAAATGCCATGTCTCAGAATAACAACTTTTTTACATTTAAAGTTTAACTCAAAACCATTTCTAACTAAGATAGAGCCAGATAACACATTCTTCTTGATGTCAGGAACATGTAGCACCCTGTGCAACGTCCAGACACGTTCAGAGGAGAACCTCAAGTTGACTTATCCCGACCCTAGCACCCTGGCCGCAGAATCGTTCCCCATCTTCACAGTCCCACCGCTGCAGGTCTGATAAGAAGAAAATAACGTCCTGTTAGAACATATATTTACATTTGCTCCCGTATTCACGAGCCACTCATTTGGATCATGGATATGGTATAGTTCAGGTTTTACAGAGACATACCCCTCGCTAGCCCCGAGTCCCATAGTGATCATGTTCACTTGTAGACTCCCGTCTGCAGCCTTAGGTTGAGCCTTTAAGGACGGACAGTCCTTCTTCCAATGGCCAACCTGATTGCAATGCCAGCAGGGTTTATTCTTTGCCTTTTTCTGGATCTTGCCCTTTAGTTTCATTTTATTGTTATTAGGACCCTTTCCCTTCTTATCCTTTTCCTTCGAGGTCATGAAATTGACCTTAGCCTGAATATCAACAGGAAGCACAGGTTTTTGTTTCCTGTGTTCCTCCTCTATGACAATTGCCACCATCAAGTCATCCATAGAAATCTTCCCCTTTCTGTGTTTCAGGGTCATACCGAAGTCTTCCCACGACTTGGGAAATTTTTCTATGATACACATGACCTGAAACTTCTCTGGAAGTTTCATTTCGGCATCTTCTAAACCATGGAGCAGGAGTAAAAACTCGTGTGCCTGTTCAGAAACTGACTTTCCCTCGGCCATGGAAAACTTCAAAAACTTAGCTACGGAGTATTTTCAATACCGAGGTCTTCGGTATTATACTTCCGATCCAAGTCTTCCCATAGCCCTTTCGCAGTCTGCGTGGACGAACAGTATACGTCAAACAATGTGTTGGACAGAGCCAACAAGATGCAACCATGACATATATGACATATACGGTCGCGTTCCTTCCACGCAGATTGCGCCTTCTGGCTATCGGGTGAGGGATTTTCCATCTCCACCGTAGGACAGTCGGTTTCAAGCATCGAGATTAACCCTATGATGGTTAACCAGATCTTCATGCGTTGTTGCCAACGCTTAAAGTTCTGTCCACCGAATTTTCAGGCATACCCATTATATCTACCCTCGATTTAAACATTGTTTCCGACATAGTTTTATAATCGGTTCCCGAAATCCTCTCTAAGATTGTTGTTAACAGGATCAACCATGCATATAGTAAACAATAATTATACGGATCCAATTGAACGGAAATAAAAGTATTAAAGATCAATATCATTAACGTCATCCATTTCCAGTTCAATATCCGATTATGATATGCAAACAGGAATCGAATAATCATACGGAAACAAATAAACGGGCGGGATCCAGAAAGGGGCAAGCAATAAATAAATTCCGGCAAACAAAATACAAGAAAGATAAGGTTAGATATCACCGAAGCGTCAATGAAATGGACTGTCCTTAGAGAGGATTTCGCCCCCACAATACCGGTGCGTTGGGTACTGGCGATCCGCTCCCAGGATACGACGGTTCACGGTCGTCGTCCGCGCACACCGACGAGACCGTCCTCGAAAGCACCTCCGAGAACTTACAGCCGAGAAGAAACAGGTCGCAGACGCGAGAGAGAGAGCGAGAGTGACGACGGGTGGAGATTTCTTACGAGTGAAGAAAAAAGGAGTCGGGTGGGGGATATAAAAAGAAGGGCTCGCGTGCTCTAGCGCGCAGCCCCTTCGGTTTCCGAAAACACCCCTCAACGGTCGTGTCCTTTCAGATTCCAAAACTGCGGCTAAGTCGAGTCGTTTGGATCAAGTCTGATTCCCAATGTGATCGCGATTAAATTAATTTGTATGATTAATTTAATCGATCAGTCAAATGAAACCCGCAACAAAAGTATCGAGATCCGAATTGAATCTCCCGAGCCCGAGCCCGAGCCGGTGCCGGAGCCGGAGCCGGAGCGGAGCGGAGCGCGCGCGTGTGGTCCTCCATTCCTCCTCTATACTATTGCTACAAGAGCTTGGGGTGTGGACTCATATATAAGTTCACCAAAAGTTTAGATCTCTAAGGTATGGTACTAAACTTCAACCCAAACTCAACCATGTTTCAAATTTGAGAATTCCCAACTTTCCCTCCAAAACATTTGGTTTCCCAATTGAAACCAAATTAATGTCATTTGTAATTAATAGGTTTCCCAATTTAAACCTAAGTACAAATTTTAATACAACACTAGATGTGGTACAAAAACTACACTCAACTCACCTTGTTTCAATTTGAAAATCCTCAACATTCCCTTCAAACCAATTGGCTTACAACTTGAAACCAAATTGGTTCCCCAATGTAATTTTATAGGCTTACGTTAAAATCTAATTACGTTACTATTAAATACAACACATACATATGCATACATAGGAAAACTTCAAATGAGATTGGAGCTCATCTCCCCACTCGTGAGCCTCAATTCTATATCGTCGTATGTTGATCTAAAGCTGTGGTTATGATGAATAGTCATTCATCTACCTTTATTCTTCCATTTTACATTTAAATCCTTATCAAAAAACATGTAAATACATCTAAGTCAAACAAATTAACATTCATTGTTTTCTGCAAATAATACCTAATTACATGTATTTAAATCCAAAGTAAAAGACTAAAGAAAAGAAAAGAAGAGAAAAATAAACGAAGTATCAAAGATATCAAATGACCCTAAACCCCGAGACTAAGACCACTTGATTGATAAGGAATAAAGTAGGGAGAGACAAGGGTCAACATACTACACATAAAACCCTAATTTTCGGCCTTGAAATTAGCTATTTTTACCTGATTTTATTCTTCATTTTATACATCTCAAATAATAAAATAATATACATGAAACTTGTATATAAAACTACATATAAAATTAAAAAAATAATTACACATAAAAATAAGACAATATGCAACTGGGATACACAGATGAAAAAAGCCGTCAATCAAACTTCGCATATCAATATCTTCTCGATATGATCAAAATCGATCAAACTCATCTTCATTGTATTTAAAATTAAATTATCTATTCAATGAAAGTGGTTTCATTTAAACAAAGTTAAGATGTAAAGGTCAGCTTTCTAGGGTCTCATTATACTATATACATATATATTTTACTAATACTTTTTATTCTTTATATTTTTACTCTTTTTATATTTTAAATAATTATAAATATTATTTGGAATATATTAAAAATATGAACATAAAAAAACCATTGAAGCGTATTTAAATAAATAAGAGAACAATATATATATGTATACTATACATGTATATAATTATTTAAGTATATAAATAAGATTGACAAATAAAATAAAAAATTTAAATACATACTTAGTTGTATTATAAATATAATATATTTATATATCGTAATAAAAAAATAAAATATAAAATAAAAATAACTACATAAGATATAGGTAAATATATATGTGTATCTACTTGTAAATATTAACATCTTACAAACAAGGTTGTAAAAATAAAAAAAGCATCATTAAATAGTTTGAAAAATAATAAATATTTTTTGTATTTTAACTTTTTATTTAATAAAATCCATAGCTATTTTGAATTGATTTATAATTTATTTTCCCTATTTTATCTTCTTGTGGGCTGACGTGGTCCTACCTGGACCAATCATAGCCACTCTTGCGTTGACCTCATGTCAACTGTGACTTGAGGTTTACCAACCCCTGTTAGAGTGCCTCCTACCCTTCTTTTACTATTTTTCATGGATGATCTATCACTCATTTCTCATCGATAATTCACTAAACAATGATTGAGTGCATCCTTATACAAGCCTAATGCCTTGATCCACCTAACAATCATCAGATCGATCAAAAACCCTAACGTAACTACCTTTCCCTCGCTATGCTATAAAACCATCCCCCCCTTGATTTGAGGTAAATCCCTCCTTTTCCATTATTGACTCCTGAATTGACTTTTGGAGGACGACCCTTGTAATATAAGGTGCAACCCTACGATTCACCACGAGGAGATGCTCGATCGGAGGTGATTCAACTACACCGAAGCCTTCTGCTCCCCAACTTTCTAGGTCAGTTGAGCTTCTTTTTCCTATCATTTTATCTCTGTACTTGCATTCCTAGTGTTGCTGCATATTTAGATTCTGTTGATTTAATCTATTTTCTCAAAAATCCCCAAAAAATCATGTGTTGGAGCTTGAAACTCCAGTTCCGTTCGTCGTTCCTCCTTGTTCTGATCCACCTGGACCACCTGTCTTCTTTCCCCTCACGTTCTCCATCCTCCCAACCATCGACCATCGTCAATTCTGCAAGAATCGAGGTGATCGATCTCCATCTTCACCCCATCATATAATAAGGTGCTATGGGGTTGCCCCCGTCCCATTTTCATGAATATTTTTTTTCTAAAATATCACAATGTCTATTCATTTATATATCCCTCATATATGTAATTCGAATTTCGTCATAAACAAAGACTCTTATGCCCTTCATCTAGAACATGTCGACTACAGTAAGTTTAAACCGTTAAAATTAATTGTTCTAGATGAAGGTGCATATGAGTCTTCTTTTCTGACAAAATTCGAATGACATATAGGAAGGATATATATATATATATATATATATATATATATATATATATATATAGAGAGAGAGAGAGAGAGAGAGAGAGAGGAAAATGGGGCTGCCCCCTAGGGGGAGCTAACTTAGCTCCCCCCGCCCCATTTTCTTCAATTTTTTTTATTTTTTTTGAATTTTTTTTTCCGTGAATATTCATCACTATATTCCTATATTATGTCATAAAAATTTCATGTGAAACAGAGACTCCTACGGCCTCCATCCAGACAGTCATTTTTTAACGGTAACATGATTTTTTAAATCGACCCCGTTTAGATGGAGGTCATAGGAGTCTCTGTTTCGTATGAAATTTGAATAACATAATATAGAGATTTAATAATGAATTTACACTGTTTTAGATTTCAAAAAAAAAATAAATTTTTTTGGGAAAAAGGGGCGGGGGGAGCTAAGTTAGCTCCCCCTAAGGGGCATACACATTTTACCCATATATATATATATATAAATACGTGGTGATATTTTGAAAAAAATAATAAAATTGCAGAAAAATAAAGGCGGACCAGTCCCATTTTCCCTTTATAATAATAGTTTAATTTCATAAACTATTCAAGTTTACCCACTGCAAGTCACGGATTCTTTCTACAAAAGGGGACGAGAGCAAGTTGAGAGATCGGCATTCAAATCGATTTGGTGGGTTCATAGGTTTTGATGGAATTCCATGGTCTCTCTCAAATCAGAATCTCAAATTTCTATTCATGTCTATTTTTCTAATTATCGATTTTTTCTAACTACTTACTTGATTACAATTCAATTAATAATTATTAAATAAACAAGCCATAGTAAACGTATCGCGGGTAGATATCTTACTAGGGTTTAAAAAGTCAGATCGGACCTGCCGATCGGATCGGTTGGATCGGGAATCAGCTCCAACTCGATTGGTTCGACCGATTTCATGTAATTAATTTAAAAAAAAGGAAAATAAAATATCGGTCCGTGTAATCGAATCGGATGATCCAAATTGACACGATTTTAATGGTTTGGTAAATTTTCAAAAATTAAAAGTTTAAATAATAAAGTAATAGGATTTATCACTTGAACCCTTCTTAACTTCTGTAATATCAATTATACCCCTCTCTTTTTTTGTAATATAAATTGTGTCACTACTTTATTAGAGTAATTTTCCAGAAGCAAGTATAATAAATGATTACAATACTTTATTCATATATAATGCTAGAAATTGTAATTAACTTTTGTAGACTTTAACTCGAAATAGACAATCACATTATTCTATTGAAAGATACGATATTTTAAACAATTATTTCATTGATATATAAATTGATATATAAATGTATACTTACATATATGTATCCGATTTTATTGGTTAAAAAAATCGATTCGATCGATCGGACCAGTAAATTAAGTCCGATCCATTTTTTCAAGACCGATAAAAATGATGACATCATGCTGACATCGTATCAGTTCAATCGATTTGGACCGACGATGCGATCCGATTGGATGGAAACGAAGACTGAGAGGTTGAATGTTCGATCCGATTTTTAAAACCTTTCTTAAAACAACACACTTATTTTAAGGTCATTTAAGTGATACGTTTAATATTATCTACTCGACACGTTTAACATTTACATCTATTGTTTACGATTCACGAGGAAAGCGTTTCTCTGCATGCAAGACATTGATGGACGGCATTATGAAGGGATCAGGTTTACATTAAATGATAATAGGAAGTTTTACACTTGTACCCTTCCGAGTTTTCTCTGTCACTCTTATACTCCTACTTTCTTTTGCATTTACGCTTGTGTCCCTATATTCAAGGAAAGTAATAGCACCCTTCATTAACTGAAGGGCAATAATGTTGATTTTTTAGGAACATATGTCAATGAAAAAAATAATGACACAACGACGAAAACTCAGAAAAACATATGACCAAAAAATGGCTACAATAAAAAACGCTAAATAATGCCATCCAACAAAATGGCTTTTTAATTACTAGGAAATTTATTGATAAAAAATAATAGGTCAATTCAATATAAAGCAAGAAAAAGAAATAATAGTAATTTGGTCGAGAGCATCAATCATTATACTAACGATGATCGAGCATACAATTGTTATTCATAATGGAAAAGTGCATTTACCTATTTACATAATAGATCGTATAATAGGTCGGAAGAATTCACACTCACTCGAACATTTAGTAAACATGCAAGAAAACAACAAAAAAATCTCGTTGTTAATTCTTTTTTTATTTCAATTTTCGTTAAATAAAAATGGAATAATTTTTTAAATACTTCTGTTAGTATTGTCACAAATGACTTCGAAATATTATGAAATCAATCTCGACATCCATCAAAGGTACGTCCATGAAAACATGTTTTGGATTGGAAAAAATCGTTTGACACAATTGATTTATATGTATGTGTGTATGCATGTATATTTCATGCAAATAAATAGAAGAAGTGTTTGAAAAATCAATCATGAATATATTTATATGTTATAAAGAAAAAAATTTCTGTATCCACATCCATTTGCTTTCAAAATACATATTCATATTCAAAGTCGTATGTGACATTCACATTCTTATCCATCGGATGCTGAACATAACTCGAGATCACCATATTCTCTTCAAAACAAATATGAATAATAAAGGATTTTGAATAACAACATTTCTCTTCCTTCTTGAGATTCCTAATGAGATTATGCTTGTAGGGCTCGTTAATGAAAGGAATTAATAGTGTTAATGGACAATATAATTATTATGTGATATTTCATCTTGAGATAGTTTATTTCATATCATGCATTCAAGTATTACTCCTGAACATCAATGATTTCACGGTGGGGAAATTAGGAGAAGCTTGTAACAATATGGGTCCGCATGCAGTGACCAACAAAAGCGTATCAAATACCACATCAGATTTGATTGATACTACCAAATATTAATGATATCACAAATAATAATAAAGAACCATCTTAACATTACTTTATCCATAAAAATATACATATCTAATACATAACCAAGATCTATGGTTCTAGTGGGCATAATGATATCCTCACATGAAATCATCGTAAGTCTCGAACTGTAGTTAATTCTAACCTTAACCTGCAATAAACACAAAAAGATATGGTATGAGCCTAACGCTGAGTATGTGCCGAGTTCGGGTCAAACCGGCTAGCATAAAATCAAGTACACTACTATACTTTAACCACTTCATTCGTTACAATAATGATCATAACGCGAGAACTTAGCAAATGTTCTTATTTTTCAATTATGAATAATATTCACAACATTATCCATGAGTACAAATAATAACATTTGTAATTGACTAAAATAGTTCATGATTTTCCATATTCATTCTCATGTAAATGTATCGTGTGAGTTATCTTAAGAATTACCAAATCTCATATACCTGAAGATCTCACATCGACACACCTATCATTTCATAATGCATTTATAAATATATGAAAATGAAAGTCGTAATCGTCATATAACTTACTCATAACCATTATCATACATAAAGGTATTCATATCATATAACTTATCATAATTCACATATACACTCACATATTCACTTGTTTACATATATGCTACATAATCATTTTAATTTTCACATATACACCGAGCTTTCACATAAGCACTCAAATTTCAGATAAACATTTTACTTTCAAATAAACAGTTAGCTTTCACGTAAGCACTTAGATTTCAAATAAATACTTAACTTTAATATAAGCACTTAGCTTTCACATAAGTACCTATATTTCATATAGATACTTAACTTTCAAATAAGCTCTTAGCTTCCTCATAAGTACTTAAATTATTCGTTGTTTGGATTTGTCTTATTCCGTAAGTCATTGCACGGCTTTGATAGTTTTACTGTTGGCATCAGCGGTCAATCAATCACAACACATAACATGATGGCATCAATACCGAGTCTATGGTAGACTTTCTGTTGAGATTTATCCTGTGAAGACTGATTGGTTGAATACAAATAGGGAGCATTGCTGATGTGGCTAATCTCCCTCTCGCCTTCTGATTGGCTGGGAGCTTTTGTATTCAATTGTTGAGGTGTCTGATCCGTCTCCTGCATTCTGATTGACTGAGAGGTGTTGGGTTGGATTGCTGAGATACTTAATCCACATCCTGTATCCTGATTGGCTGAGAGATGATGGTGGAGATTGCTGAATGCTTGGTATTCTTTTGTTGTACTATAAAAGGAACCTGTGGTACCACATATTGTATCCCAACATCTTCAAGAAATAATAAAGAGTGTCTGGTGTAAGCAAGTGGAGTAAGCACATTGTCGAACCACTATAAATCCTCGTCTTGCGCAATTGTACGTGCTTTCTTCTTTAATTATGATTCTAATCTTGTGGTGCTTGATTGGATCCGTCCACAACAACTGGTATCAGAGAAAGGTTCGGAGATCAACCTCTACACAAATGGTGGAAGAATCGAATGTCAAGATTGAGAAGTTCAATGGATCAAACTTTACGTTCTAGAAGATGCACATTAAAAGATGTTCTATATCAGTAGGATATCTATCTTCCGATCGAAAGGAAGAAGCCCGAAGCCATGAAAGATGATGAGTGAAGGTCCTAGATCGAAAGGCTCTAGGAACGGTAAGGCTCAGCCTTGCTCCATCAGTGGCTTCAAATATCGCAAAGGAGACGATGACGGTGAATCTTTTCAAAGCTCTTGAAAAGATGTATGAGAAGCCATCTGCATCAAATAAGGTGTATTTGATGAAGAAGATTTTCAATTTAAAGATAACGAGAACTCCATAGTGGCTTCGCACTTAAATGATCTGAACAGTATCATCAATCAGTTGGAGTCTGTGAAGATCATGTTTGATGATGAGGTAAAAGCTCTTCTACTTCTTTCTAGTTTACCTGATAGTTGGAATGCTTTAGTTGTAGCAGTTAGCAACTCATCTGAATCTGTAAAGTTGAAGTTGGAGGATGTTGCTGGTCTTCTTCTTGGAGAAGAGGCATGTCGAAAGATGTCTGAAGAAGAACACTCATCAAGTTCTGCCTTGAATACAGAAGGAAGAAGCAGGAAGAGCTACATAAACCAAAAGCATTCCAAAGGAATGTTAGTACGAGGAAGATCCAAATCCTGAGATCCGAAGTCTGTGATCTGCTGGAATTGCAATCAAAAGGAGCATTACATGAAGAATGCAAGGCCCCAAGAAAGCAGAAAGGAGAAAATGACAAAGGTAAGAACACTGTAAATCTTACTGATGATGAGGATAGTGATGCCTTAATATGTATTGCAGATGCTCGACGTGAGTCCTGGATTGTGGACTCGGGTGTTTCATTTCATACCACTCCATAAAGGGGATATCCTTTATGTGAAAGGTGATTTTGAAAGGGTATATCTAGGAGATGATGATTGTTGCATCATAATTGGAAAGGGAGACATTGACATATCCCAATCCAATGGTAGCTTCTTGAGATTAAAGAATGTTAGACATGTACCAAGTCTAACAAGAAATCTCATATCTGTTGGACAACTATCAAAAAAGCAGCATGAGGGACATCATTCGATTCTCATTCATGGAAGATATCAAAGAGACCATTGATCCTTGCTCAAGGTAATAAAGAGGAAATCATGTATATTGCATCAGGCTCATATGACAGGATAAATGTTGCATCATATGGGTGATGCTAACACTTGGCATAGAAGACTTGGTCACATGAGCAAAAAGGGAATGAAGATCATTCTGAAGAAGGGAAAGTTGGTTGATAAGATTGTAGACCGTTGATCTGGACTTCTGTGAATATTGTATCTTGGGGAAACAGAAGAAGGTCAGTTTCACAAAAGACTGCAAGAGTACGAAAGACTGAATGACTGGAGCTGGGATCGTACAGATGTATAGGGTCCATCTCAGATACCTTCTCTTGACGGATCTCATCATTTTATTACTTTCATTGATGATGCAACTAGAAAACTATGAGTTTATTTTATTAGACATAAATCCAATGTGTTTAAGACATTCGAAATGTGGAAGGTCTTAGTTGAGACTGAGACAGGTTTAAAGTTGAAATGTCTCAAGTCAGACAATGGGGGAGAATACTGCAGTAAGGAGTTTGAATCCTATTGTGCTAGGAACATGATCGGGAGATTGAAAATGATCCCAAGAAATACCAGACAGAATGATGTTGCTGAGTGCGTGAACAGAACTCCTCTCGAACGTGCGAGAAGCATGAGATTACATGCAGATCTACCAAAGTGACATTGGGTTGATGCAATGAATACAACTGCATACTTAATCAATCGAGGTCCATCTGCTGCTTTAGATGGGGATCTACCAGAAGAAACACGGATAGGAAAGGAGGTAACATTGCTCATTTACATATCTTTGGATGCATAGCTTATGTTCACTTTGAGCAGGAAGACAGAGAAAGCTTGATCCCAAAGCAAGGAATGCACCTTTGTCATCTATGGTACAAATAACAATGGATATAGATTGAGGGATTTAGAGAATAAGAAGACAGTTAGAAGTATTGATGTCACATTCAATGAGTCTTCCATATACAAGGATGAATTGATAAAAGGAAAGACAACTGAAGAACCAGACTTTGTGGAGTTTGATGAAACTCTTGAACAAAGCACATCACAATCAAGTGATGAGAATGTTCAACCCATCCGACATAATAATCCGCAAACTTCGGTGCTAAGGAAATCTTCCAGAATCAGCAAATCCAATGCAAGGTATTCTCTTCCTTGAATTATTTATTGATGACTGATAATGTTGAGTCTGAATGCTTTGATTAAACTATAGAAGGTGAGGAAGGAATCAGTGGGAGATAGCTATTTTTAAAATTGATTTGTTCTTTATTTCCCCTATTTTGTCTTCTTGTGGGCTAACGTGGTCCTACCTAGACAATCATCGCTACTTTTGTGTTGACCTCAGTCCAACTTCTGACTTGAGGTTTACCAACCCCTGTCAGAGTACTTCCTAACCTTCTTTATTATTTTTCTTTGATGAACTATCACTCATTTTCTCATCGATTTTTCACGTAAACTCTGATTGATTGCATCCGAATACAAGCCTACTGCCTTGATCCACCTAACAATCATTAGATCGATCAAAAATCCTAACAAAGCTACCTTTCCTCGCTATTCTATAAAACCCATCCTCCCCTTGAATCGAGGTTTAATCCCTTTTTCCATTATTGACCCATTGAATTGACTTCTGGAGGACGACCCTTGTGACAGAAGGTGCAACCCTATGATTCACAGCGAGGAGATGCTCGATCGGAGGTAATTCAACCTCACCAGAGCCATATATTCCCCAACCCTCAAGGTCAGTTGAGCTTCTATTTCCTGTCATTTTATCTCCATATTTGCATTCCTAGTGTTGCTGCATATTTACTTTCCGTTGATTTAATCTATTTCTCAAAAATCCCAAAAAAATCATATGTTGTAGCTTGAAGCTCCAGCTCCATTCGTCGTTCCTCCTTGTTCCGATCCACCTGGACACCTCACTTCTTTCCCCTCACCTTCTCCATCCCTCAACCATCGACTACCTCCAATTATGCAAGAATCGAGATGATCAGATCTCCATCTTCACCGCATTGTATAATAGGGTGCAATGGGGCTGCCCCCATCTCATATACGTGCGGATTTTTTATTTTTTTCTCTAAAATATCACCATGTATATTCATCTATATATCCCTCCTATACGTCTTTTAAATTTTGTCAGAAATAAAGACTCTTGTGCCCTTCATCTAGAACAAATCGATTACAGCAATATTTAAACCGTTAAAATCAATTATTCTAGATGAATGGCATATGAGTCTTCGTTTCTTACGAAATTTGAATGACATATATGAGAGAGATATACAGATGATATACATGATGATATTTTGAAAAAAATAAAAAATTACGTAAAATAAAGGTTCTTCTCAAATTTCTTCTCATGTGACATCTATGCAAGTCACGGGATTCTTTCTACAAAAGGGAACGAGAACAAGATGAGAGATCGGCATTCAAATCGATTTGGTGGGTTCACAGGTTTTGATGCAATTCCATGGTCCTCTCTCAAATCGGAATCTCAAATTTCTTCTCATGTCTGTTTTTCAAGTATCGATTTTTTCTAACTACTTACTTAATTACAATCCAAATAATAAGTATTAAATAAACAAGTCATAGTAACCATATCGCGGATAGATATCTTACTAGGGTTTAAAAAATCGGATCGGACCTGCTGGTAGAATCGCACTATAAGGAAAACAAGTTGTGGCTACAGAACTATGCCTACAGATGTGGAGTTTGTAGCCACAGAATTACGTTCTGGACACAACACGTCGTACCCAGTAGCCATAGCTATAAGTCTCGTCACGAGAGCTCTGTAACCACGAATATATCGTGGCCACTACAAGTGACCACTGAACTTGTCGTGGACACAACTCTTGTATGAAGACTTTGGCCACGGATTGTAGCTACGAGAAACTAGTGGTCACGGAATTATCGTGAACATAAATTTCCGTAGCCATATTCCGTGATTATAACTCATTTTTCTTGTAGTGCCGGTTGGATCGGGAACCGGATCCAATTCGGTCGGTTCGATCAGTTCCATGTAATTAATTAAAAAAAAAAATCGATCCATGTAATCGAACGAGGATAACCCGGATTGACATAGTTTTGATGGTTTAGTAAATTTTCAAAAATTAAAAGTTTAAATAAAGAAATAATAGGGGTTTTTATCACTTGAAACTTTCTTAACTTTTGCAATACCAGTTATACCCCTCTCTGTTTTGTAATATAAGTTGTGCCACTACCTTCTTAGAGTACTTTTCCAGAAGCAACTATAAATAAATGATTACAATATTGTATTCATATATAATGTTCGAAAATGTAATTAACTTTTGTATAGTTTTACTTGAAATAGAAAAAACTATGTTATTTTGTTGAAAGATTTGATATTTTAAACAATTATTTCATTGATATATAACTACATACTTATATATATATATGTATGTATGTATCCCGGTTAAACAACCAGTTCGACCAATCAGACCATTAAATTAAGGGATATTTACCCAGCAGACCCTGAAATCTTTCGAAATTACCTTTACGACCTTTGAAACATCATAATTCCTCCCACGACCCCGTAATCTTGCTAACCCTTACCCCACGGACCCTGTGGTTAACCCCCGTTCATTTACCCGTTAAAAGTAACCCGATTTCGTGAATTTCAATTTCATAATACCCATTTTGTTTCTCAAAATTACAAAAATGCCCCTTACAGAAAATGCCCCTTCTCCTCACGCTTCCGAGCTTCCTCCACGACCCCCTCCGGCCAACCTCCCTCTGCCCGACCTTCCCTCCGCCCAACCTCCCTCTGCTCGACCTCCCCTCCGCCCGACCTCGCCTATGTCCGACCTCCCTTCCCTGACCTCCCCTCCGCTCGACCTCCCTCCTCCCCTCTGCGCGATCCCGCCTCTACCCGACCTTCCCACCGCCCAACTCCCTCTGCCCGACCTCCCCTCCGCCCGACCTCACCTATGTCCGACCTCCCTTCCCTGACCTCCCTCCGCTCGACCTCCCTCCTCCCCTCTGCGCGATCCCGCCTCTACCCGACCTCCCCTCTGCGAGTGCGAGGACCCGCACAACCTCAGGGGTGTCGATGCCCTCCAGTGCGAGGACCCGCACAACCTCACGGATCCACCGTGGTGCCGCCTGATGGCCTGAGCGTGGACACCACCCCGCGTCGCCGATCTGCGGGCACTGTGAGATGGAGATGGATTCCAGGTGGGAGGAGCACTTCTGCAAGGCCAGGAGGGACTGGTCCCCCACGAGCGGCCACGACTCAAGCGTGAGGGCCGAGAGGTTCGGGTAGTTCCTGGCGATGGATATGAGCCCGTCAACCTCGATCATGGGCGAGTTGGAGCTGTCGAGTCTCTCGAGGGGGCGGCAACATGTGGCGATGGAGGCAAGTCTCGAACTTCCGACCTTGAAGCAGTCCCAGAGGGGGAGGAGAAGGAAGGAGAGAGAGAGAGGGAGATGATATTAACTCAAGGTTAACTCAAGAAATTGACTCCAGTAAAGTTAAAATTGACGGCATGGTCTGTGGGGTAAGACGGGGGCAAGATTACGGGGTCGTGGGAGGAATTATGATGTTTCAAAGGTCGTAGAGGTAATTTCGAAAGATTTCAGGGTCTGCTTAAATTAGGCCCGATCCGTTTTTTCCGAAGTCGACACGAATGATGATATCATGCTAACATCATCATCGGTCCAATCGATTTTAATCGACTGACGATCCAACCCGATTGGATCAAAACGAAGACTAACATGTTCAATGTCTGATCCGATTTTTAAAACCTTCCTTTAAACACCATGCTTATTTTAAGATCATTTAAGTGGCACGTTTAATATTATCTACGCGACACGTTTAACATTTACATCTATTATTTACGATTCACGAGGAAAGCGTTTTCGCGACCATTCCATTTCTCTGCCATGAAGGGATTACGAAGGGATCAGGTTTACATTAAATAATAATAATAGGGATTTTTATACTTGTACCCTTCTGAGTTTTCGCTGTCACTCTTATACTCTACTTTCTTTTGCACTTACACTTGTGTCCCTGCGCTCAAGGAAAATAATAACACCCTTCATTAACTGTAGGACAATAATGTCGATTTTGTAGGAATATATGAGCACAAGTGTCAATTCAAAAAATAAAGGTAAAGGCATAACGATGAAAACTCAGAAAAGCATATGACCAAAAATGCCTACATAAAAAAAAGGCTAAATAATGCCATCCAATAGAATGGCTTTTTTAATTACTAGGAAATTTATTGGGGAAAAAATCGAACAACTCAACATGGAGCAAGAACAAGAAATAATAGTAACATGGTCGAGAGCATCAACCATTGTGCTAACGATGATCAAGCATACAATTGTTATTCATAATTTATTTAGAAATATTATAGGAAAAAGTTTACATCGAAACAGAAGGCAAGCGGGCAACAAGCTGCACCGCTAGTCCTTTTTGAATTGCAAATCCAATCCTTCTAAACACTACATCCACAGATCTGGGTCCATCACATTAATGTTCATCACACTAAATCCATAATGGAAAAGAGTATTTACCTATTTATATAATAGACATATAATAGGTCATAAATCGGGAGAATTCACACTCACTCGAACCTTTGGTAAACATGCAAAAAAAACAACAAGAAATGTCATTGCTAATTCTTTTTTTATTTCAATTTTTGTTAAATAAAAATGGAATAAAAAAATTTAAAATATTTTTGTTAGTATTGTCACAAATGACTTCGAGATATTATGAGATCAATCTCGACGTCCATCAAAGGTACAAGAAAATATGTTTTGGATTGGAAAAAATCTTTTGACACAACTGATTTATATGTATGTGTGTATGTATATGTCATCTAAATAAATAGAAGTTCTTGAAAAATCAATCATGAATATATTTATATGTTATAAAGAAAAGAAAAAAATTGTACCCGCATCCATTTGCTTTTCAAAATACATATTCATAATCAAAAATCGTCTATGACATTCACATTCCTATCCGTCAGATGTAATTCTTAATATCTATATCTATATCCGCATTCTTCAACATAATTCGGGATCAGCATATTCTCTTCAAAAACAAATATGAATAATAAAGGATTTCGAAACAACGACATTTCCCTTCCTCCTTGAGATTCCTAATGAGATTATGCTTGTAGGGCTCGTTAAATGAAATGCATTAATAGTGTTAATGGATAATATAATTATGATGTAATATTTCATCTTGAGATAGCTTGTTCCATGTTATGCATTCAAGGGCTACTCCTGAACATCAATGATTTTAAGGCGGGAATTAGCTGCATGAGAAGCTTGTAACAACCCGGTTCTTTGGTGACCAGCGAACGCATATCAAATACCACGTTGGATTCGAGTGTTACTCTTAAAACATCAATGATATCACAGATAACAATAAGGAACTATCTTAACTTTCCTTTTATCCATAAAATTATACATCTCTAATACATAATCAAGATCCACTACAAGAAAAATGAGTTGTGGCCATGTAATGCGGCCACGAAACTTGTGGCCACAATAATTCTGTGGCCACTAGTTTCTCGTAGCTACAATCCCATGGTCAAAGTCTTCATACAAGAGTTGTGGCTACGACAAATTCCGTGGTCACTTGTAGTGGCCACAACATATTCGTGGTTAGAAAACTCTCGCGTCGAGACTTGTAGCTACAACTACTGGTCACGACGTGTCGTGGTTACAACCCAATTTCGTGGTCACAAATCTCACATCCGTGGGCATAGTTCTGTAGCCACAAATTATTTTTCCTTGTATTGATCTCTTGGTTCAGTGGGTACAATGATATCCTTCCATGCAATCATGATAAGTCTCGAACTGCAGTTAATTCTGACCTTAACATGCAAGAAATACAAAAAGATATAGTATGAGCCTAATGCTCAGTATGTGCCTGTGAAAACCCCAAAAACCCGAGCAGGGACTTAACTGCAAAAAATCCAGATGAATCTGAGCTTGATTGCAGATCAAATCTGCTTTTATTCCGATATCCAAAAATTTATTTGAATAGTTCATTGCATAGGGTCCGTCGATAGCTTTCCAACGAGTCCAAGAACGTAAAAATCCGAGTTTGGGAGCTCAAGTTATGACCGTTTTTAGCGAGACGGGGTCCAGTTCAATTTCGGATCCGAATCCGGATCAACCCAATAAAATCACCTCCATCTCCCCCAAAACGTCCAAACCCCCTCCCCTTCGGCCAGCAGCTCCCCCCCTCCCCGTTCCCCTCATCGGAGCTCGTCGAGTGCTTTGAATTAGCGATCCAAAGTCGCAAATCGCATAGAGAAGGTCTAAGGCATATCCATGTGCGGTGTGCGCCCTTCATCGGAGCACCAACCGTGATGTTCTCCATGGGAGGAGAAAACCGAGGTAGCGAGATCTTACAGCGATGACCCTTTCCTCTTGCTGCAACTCCACACGATTTTAGATCACGCGTCCTTCCCCATTAGAGCTTTAGTTACAACTTTTTGGGGTTGGTTTTGTTGTGATAATCTAGAGTACATGGATGTATAGAAATATATGATTTTCGACATCCTTCCTGCTCATATTCACGCACACACATAGATTGCATACTTGCTGGGGTCAGGAATCATAGTTTGGAGTCCCAAATTGTAACGTCCCGGGCTTAGGTCCCCGGGTCCGTTATCGGAGCATTACTTGCTCTGACAACCTCTTGGGATCGGGCCCATACGGACCCGATTAACCACCCCCAAAATGCTTAAGCCGGGTTGTTCGGTAGTAATCTCTTCACTTTTTTATCCCACCCGGAAATGTTATGTTTCCACGGTATGAGACTTTTTTTATTTTGGGGGTTTTACAACCTCCCCCACTTATATTCGCAACGTCCTCCGTTGCGACATGGCACATTGCTTCTTCCCAGTGACAGTGGCGGCTGCACGCCTCCGGGTAAGCCATTTCCTCCAACCTCTTTGTAGGGGCAGCTCCACCTCTCGGGTAGCCCTTTCCACTGTCAGAGGATGTTCAGCTCTGATACCATTTGTAACGTCCTGGACTTAGGTCCCCGGTCCGTTATCGAGGAAAACTGGCCCTCCCAACTTGTTGGGTTCAGACCCAAATGGACCCGTTGACAACCACCCAAAATGCTTAAGCCCAAGTTGACAAGTAGTAATCCCCACCACTTATAAATCACACCCACACTTTGTGAGTTTTCCATGTGCTACTATGTTTGGGGTATGAGTGTTACAACCTCCCCACTTATATTCGCAACGTCCTCGTTGCGACATGGCCCATTCACTTATTCCCCAGTGATAGTGGTGGCGGCTGCACGCTCCGGGTAGCCATTTCCTCCTACCTCTTTGTAGGGGGCGGCTCCACCTCTCGGGTAGCCCTTTCCACTATCAGAGCTAACGTCCCGGGCTTAGGTCCCCGATCCGTTATCGGAGCATTACTTGCCCTGACAACCTCTTGGGATCGGGCCCATACGGACCCGATTAACCCACCCCAAAATGCTTAAGCCGGGTTTTTCGGTAGTAATCTCTTCACTTTTTTATCCCACCCGAAAATGTTATGTTTCCACGGTATGGGACTTTTTTATTTTGAGGGTTTTACACAAATAGTAGTATAGTTTTTCAGAGCGCGGACTCCCGATTTTAATAAGATCCCAATCAACCTCTGATTTCGTGTTTGGGGGAATCTGTCATTGGAAGGTAAAAATCCTTATTTTGGTAGGTTGCACTCTGATGTATGTTTAGTATTTGGGATCCTAGACTGACGATGTTGTCAGGTTCATCCAGTAAATTGTGCAAACTCTTGACAATGGACTTTTAAATCCAGGTGAATTTCAAAGGAGGGACACAAAAAAATTGGAAGGGGTTGCTTTGATTTGGAATAAGACCTATTACATTGAAGATTCAAGAAAGCTGTTTGAGTTGTTGGAGCTCTTCCAGAATTTTTAATTGAAGGGATGTTCGTAGATGCTCAAGTTTAGGTCAACAGACCTTTCTGGATGTGTCAAGCTTATAGGTTCGTTATAGGTGTATGATTAGTTAGAATTTTTAGGAGTGAAATGTTATGTTGAGGATAAAGGCATTGAAAAAAAATGCCTCTGTGCTAACCTCCGAAATCAGTTGCTGCCAGAAGCAACTCAGCAAGAAGTATGTGAAGGCACCCTCGATGACTTCCTATTTGAGTTACTTCTTGACCCATTCAAGGGAAGTGATGCCCATAGAGAATTCGAATCATATAAAGTGGAAGTTGTTTATTTGTAGTGAGAAGCAATAGTGACCTTCATTGCTCTCAGTAAAACAGGCAACCATGTTGTAATGCAGTTGTGAGAAGTCCATAACAGGGATTTATGGATTAGTGAGGCTTTTAAATGAAGATATAAAGGAGGTGAAGTAAATGTAACCAATACAACTCATAAAATTTACAATAAAATGCAATCACAAGATCACCAGGTTCATGAAAATAGGACTTTATATCGTGTAAAAGTACAATTTGTGCTTAATATGAAGCTGCCCGAAATTACATGCTTTCCTCAAACTGTACAAGGGTTACCATATCGACAGTAATAGATAGATATATAGCTACAGTAGATGGATTGTTGCAAAAGTGCACAATAATCATTTGAATGTTGTCAATTAGAATGATCGAGAGCTCCATGAGAGGTGTGGAATTCCGGATTGTAAGACAATCTCAACTACTTGACCATCGTACAGAAAATTAGGGTATTGCTATCATTACAAGTAACGGAAACAAACCAATGTAGTGTGTTTATTTCATCAAGATCCTGATCATCTACTCTTGGGCTACATGTGAGAGTAGTTGTCAATCTCCTTATTTCTTGGGAGGTGCTTAAGAATCCCTCATCCTCAAGGAGGAGCGTAAATTATATTGTCAAATAGGTTTTGACTGAATTTATGATACCAGGGTGAACGGGTAGTGGTGTAGTAGCCGCCAAGGGAGAGGAATGCTCCCGGGGTAGAAGTCTAAACGACGGCGATCCCAACTGTTGTTGTAGCTGTGATGGTTGGGGGACATGTTGCTTGGCACACTGAGGTGCTGATCTGACGGTGTTGGCCTCGACACTTACGTGCTTTAAGTAGGGAGAGAGGCCCGGTGCTCGAGCGCGGGCCAAGTAGTCATGGTTGGTCGGCTAGTGTTTCGCTTGTCACTTAGAGTTAACACTTGTGCACGGGCCAATGTAGGCCACATTGGTCGGTATTCCGAGTGTGAACGCTAAGAGGGGAGTTCCAGAAAATGTGGTTAATGAAGATGGAAATGGGACGTGAATCTCCTGTGCATAAGGAGGATTGGGTTAGTCTCGAAGATTCGCAGGTTGGAATATAGATTGTGAATCAGAAGTATCAATTGTGAAGTGGAGCTAAGTGGACGTGTTGGGAGCTTAGTTAGGATGCATTGTACCCCACCGCATGCCTACGAAGGCACCCCAACCTTAAGGTGTTTTCTTTTACCTTAGAGTCATAGTGTGAGGTCTCATCCAAACCAAGACCACAGACTATCCCACGAAGCTTGGTTACTCATATCCATATCTAAGAACCATAATAAAAATGTGATTCTTGTGAGATCAGGTTACCTAGTTTCTTTCTCTTTTGCACACATTTAAATTATATTCTGCTTGTTGTGTATAAATTTTGTTTAATTCGTATTGGGAACTTTCCTCATAACGTAGCTATGTGTGGATCCGCAGGTCCTCAGCAGTGAGCAGCTTGGAGTCACCTTTTTGTGCAGCATCATGACACTTTTTGTAGTATAGCTGTTGGTAGTTTTACTATACTTCTTTACTTGTATCATTTTCTTGAGAGACATAACATGTAATATGTATAATAGGACACAACTTTTAGATATGCATACATGTATATTTTGTGGACAAGGATGGGCATTGCAAATATAATGTATGGACGGATAACGGAAATGTATGAAACGTGAACAGGTTGAATGAGAAGCAAAATTTTAAAATTCATATGCATGTTGGTATTTTCTCCTGCTTTTATGAATGGCAAATATTCGAATGTGGAATGTTCTGCGTGGATTGGTTTGCCGAGTACCCGGATCCTAGGGGCGTAACAGTGCTGAGTTCGGATCAATCCGGCTTGTATAAAATCGAGTCTTTACTACTATACTTTAAACACTTCATTCATAACAATAATGATCATAACATGAGAATTTAGCATATGTTCTTATTTTCCAATTACGAATAATATTCACCTGCATTGTTCATGAGTACAAATAATAGCATTTGTAATTGATTTAAAAAAAGTTCATGATTTTCCAAATGTCCAAATCTCATATACCTGAAATCGACACGCCTATCATTAGCAATATTCACAATACATTTATAATTATACGAAAATGAAAGTCATAATCGTCATATAACTTACTCGTAACCATTATCATAAATAAAGGTATTCATATCATATAACTTATCATATTTTACATATGCACTCACATATTCACTTGTTTACACTTATGCTACATAATCATTTTAATTATCACATATACACCGAGATTTCAGATAAACACTTTATTTTTCAAATAAGCATTTAGCATTGACATAAGCACTTAGATTTCAAATAAACACTTAACTTTCATATAAGCACATAGCTTTCACATAAGCACGCATATTTCATATAAATACTTAACTTTCACATAAGCTCTTAGCTTCCTCATAAGTACTTAAATTATTCGTTGTATGGATTTATCTTATTCCGTAAGTCATTACATGGCTTTGGTAGTTTTACTGTTGGCACTAGTGGTCAATCAATCACTACACATAACATGATGGCATCAACACCGAGTACATGGTGGACTTTCCACAGAATCCACTGAACCTGACAGCTCCGGAAGGTGTTGCCCTCTAGACTCGGGATAAACCGATTCTAGATGTGGCTTCCCCTATTAGGTGTAGCACTTTGCTCTGGTTACCATTATTCTATCATTATTTATTTTTAATTCACTTTTATATGATAATGAACCTTCTTGTTCTACAAATAAGAGATGTCTTCATTGTTCGAAATGCATAACCATTTTGCATATATATATATATATATATATATATAGGAAAAAATGGGGCTGCCCCCTGGGGGCAGCCAACATGGCTGCCCCCGCCCCATTTTTCGGCGTTTTTTTTATTTTTTTTTTGAAAAATAAAACCATGTATATTCATCCATATATCCCTCCTACATGCCATTCGAATTTCGTCAGAAACAGAGACTCCTAAGGCCTCCATCTCGATGGTATCGATTTAAAAAAATCCCGTTACCGTTAAAAAATTACTGTCCGGATGGAGGCCGTAGGAGTCTCTGTTTCTGACGAAATTCGAATGGTATATAGGAGGGATATAGGGATGAATGTAAATGGTGTTATTTTTCAAAAAAAAAAAATAAAAAAATTTGCCCAAATAAGGCGGGGGCAGCCACATATGACCCATATATATATATATATATATATATATATATATATATATATGGAGATGGGGAGCTTGCACCAAGGTGCATGTAACTCTACATGCACCGGTGCTTATATCTCCCACATTTTTTTACTTTTTTGAAAAATACCACCAAGTATATTCATCCATATATCCCTCCAATATGCCATTCGAATTTCGTCAGAAACAGAGACTCGTATGACTCTCATCCAGAACAGGTCAATTACAGCAATTCTAAGACCGTTAAAATTACCTGTTATGGATGGAGGTCATAACAGTCTCTGTTTCTGACGAAATTTGAATGACATATTGGAGGGATATATGGATGAATATACATGGTGGTATTTTTCAAAAAAAGTAAAAAAATATAGAAGATATAAGTGCCGGTGCATGTAAAGTTACATGCACCTTGGTGCAAGCTCCCCATCCTCTCTCTCTCTCTCTCTCTCTCTCTCTCTCTATATATATATATATATATATATATATATATATATGGAAAAAATGGGGCTGCCCCCAGGATGGCTGCCCCCGCCCCATTTTTCGACGTTTTTTTTATTTTGACCCTATATATATATATATATAGATATAGAGGGCATATCCAGAGGGCACTGTGCCGATTTGGGTCGTGGTGAGCACCAAACGTGGGCTCGCCATGTGTATGTGTCGGTTCTATTTGGAAGGGGACGGTTTTGGCAATAACAATGTGCATGCATTATTAACATAATAAGAATTCGAATTAAATCATTTCCTTAAAAATAGGTGGTCGGTTTTAGTAAGCTAAAAAATACGCATTTAAATTATTGTCGGCATATATTCTATTTATGGAATGATCTCCACGTTTGGATTAGAAAAGATAAATTACTGATTAAAATTATTGATTACGTCAATTACTAATGTCCATACAATAATTACCTATTACAAATATACATATTACTGAACGCATTATGATTGTTACTGAATTTATAGTTATTTTACATCTGTAACATTACATTGTACAGAGATCAGTAATTCATTCATGTTACTCAAGTAATACATATTCAGTTCTCAAGTAACTATTGTTGTGGGATCAGTAATTAAGTATGTGAATTACTAATGTCCATACAACAAGTACTGATTACAAATGTCCATTTTACTGAAGTCATTTTGATTGTTACTAATGTTATAGTTACTTAATACTTTGAGTCTTACTGAAGCACCTCTTATTTACTTATATAACATTTTTAATTACTTATAATGTATTGAGTGTTACTGATAGCAATACATAAGTTACTGGTTACGTGATTTTTTATACTTATTCCAACTTACTTATTCCATTACCTTGTTTTACCTACAATTTATTATATGTTACTGATGCTTCTATATATCATACTGAATGTTACTGAACTCTTTGTAATTGTTACTGAACTCCCAATGCATATGAATGTTACTTGGCTAATTACAAATGTCCATACTGAATGTTACTGAACGCATTATGAATGTTACTGAACTCATTGTAATTGTTACTGAAGTTATAGTTACTAATATCCATACATCAATTACTGGTTATGTAATTACTAGTGTCCATATAATATTTACTCATTACAATGTCCATATTACTGAACGCATTCTGATTGTTACTGAAGATATTATTTTATTATTACTGATCTCATAATAACCATTACTTGAGAATTGTATATACATTACTGAACACACAACAAAAATTACTTGAGACTGTATATATATTACTTGAGTATTGTCTCTAAATTACTAAATTGTATTCAAATTAATAACACATATGGAAATTACTGACCATTTGTTATGGTTTTACTGACTTCACAACAAGCACTTACTTGACCATTATATTCATATTACTAAAATATGTACCATATAAACATGTGCTATAAGATATAGATATATACATTACTGAACAAACAACAAAAGTTACTTGAGATTGTATATATATTACTTGAGTACTATCTCTAAATTACCAAATTCTATTCAAATTAATAACACATATGGAAATTACTGACCATTTGTTATGGTTTTACTGACTTCACAAGAAGCACTTACTTGACCAGTGTATTCATATTACTGAAATATGTACCATATAATCAAATGAATGTAAATTACTAATCATTGTTTGGATATTACCAATCTCGCAACAACTATTTACTTGTCTATTGTATATATGTTACCGATTCCATTTGAATATGTTACGCGCAATATATAAGATGTTACTTATCATTCTTACAAATAGGACGATAATCTATAAGTTACTTACGTAATTTAACAAGTTACTTGTTATACACATCATGTTAATGATATTAATACAAAATTTACTTATATTAAAACAAAGACTATTTATATCTAATGATATCAATTTCAAAAGATGGAACAACAGAATCTCGTGTTCTGTGGATGTAAACTTCTAAACAATCATATTGCTTTCATGATGTAAATATAATTGATAGTCATCCATCATCGTTCCTTCTCATATGATGTTCTCACGATCGAAATCCAACCAAGAATCATCATTCGTCATTGCTTCTGAGACTTCATAATCCAAATCCAATGACAAATCGAGCATCGCGTTTGAATCTGAAATCGAAAATATAAAAACAAACGATTAAACTGAGATCATAATATGAACCAACAATGACAACTCACGAGCAAAAATAAGAGGAAACATAAATTTTGCAACGACGATTGATTAAAAAAAGTTCTACAAAAAATACCTTCGAAGAACGAAGCTCCTGCAATTTCAGAAGCTTGGTCGTCGCGCGAGATCAACAAGAATATGTTCGAAATGACCATATCAAACACAAAATATCAGCGGACGCTAATTTTAGAAAGTCTGAAAATACTATTTTTAAATAGACACCAAATATTGTGACTTGTGACGTGATCCTATAATTTAGGGATTGATATTGGTAATCCAATGGCTGTGACGATGGGCTCATTCCATTCAAATGGGCACAGTGCTCTCTGGATAAATTCCCTATATATATATATATATATATATGGGGTTAGGGAAGCTGCACCGGCGGGTGTAGCTAACTAGCTGCACCCGATCATTTTTTTCATTGATTTTTTGTGTTTTTGAAATGAATTCATTTAGGGGGATTTAAAATCACCATATATCACCATGATATCATACCAATTTCAACTAAATTCGACATTCCTATCATCTCCATCAAGGCTATGACATTTTAACGGTTTCAGAATTATTGAAATTGACCATATCTAGATGGGCATGCTACGAGTGTTTGTTTTGCATGAAATTTGAAACACATATTCTTGTCAATAATCTAAGTAAATCTCCATAAGTTTTTTTTTAAAAAATAAAAAACCAATACGAAAAATGGCCGGGTGCAGCTAGTTAGCTGCACCCGCCGGTGCATACTCCCTTTTCCCTATATATATTATCAAATAGTATTTTTCATACACTAAATGTCAGTATGTTAGTGTCAATTTTTGTATGCCTTGATACCTTCGATAATCACCTTAAAAATTATTCCTTATTAGCTGACTGTTTATTTATTTACATTTAGTTCGTGATGTTATCATGTTAGATTGAGTCTTCTGATACTTTATTTTAAGTAAACTTCCAATACAATCACATTACATTATTTTCAAACCAACGAAAGTCCAATCAATAGTCTTATATAGTGTTTTACAATGTCTAAGTGTAGTATTCATCAAAAGTGAAAAAGATAAAATTCAATCACCACATTACTTACCCTACTAGATTGCTAATACATTAATAAAAATAAGGGATTTTTACACCCATAACTCTGAGTAATTTCACAATTACAATCATAACCCTACATAATCATGAATTACACGAGAAATCTCGAGTAATGCTTAACTCTTACATGACATAACCCTGTGTTATGTTTCGTTTAGGATGTTCATTATAATTGATGGTTTCGGTTAGAAAATGTCAAAACTGCCCCTGATGCTCAACCTTATTTGCAAATTCTAGCGGACTAGACGGATCGTCGTGGGATGTTCACACCACGGGGACCTGATAGTTCTTGGGAGGAGGAGGACAAGGTCTGAGGACGGTGATGGCTGGAGGGAGGAGGAGGTCCCATGCGATCTCCCACCGAGCAACCTCCCCCTGCCAATCACCTCCTCCCCAGGTTGTCTGCAAACCTCCACCTGCTGCCCTTCATCCCCCTTACCCCATCTCGTGTGTTTCTTGCACCCCGTTCGACATCCCTCCACCTCCCATAACCCAACCCATAGAAGCCCCTGTGCCCTGCACCTCTGGAACCCCCAACCCATCGAAGCCACCCCCTGCCATACACCTCCCAAAACCCCAACCCACCGAAGCCTCGCCATACCGCCCTCCAACACCTGTGTCCCCAACCCATTGAAGCCCTACACCTCGCGAACCCCCAACCCACCAACGCCCCACCCTACCGCCCTCCACCACCCGTGCCCCCCAACCCATCGAAGCACCCCTCCTCCCAATACTGAGATCGGAGGGGGGGCCTGCAGAGAGGGGGCTGCGGGCCTGGAGGGAGTGGCAGGGGAGACAAGCTTGGAGGGGGTGGCGGCGATCGCATGGAGGGAGGGGGTGGCGGCGATCGCATGGAGGGAGGGGGTGGGGGTTTGGAGAGTTTTTCAATTTTTTTAAATTTTTAATAGCTATTGGACAGAACCATGGATTAGATTAACCAACGATATGGTTGGCTTAAATATCCCCTTAACAAAGGGTTATAGGTGTGAGACGGAAGCACTATACAGGGTTTCTCGTGTAATTCACAAATATGCAGGGCTATGATTATAGTTGCGAAATTACTCAAGCTTATGGGTGTAAAAATCTCTAAAAATAATTTTTGAGTACAATTCCATTCATATAAAATCGTCGAACAATAGCATATGTATTATCTAAATATAATAATCAAATCATCTAAGTTCTTTACACTAATTGAGATCTTTTATATACGAAGCTAAATACTGATTATCGGTACATGAGGGATCTTACATACTCCATCATTTTAGAACATATCATATAACTTAACTTATAACCGACATTAACATTCATGTACAATACGATAATTCAGAAATATTATATATATATATGTATGTATATATATATATATGTATATATATATATATATATATATGAATACATTTTGTGCATAGAGACGACTAAGTGGATATAAAAGGATAAGAGTCACATCAATACTCGTAGTACAAGGAAATATTATTATTGAGTAATTTGAGTTGCACGAAATTCTCTATGTTATTACTCAAACATTAAAAAAATACCATCAGATCATACCCTAGAAATTACCATAGGAGGACATTCTAAAATTTCCATTCACATATAGTCTGAAAAGGCAACACTCATATACGATTATTCTATTTACAACTCTCAGCATTATCCCTACAGAAAACTTCTCCCTTGACAAATATTTGTGCCATACTAACCATATTTGTGAATCATAACATAATCATATGAGATATCTTATAAATAAAATCATGTTACATAATCACATGAGATATCAAATAAATAAAATCATGTTGCATAATCATATGAGATATCATATAAATAAAATCATGTTTGTAGCCTCAATCATAATTATAATTAAATAATCTAACTAATATCCGTAAACTTGATGCCACCATTATTTAAATATAACTGTTATAAAATAGAAAGCGGAAGCGGAATAACATAATAAAGAAGAATATTCACGAAGAACACAAAGATTTTTATGTGAAACCCTACTCCGTGAGGAGCGGGATGAAACCACAGGAGAAGCCCTCAAAGGGGCGTGTTTCTCTATTGCTTTTCTCAATGAGTACAGGAGGTCTGGGGCTCCTTATATAGCCTTCCCAGAGCCTCCAAGTCCCACCACTGGTCCATGTGGGACTAAACACTGGATGGGGGTAAATGGATCTTCTCCAGGATCCATTTACCCTGCTACAACACATAGGCGCATACAACGTTTACTCCAACACTCCCCCTCAAGCTGGAGCATGCAATGCTCAGCTTGGACAAATAGACAGAAACTCAACTCAACGCTACAAGACACTACGAACAATATCAACCCAACGCGCACATGCTGCAGTCGAGGACGTTGCTTCTCATGCCGTGTAGGTGAGGAGGACGAACGGGCTGGAGTGTGAGTCAACTGAAGACTCGGAACCTGACCATCGAGTCTGAACTTGCGCCTGGAGTCTCCTCGTCGGAGAACTGGGTCTCTCCCATCTGGCTCAGAGAATGGTGCACTGCTCTGGTGTACCTATGATACCACATGAAAACCCTTGCCAACATATGGCACAAGGAATGGTCCTCTGCTCTGGAGTCACTATGGCTCACATGAAAACTCTGGCCTGACAACTAGAAGAATGATGGGGACCTCTGACAATGATGGCAACATATGCTCATCAGAAAATGTCCGCACACTCGTGCGTGTCTGAAACTGGACTCGGAAGACAATCGTCGAGTCTGAACAACGACTGTAGAGTCTGAATAATTCGGCTGGTCTGACAAATTTGTATCTGGAGATAGACCTGTGACTCTACATATACTCCCCCTTTCTCCCATACTTGTCGGAAAACAGACAAATCGACAAAGTTGGGAGAAGACAACATAATGGGAAAACAAACATCACTTGCGGCTTTTCATTTTTTTTAAGCCGTCTCTCCTTTTTTTTTGCAATTTTTTTAAGCCGTTCTCATTTTTTTTTCGGCTTTTGCTTTGCACATTTTTTTTGAAATTTTGCGTACGGTTTTTTTTGTACGCGCCTTTTTTTTTCATTTTTCCCTTTTTTTTGAAATCTCTCTCTCTCCTTTTTTTGGTCGCAGGCCCCTTGGGCTCACATTTTTTTTAACTTTACACGACCCAAAGGGCCCAGTCAAAAGCAGCCCACATTGGACGTTATAGGTTACAATCTGACCAGGGCTTTCACAATGTTTTTTTTAAAGGATGCATCGGCATTAGGGTTCCCAAATGGGAAACCTCTTCGTAAACACGCCGCCCCGAAGGGAGGTCCCTTCTGCAGCGCCGCCTCCCTTGGGCGTTCTCTGCTCCGCCGCCTGGGATCGATGGGAGAGAGGAGGAGATGGCGGCGCCGCCTGGAGGTTACGCACCTCCTGGAGGGGCGCAAGGGCTGGAGGACCGCGCGCAGCCGCCTAGATGTTTGAAGATGGGGCTTCTGGACCACGAAACTTGAAGACCGCGCTGGTTGCTGCCGCTTGGGGTGCACCTGCGCCTGTAGAAGGTGCGCGCAGGAGGAGTGCGATGCACTTCTCAGAACAAAATATGTGCGCCGTCTTCAAAGAGTAGGGTTCCGAAGAACCCTAAAACAAAATCCCTCGGAACAAAATATGAATATGAACAGGAACTCGAATCATACGGAATTGGATCTTCGAAACATCAATCTTCAAGAACTCCAAAATTGAAGCTTCAATAAAATATGAACAACATGAAACCCCGAGAATCGAACCCGCTCTGATACCATGTTATAAAATAGAAAGCGGAAGCGGAATAACATAATAAAGAAGAATAATCACGAAGAACACAAAGATTTTTATGTGGAACCCTACTCCGTGAGGAGCGAGATGAAACCACAGGAGAAGCCCTCAAAGGGGCGTGTTTCTCTATTGCTTTTCTCAATGAGTACAGGAGGTCTGGGGCTCCTTATATAGCCTTCCCAGAGCCTCCAAGTCCCACCACTGGTCCATGTGGGACTAAACACTGGATGGGGGTAAATGGATCTTCTCCAGGATCCATTTACCTTGCTACAACACATAGGCGCATACAACTTTTACTCCAACAATAACGGAATATGATTACATCTATGATAATAATTTATTATCACCCAAAATCCATCAAAAGTTTACTTGTATTTTAAAACAAAGATCATGATTCATATGTGTAGAAGAGATGAATGTTAATGAGCAATTGTCAGATGTAATTTGCATGTTAATTATCATCTAGACAATAATTATGTAATACAAATCCTGTTGGGGTAATCGATATTCTGATATGTTATTCCATAGAGCCCTCGGGTCTCTTATATAGAGAGAAAACCCTTGGGTAAATTACATAGACATACATAAGATAAATAGGAAATACGAAACAGTAAAACACAACATATATAAACCTCTACACTCCCCCTCAAGATGGAGCATAGATATCTATCATGCTCAGCTTGGAAGAACATCTCTGGAAAGGTCCTCTGAGCAATGGCTTGGTGAATATATCAGCAGTCTGGTCCTCTGAACTGACATGAGAAGTGGAAATGAAGCCTTTCTGAATCATGTCTCTAGTATAATGACAATCCACCTCAATGTGCTTTGTTCTCTCATAAAAAGCTGGATTATTGGCAATAAACAATGCTGCCTGATTGTCACATTGGAGATTCATAGGCAAGGAGACATCTACATTCAAATCTTCTAAAACTGCTCGAACCCACATCATCTCGGCGCTTGCTTGTGCCATGGCTCTGTACTCAGATTCAACATTGGATCTCGCCACAACAGTCTGTTTCTTGCTTTTCCAAGAAACTAAAGAACTTCCTATGAAGATAGCAAATCCAGAAGTAGATTTATGATCCCTTGGACATCCTGCATAATCTGCATCTGCACAAGCTGAAATAGACAGATCTGTATCTTTCCTGAATAGCAACCCTGTGCCTGGGGAAGACTTCAGATATCTCAGTATCATATACAAGGCATCCATATGAACTTGCCTAGGCTGCTCCACAAATTGACTCACCCAGTTTACTGCAAAGGCAATATCCGGTCGAGTTATAGTAATGTATAAGAGCTTACCCACCATCTCTCTGTACCTTCTTTTGTCCACCTCTTTGGTATCATCATCGTACAACTTCATGCTTGGGTCCATAGGCATGCTTGAAGGTCTGCATCCAGTCATTCCTGTTTCAACTAGCAAGTCCGTGACATATTTTCTTTGAGTCATTACCATCCCTTGTGCATTTCTTGCAAACTCTATACCCAGAAAATATCGTATCGTGCCCAGATCTTTTGTAATGAACTGGCTTCCCAACAGGGATTTGATTACCTCAATTCCCTGAGCATCATCCCCTGTAACCAAGATGTCATCAACATATATCATGACAACAACTGTACCTCTAGGGGTCTTCTGGATGAACAGTGAATGGTCCGCATTTGATCGTCTGAGCCCATGTCGTTCAATTAGCTGGGAAAGCTTCTGGAACCATGCTCTGGGGCTCTGTTTGAGGCCATATATAGCCTTATGAAGTCTGCACACCATCTGAGTCTTCCCCTCAGCAGCAAACCCCAGTGGCTGCTGCATGTAGACTTCCTCATGTAGGTCACCATACAAGAAAGCATTCTTGACGTCAAGTTGAAAAATGGTCCAGTTACGTACCACCGCAACAGAGAGGAGAATGCGAAGAGTGGAGTGTCTAGCCAATGGTGAAAAAGTATCCAAATAATCTACCCCATACGTTTGGGTAAATCCACGTGCTACCAATCTGGCCTTGTATCTGTCAAGACGTCCATCTTCATGATATTTCACCGTAAACACCCACTTGCACCACGGAGGCACCTGGAGGAATGGGGACAAGAGACCAAGTCCCTCTAGACTGCAAGGCACACATCTCCTCTTCCATGGCTAGACGCCAGCAATCGATCTTCATGGCATCTTGGTAGGTTCGTGGAATCTCAACCGAGGAGACTGCAGCAACAAATTTCTGGAAGTCCCCATTGAGACGATGAAATGAGACGTGAGAAGCAAGTGGGTATGAAGCACATTGTCTTCTCGGCTTCCTTTGAGCTATAGGCCGATCAAGATCATCTATCACTGTGTTGACTGGCGGATCCTCCTCCTGTAGTAAAGGCTCCTGCACCGGTGCATTGTCTAATCCATCATTACTGATAACATCAGAACTTACCTGAGGCGTGCTGGATGGTTGGCATGTAGCTTGTGCAGGCCCTGTCCGCCTTGTATAGAACTTAGGAAATGGTACAATTGGAGGTGGTGGTGGTGGTGGTGGAGGTGGATTAGAGGATTGACTCAGACTTGGAGGTGGAGGCACATAGACATGAGAATCCGTGGATGTGGAGGAGACCAATCTGTCACCTGCAGGGGAGAAGTACATGACTGGTTCGAAAAAAGTAACATCAGCACTCACATAGTATTTGTCATGAATGGGGTCATAACAACGATATCCTTTCTGTGTCCTGGAGTAGCCCACAAAAACACACTTGATAGCCCTAGGAGCAAGCTTATCAAGTCCTGGAGATAACCGGTGGACAAACGCAACAGTGCCAAAGACCCGAGGTGTAAGTGTAAACAAATCTTTGTCAGGAAAGAGAAGAGAGAAAGGAGACTTTTCTCCAAGTACAGTTGTAGGCATGCGGTTAACCAGATAGCATGTTGTAAGGATAGCATCCCCCAAAAGGGTAATGTTGCGGAACTCTGAATAAGTAATGTGCGAGCAATATCAAGAAAGTGTCTATGCTTCCGTTCTGCAACACCATTTTGTTGAGATGTGTATGCACATGTGGTTTGGTGGATAATGCCTTTAGAAGAAAGAAAGCGAGCAAGAGAACGAGTGCAGAATTCCAATGCATTGTCAGTATGCACATACTTAACAGTAGACGAAAAAACATTTTGAACTTCATTGATAAGGTTTTGAATAACACTTCCTGCTTCTGATTTATTTTTAAGAAGAAAAGTCCAGGACACTCTAGAAAAATCATCAACAACAACTAGATAAAACATGTGCCCCTGATGATCTAGGACACGACTGGGACCCCAAATATCTATGTGAAATAACTCAAATGGAGAGAGACTGCTCCGACCCTGACAACTGGGGAAGCTGGACCGATGGTGCTTCCCTAACTGACACGCTTCACAACGAAAAGACGAACTAGGAGATATCTGAGGCAGGAGGTGACACATTTTCTGTAGTGGCAGGTGACCAAACCGAAGATGCCATGTATATGGTGAGACGGAGCCCTGAGAATGTAGTGAGACGCCAGCATACGAGGTCCGTACAAGACGATAGAGACCATTGTGCTCAGAACCACAGCCAATCACCCTGCCCGTTAGTATGTCCTGAAAAATAACAGAAGATGGATCAAATATAGCACGACAGTGCAAATCTCTAGTAATCTGACTAATTGATAATAGATTCATAGAGAATTCTGGTGCATGCAGAACATTCTGTAAGTGCATAGAGGGCAGCAAATCCGTCTCCCCCTGACCGACGATCGGGGAATGAGTGCCATCTGCAATGAGTACAGAGCGACCAGGTTGAACAGCTCTATAGGACTGCAGGATATCTCTATCATGACAAAGATGATGGGTGGCTCCAGAATCAACAATCCAACATGTGAGATCATGGTTATGATATGAGACTGAAGGACTACCTGAGGCAGTGGCTGAAGCAGATGTACTGGCAGACGCCGAAGCCGCAACATCAGAAACGTCAGCACTCTCTGACGATGATTGTGGAATGATATCACGAAGCCGTGCCACTAGCTCCTCGAACCTGTGATCTGGAGTAGATGCTGGTGGACCCTAGACATGATCAGCGATACGTGCAGAAGGAGGGAAGCCATGCTTGGAATAGCACGTATCCTCCGAATGACCAGTACGACGACAGAATGAGCACGTAGACCGTACGCGACCTCCACGGCCACGTCCACCACTTCCTCTGCCACGAAATGAGGACGAACTACCTCGTCCTCTGGAGACTGCCATTGCCGAGGGAGGCGGAGTCGCTGTACTCGATGGAACAGGGACACGACTGAGCCTTCTGTATACTTCTTCCATCGGTGGAATGGTGGCATCGGCAAGAATCTGAGAGCGGGCTGCCTCATACTCAGGGTCCAGGGCAGCAAGTAATACGCTAACCAAAGTGGCGTTGCGGAACGTCTTCTGTTGTTCCGGTGTGGCTGTGAGTGGGATGATGCTATAGAGTTTCTCGAACAATCCATGAAGAGACGTATACAGGGAATGAAGAGGCCTCCCATGTTGCTTTGTGGTAAAGATATCATGCTGCAACTGTAGCATCTTTGTCTCGTTCCGTACCTGAGAGTACGTCGTGGCCAGAATATCCCACATCGCCTTGACGGTGGGCTGATGGAGGACATCATTCGCTATCTCCGTCGTGAGTGTTCGTGACAGCCAAACTTTGGCATACGCGTCATCAGCCTCCCATGAGGCATATATTCCCGTCTTCTCCGGCGGTTCATCTTCGGTAAGAATATGCTTCTTACCACATGACTTCTTAAGACTGAGGAACTGCATAGCCCACAGTTCGTAGTTCGTCCCGTCCATTTTGACGATTGGTGCCGAACCTTTAAAGGCACCTATGGCGGGCATATCGACCTTTTGTTCTGACATACTGCCGGAGAAGAACAACTAGGAATGATAGACCAAGAAAGTGTTGTCTACCAAGACCGTTGAGGATTCAAGTGCATATGTAGACGTTATGCACTTGAATCCATCATCAATCCGAGACCGACCGAAGGAGAGGCCCCTCCCGGTGACGAGTAGAGGCTGTGGAAGCCTCTACGGAAGAGAGAGGCGGCGGTTGGGGGTTCCGGCGGTGGGGCTGGGGACAGCCGGCGTGGCCGGGAACGGCGGGGAGGGCTGGCGGCGGGACAGGGGCCTGGCTGGGGTGGCGAGGGGCCCCGCTGGAGAGCTGGAGCGGCTGGAGGGGCCCCGCTAGGCTGGCAGCGGCGGGCTGGAGAGGCGGCGGCGGGCTGGAGAGAGGGGGGCGGGTGGAGAAAAACCCTAGGGTTAGGGTTTTGGCTCTGATACCATGTTGGGGTAATCGATACTCTGATATGTTATTCCATAGAGCCCTCGGGTCTCTTATATAGAGAGAAAACCCTTGGGTAAATTACATAGACATACATAAGATAAATAGGAAATACGAAATGGTAAAACGAAACATATATAAACCTCTACAAATCCTAATGGCTCTACATGTACATCGACGATGCAAAAAAATCCACTCATGAAGACGACTCGACTACGTGACCAACCTATAGCCAGCTACATTGACAAGTCTCTGATCTTGTTGCATTAAACTCAGCGTCGATGGAAAGATCGTCATTGTCGACACTCACGGCAGGTGCCTCTGATCTGTCTCTATTCCCCATCTCTCTCTCCCTCTCTCTCTTGGAATATGAAGAGATCCCACCTCTCTTACTCGTTAACTCTCTTGCTCTCTCCATTAGTTCCCTTTCTCTTTCTTCTTTTTCACTTGTTCTCTCTCTCTCTCTCTCTCCTTCAACTACACACTCACTATCTTCCTCTCGTTCATTCTCCCTTCCTCTTTAGTGATCTTAGGAATCCTCGTCGATATACTTTTACCCTTAATATATTATTTATTGTGCTCTTACTTTGCATTAACATGCAATATTCACAATCATAACGATGCAATATGATACCCAAAATCATATGAAATGTGCCACAAGAATTACTCTAGGTTCGAGGGAATCTCAATCACCTAGTACTCATAAATGTTGTTAACATGATCAACCATGCATATATTAAACAGTAATCATACGGATTCCAATGGATTGACAGAACAACATTACAGATTATCAAGATTAATAACGTGCGATTCCAATCCATTATCCGATTACAAAAAGCAAACAGGAACTGATTAATCACACGGAAACAAAACAACCGGGCGAGATCCAGAAAAGGGTAAGCAATAAACAAATTGCGGCAAACAATATATAAGAAAGATTAGGTCAGAGATCACCGAAGCGTCCATGAAATGGACTGTCCTTAGAGAGGATTTTGCCCCCACAATATCAGTGCGAAGGGTACTGGCGATCCGCTCCCAGGATACAACGGTTCACGGTTTCGTCCGCGCACACCGACGAGACCGTCCTCGAAAGCACCTCCGAGAACTTGCAGCCGAGAAGAACAGGGTCGCTGGCGTGAGAAGAAAGAACAAGAGCGACGACGAGTGAAGTTTCTTGCGAGTGAAGAAAAACGGCGTCGAATGAGGGGTATATAAAGAGGGGCTCGTGTGTCCTAGCCGCGGTGACCTTTGATTTCAGAAAACGCCCCTCAACGGGCGTGTCCCTTCGGATTCCAAAACCATGGCTAAATCGAACCATTTGGATCGAGTCAGATTCCCAATGTAATCGAAATCAAATTAATCTGTCTGATTAATTTAATCGATCAATCAAATGAAACTCGCAGCAAAAGTACCGAGATCCGAATTGATTCTCCCGAGCCGGAGACGGAGCGGAGCGGAGCACACGCGCGCGTGTTTGTGGTCCTCCATTCCTCCTCTCTAGTATTGCTACAAGAGCTTGGGGTGTGAACTCATATATAAGTCAACTAAAAGTTTAGAGCTCCAAGGTATGGTACTAAACTTCAACCCAAACTTATCCATATTTCAAATTTGGGAATTCCCAACTTTCCCTCCAAAATATTTTATTTCCCAATTGAAAATAAATTAACACTAATTGTAATTACATAGATTTTCCAATTAAAATCTAGCTACAATTTTTAATACAACAATCCCCCACGAATTCACCAATTTGAAAAAGAGATTCAAAAAGAGTTAAGAGACTTCTAGCGGCTGCCACTCTTTGCTTTCAGTAAAGGTACCTTCCGGTTTGAACCTCTACCTGAGTTTACTACTTTCACTTTAACAGGAACGAAGTGAACTACATCTTGAACTTCAGACCTTGGTGTTAAAGTATACGGTAGAAACAACAAAGTGTTGTTCTTAGTGCAATCTTCAGGGTTAGTGCTCTTAAAGGCCATGCACCCTTATCATGTTTCATGAGTGTGTTCAGGAAAGACCCTCTTCCTTTAACTGCGGTCCACAGTAACACTCACATAGGTGGCATTCTCCAAGGATGCACTGCTAACATCCTTCCCAAAGGCTTCAACCCATTCAGAGTCTATGCTCTTCCTAAACTTGCAGCTTAAACGGCACTCGGGCTTCCAGGGATAAGACACTCATGCTTACGCATTAAGATTAGAGTACCTACTAGTTCTCCAAACAGCTTGTTATTACCACATTGAACCTACTTTGTGGGATCTCCACTCAGATAGGTTGGGTTGTTACTGTAGAGGAACTCCCAATGGGTCTCAGTCCCATCCAAAGCTTAGACTTTAGGACTAAAGATCTATCAAGTCCCTTAGTCAACGGATCTGCCGTGTTGTCTTTGCATCCAACTAAATCCACAGCCAACAATCCTTGAGACACCAAATCTCTTAACGTCTTAAGTCTGATTTGTATGTGTCTCCTTGTATTCTGACTGAACTTTGAACTCTTTATCTTGGCAATTGTGGTTATATTATCACAATGTACCGAGATCGCAGGAACATGCTGACCTACCCTGGGAATTTCAGACAGAAGTTCCCTTAGCCATTCAGCTTCAATTCCAATGGTGTCTAAAGCACACAACTCAGCCTCAAAAGTGGATCGAGCTAGAACGGTCTGCTTCACAGACCTCCAGGAGACTGCACTGCCTCCAAGGGTAAATACATACTCTGTAACACCATTACTTCCAGACTCCTCTATTTTCCCTATCCAGCTTGCATCACTGAATCCTTCTAGTACAGAAGGATGTCTACCATAATGCAAACTAAGGGAAATAGTACCCTTCAAGTACTTCAGTACTCGATCCAGAGCCTCCCAGTGAGTATGGTCAGGACAACTAGTGTATCTACTCAGCTTTGCAACTGAGAATGAAATATCAGGTCTCGTGCAATTCGCAAGATACATTAAACTTCCTATCACTTGTGAATACCTTAGCTGAGCTCCAGGTACTCCACTTTTTTTCTTAAACAACGTTTTGAAAGAATCAAAAGTAGTGCTTACAGCTTTACAATCTTGATATCCAAATTTCTCAAGTACCTTTTCAACATAGTGAGATTGACAAATTACAATCCCATCAACTAACCTTGTCAGTTTGAGACCCAAGATTACATCAGTAACACCCATGTCCTTCATCTCAAACTTGCTACTTAAGAATGGCTTAGTCTCATTAATAATCCTTATGTATGATCCAAACAATAATATGTAGGTACAAGACAATACAGTCATCACCTTTCACCTTGAAATAGACACACTTATCGGATTCATGAACCTTAAAGCCACATGACAAAATAGTTTTGTCAAACTTTTCATACCACTGCTTTGGTGCTTGTTTCAATCCGTAAAGGGATTTGACAATATTACAAACCTTTCCCTCATTCCCAGGAATCACAAGCCCATCAGGTTGATCCATATAGATCTCTTCCTCAAGATCGCCATACAGGAAGGCGGTCTTCACATCCATTTGGTGGATAGAGAGATCATATATAGATGCCAATGCTATGAGCATCCGGATTGTGGTCATCCTAGTCACAGGGGAATAGGTATCAAAATAATCGATAGCTTCCTTTTTCCTAAAGCCCTTGGCAACTAATTGATAAACCCGAAAGTCGAGCGGTCGTGTATTCCACACAAGGCGGGAACACAGTCGATGTGTTGACCACTCAGAAATCCGGATTTAATCAACAATTAACCCACAATCAAATCACTTAATGAGAAGCAAGTGGAGTTAAAATTTATTATAACTCTACAAATATGTGTATAGTGTGCAAGTGTGTGTAGAGTGTCGAACTCAGGGAGCAAACATAATAAATCAAGCAATTCAAGTGCAAAAATGTAATGTGTGATCAAGTGTCTACAAGTATGCAATTTTTTGTGGGTTTTTAATTTTATATTTCTTTATTTAATTTTTGATTTTATATCTTTGTATTTTTGATTTTAACTTTACTGATTTTGTATTTTCTTTTTATGTTTTATATTTTTTTATATTTTCTTTTTCAATAATAGAATATATACACAAAGTAAGGAAGAGAAAGTGAGGTATTTACAAAAATGAGGAAAAATGACCAAAAATCAGGAAAATAAATGTTTTTGGTCTTTTTATAATTTTATGATGTTTTGTGATTTTTGAAAATTTTTATGAATGTTTTTGGTATTTTTTAGAAGTGAAAATACAAGAAAACAATGAACTACCCTACTGGCCGAGACTAAAATGAGGATAAAAATTATCAAAACAGTATACAAAAATTCCTCAAGTTAATTTAAACTAAAGGCAATAAAATAAGGAAACTACATAAACTGAATTTGTATTTTTAGAATTTTTCTAGAATTTGTTAGATTTTTATGAAGTTTTTAGGGGTTTTCTAATTTTTAGGATTTTTGTTTTGAAATTTTTAATGATTTTTAGATTCACACTAAAAGATGATAAAACACACAAAATATAATTTTTTTGGAGTTTTTCAAAAAGTTTTACTAATTTTTTATGGATTTTCTAATGCAAACAGTGCTGAAAATGCATGTTTTTTATTTTTAATAAATATGAAAATGCAATACAAAAATATGGCGTGAACGAGCAAGAAAACAGGAGCTTAAACTAATTTTTTGGGTGATTTTTAGCAATTTATAGATGCATGAAATAAATAGATACAATATCAAGAAATTACACTACTATCAAGGGCATAAGTGCAAACAAGCAAACATCCTGGGGCCAAAGTACAATTTTCACACGAAATATATAACTAATAAATGAAGTTCCTAGATTGATTACAAATACCCAAACCCGGAGGGGGTTCGCAACAAAATACCCAGCCCACGCGTATACACACGTGACCTGACAGGGGTACGAATGCAATATTACAAAACTCCAGGGGCACGAATGCAAGCAACACAAAAATATTACACTTAAAGTTTCTGGAATAGAACAAAATACCTAAACCTGCAAGGGTCCTGTGCAAAATACCCAGCCCCCTCACGCGCACGGGCACGTGAGGTGGCGTGGATAGGACCTAAGCGCAATTACTTAAAGTTCGGGGGTATGTATGCAAATATTACAACAATATTTAATCTGCAACTGAAAGTTTATGGACTAAATAAAAATTACAAAAACGGCGGGGAAAATATGCAAAATACCCACTCCTAAAGCCTCGTGCACGATCCGATGGTCGAGGGCGCTCCACTTGCCACGTGTCACGCCCTCATGCAATGATGACGGCCTGGATTAGAAGATCCCCGCGGATCTGACGGTGCGGAGCGAGGGATGATCCAACGGTCAGGATCCACCTGGAGCTCGAGCCTCGATCCAACGGCTCCGGAGGTCGGAGTAAGAACAGAGGAGGAGCGCCGGCGAGGCGACTTTCTCCCGAGGTCCAACTCCGTCCTCCGGCGTTCTTTGAGCTTCAAAACGCCCTGGAGACTCCTGGCGGCATCCTCTATCTGCTGGGGGGGTCCAAAACACTCCGATGAAGGTCAGAGTTCGCTGGAGACGACGTCGGAGCTGGGAGGCTTCGTGGGTCTCCGGCGAAGGTCAAAATGACTCCCAGGCGCTCGTTAAGACTCGTTGACCTGCAAGAAAGGGTGAGAGGGTCCAGGGCAAATTGCCTGGACCCCACGGAGGTGGAATGGCGACGAGAAGTGGCGGAACAAAGGGTTGGCAGAGGTGCACTTCGGTGATGTGACTGTGAAGGATGATTGGGTGATCGACACACAAAATTTCTTTGGGGGTTTTACTCCTAAGGATAAGGCTACGGAAATGCAACGAAAATGAAAGAGAAAAGAGGTTGCCTCGATGGCCGGAGCCAGAGGGAAATGGTACCTCAACGCCGGCGAAAGGCGGAGGTGGTGGAGCCGCCTCAATGCTTGCTCGACCCGCCTGAAGGCCGCCGGAGGAAGCTGTCACCTTCCTGGAGCTTTTGGGCACGATTAGGCGAGCGACACTTGTAGAAGAGGGGTTCAAAGGAGGCTCGAAAGTCGTAGGTGGAATATAAGGGATTTGAGTCTGTGGTTCTGGCGCTCCAAAGACCGAGAGAGATCGGCGCAATCGCCGACTCTCGGCCCTAGAAGAGCTAAGGGCGTGTAAGGTGGATAATCGAAGAACAAAAGTCATGAAGGGACCATCACGAGAAGATGCAAGGAGAAGCCACGAAAAAATCGTGAAATCGAGGTCAAACGAGGCTCTGACAGGCGCACATGGGGGAGGGACGACCAGTTGACCAGGGACAACTAGGGTTAGCACCTGGTTGGTCCACGTGGACCAACCAGAAAAAATCCCTGGAAAATACTTTGTAAATTCATTTAAAAATAGAAAATGAATTAATTAATTTTTTATTATTAAATAAAAATTGTTTATTATTTTATATGGTATTTTAATATGATTTTTAATTATTTTATGAGGTGTAAAAATAAGAGTTGCCTTTATAGGGCTATATCGATCTATATAACTATATATTTTTAATATTTAATTTTTATTTTGTATATTTAATTAATTTATTTTTTTATAATTTTATAAATTTATAAAGTCTTTTTATACACTTAAATATATTTTTATTTTTTTTTTCTGATGTATTTTATACACTTAATAAAATAGAAATAGTAATTATATAGGTATGTATATAGGTATTATACCTAGGCATTGTAATACAAGTATTTTATTTTGTATTTTATTTAAGTTTTTATGTTGATTTTAATGTACAAATATACTGTAAGTAATATTTACAAAATTATAAAAATATAAATTTATAAAAATAATGAATAAATAATAAAATGAATATTTTAATCTTTATAAGTATACAATAGGGATCCAAAACTCAACTTTCAAACCGTAACTCCGAAAAATACGAAACCACCTCCATTAAATTACTTTATTTTAAATTATATACAATTAAAAGTGAGTTTGGTACATTTCAAGTTTTTATTTGCAAGATACAGGTCTGGGAAGTTGGAATTCTAGAATCTTATTTAGATCATAACTTTTCATCTGTACATTATTTTTGTTTGAAATCAATTTTGTATTTTTCTTTATTTAATTATCTACAATTTTTATGTACAAAGTTTCTTTTTTTGAAGTATAAAAAGTGGGACCAAAAATAGGTCCCAAAATGAATAAAGAATGAATTAAATAAAGGGGATTTTTATTGTAATTTGACTCTTATCTCCCCCTACTTTATTCCTTGTCGACCTAGTCATCGAGATGCCTAGGTCTCAGGATTTTGGATCATAAAATATTTACAATATTTTATTCTTTTTCCTTTCTTTTATTTATTCTATAATTTTGACTTTAAATACAGTATTTTATACACTATTTACAGGCACATGCATGAATGCTAAGATGCATAAATTAGCACCATTTTCACGCATTTGCTAGGGCTTTTTATGCCAAAATGATAGAATAAAGATGATGAAATGTGGATTCATTACTAATCTGGCTTTGTACTTTTCAATTGATCCGTCAGGTCTAAGCTTTCTCTTAAACACCCACTTGCACCGAATGGTAGAGCACCCTTTGGGTAAATCGACCATCTCCCAAGTTCCATTAGCCATAATGGAATCCATCTTAGATTTGATGGCTTCCTTCCATTGTTTCGCTTCGGATGAAGCCATGGCTTCCTTGTAACTTGGTGGATCACCTCGATCTGGTAAACAACAAAGTCGCTACCCAGATCCTTGGCTATCCGAGGTCTTTTACTCCTCCTTGGCTCAATCTCTTCAGAAAGATCATTGGGTTCAGGTTGAGTCTCAACCCCCACATTCGTTATCTTTTCCACTTGATCTGGAATAGATCCTGATGTAGAGGCGCTCTCAATGGTTAGATTCTGAGTAATCTCAGTCTTCAACGGGAAGACATCCTCAAAGAAGGTAGCATCACGGAGTTCAATAATGGTGTTGACTTCTATGCCTGGTGTCTCGGACCGAATTACCAAGAACCTATATTCATAGCTATTTTCCAGGTAACCTAAGAAGACCGCATCAACAGTTTTAGGACCAAGTTTCTTTCTCTTGTGTTCTGGGACTAAAACTTTAGCGAGACAACCCCATACTTTGAGATATTTTAAACTCGGTTTCCTATTTCTCCAAAGTTCAAAAGGACACTTTTCCATATGTATTGGAGGAACCCTATTCAGAATATGGTAAGCCGTATTCAAGCCTTCTCCCCACATATAAATTGGAAGTCCAGAACTCTGTAGGAGAGCATTGATCATGTCCGTTTCTATTTTTCTGTTCTGCTATCCCATTTGATAAAGGTGAATATGGGGCCATAACTTCATGAACCATGCCAAACGATTTGCATTGTTCATCAAATAAGTTAGAGGTATATTCACCCCCTCTATCAGACCTAAGGCATTTAAGCACTTTTCCTTTTTGTGTCTCAGTCTCGTTCTTAAATATAAGAAATTTCTCTAAGGCTTCATCCTTGGTTTTCATTAGATACACATAGCAGTATCTACCGCCATCATCTATAAAGGTGATAAAGTATTTCTTATTGTCTCGAGTCAACACGCCATTAAACTCACAGATATCTGTGTGCACTAGATCCAAGATCTCACTATCTCAAGAGACAGATTGAAAAGACTTCCTAGGTGCCTTAGCTTGTACACAGATTTCACATTTTTGAGTTTTATCAATGGTGTGTTTAGGGATCAACTCTAAATTCACCATTCTTTTAATTAAATTTAAGTTTACATGTCTCAATCTACCGTGGCACAGATCACAAGATTCTAGATTATTCACAACATGAGACACATAATTAGAACATTCAGAATTCAAAACATTCATTTCATTAATGTTTACTGAATCACATCTAATTCTAAATAACAAATCAAAATCTACCAAATAACATTTTCCATAAAAAATGCCATGTCTCAGAATAACAACTTTATTACATTTAAAGTTTAACTCAAAACCATTTCTAACTAGGATAGAGCCAGATAAAACATTCTTCTTGATGTCAGGAACATGCAACACCCTGTGCAACGTCCAGACACGTCCAGAGGAGAACCTCAAGTTGACTTGTCTAGACCCTAGCACCTTGGCTGCAGAATCATTCCCCATCTTCACAGTCCCGCCACTGCAGGTCTGATAAGAAGAAAACAAATTCTATCAGAACAGATATTTACATTGGCTCCCGTATCCACGAGCCACTCATTGGGATCATGGATATGGTATAGTTCAGGTTTTAAAGAGACATACCCCTCGCTAGCCTCGAGTCCCATAGTGATTATATTCACTTGTGAACTCCCGTCTGTAACCTTAGGTTGAGCCTTAAGGACGAGCAATCCTTCTTTCAATGACCAACCTGATTACAGTGCCAACAGGGTTTATTCTTTGCCTTTTTTTGGATCTTGCCCTTTGATTTCTTTTATTGTTATTAGAACCCTTTCCCTTCTTATCCTTGCCCTTCGAGGTCATGAAATTGACCTTAACCTTAATATCGACAGGAAGCACAAGTTTTTGTTTCCTATGTTCCTCCTCTATGGCAATTGCCACCATCAAGTCATCCATAGAAATTTTTCCCTTCATGTGTTTCAGGGTCATACCGAAGTCTTCCCATGACTTGGAGAATTTTTCCATGATGTACATGACTTGAAACTTCTCTGTAAGTTTCATTTCAGTATCTTCTAAGCCATGGAGCAGGAGTAAAAACTCATATGCCTGTTCAGAAACTGACTTCCCTTCGGCCATGGAAAACTTCAAAAACTTGACCATGGAGTATTTCTCAATACCGAGATCTTCGATATTATACTTCGATATTATACTTCCGACCCAAGTCTTCTCATATCTCCTTCGCAGTCTGCGTGGACGAACAGTATACGTCAAACAACGTGTTGGACAGAGCCAACAAGATGCAACCATGACATATACGATCGCGTTCCTTCCACGCAGATTGCGCCTTCTGGCTATCAGGTGAGGGGTTTTCCATTTCCACCGTAAGACAATCGGTTTCAAGCATCGAGATTAATCTTATGGTGGTTAATCAGATCTTCATGTGTTGTTGCCAACACTTAAAGTTCTGTCCACCGAACTTTTCAGGCATACCCGTCATATCAACTCTCGATTTAAACATGGTTTCTGACATAGTTTTATAATTGATTCCGGAAATCCTCTCTAAGATTGTTGTTAACAGGATCAATCATGCATATATTAAACAGTAATCATACGGATTACAATGGATTGACAGAACAACATTACAGATTATCAAGATTAATAACTTGCAATTCCAATCCATTATCCGATTACAAAAAGCAAACAGGAGCCGGAGACGGAGCGGAGCGCGCGCGCGTGTGTGGTCCTTTATTCCTCCTCTCTACTATTGCTAGAAGAGCTTGGGGTGTGAACTCATATATAAGTCCACCAAAAGTTTATAGCTCCAAGGTATGGTACTAAACTTCAACCCAAACTTATCCATGTTTCAAATTTGGGAATTCCCAACTTTCCCTCCAAATCATTTCGTTTCCCAATTGAAACCAAATTAACTCTAATTGTAATTACATAGATTTTCTAATTAAAATCTAACTACAATTTTTAATACAACAATAAAGCACGAGTGGATCCAACGGCAAGGAGGAAGAGAATGTCGTTATCTCTTAGGTAGCGTTTGGTTCGCGAGTTACCTGCGGGTTAGGGGAGTTTACCCCCCTTAACCCACATCCCCCTCTCTCCCCGTGGGCCCCACTTTATTCCTTTTTTAAAAAATTAAATAAATCAATTTTACATCATCAATCCTATCAAAAAATAATATATTATACCATCATATCATATAAAAATTATAAACTACTCCACTTCTACTCTCTTTTCCAAACTTCAATACAATCACATCACAATCACTACTCACTTTTTCAAACTCCAATACAATCATATCACCTAAAACCTACTTCTAACCCACCCCCAGTTTAACCCTCTATCCAAACACCAAAACACAAAAACGGGTTACCCACTACCAGTTTACCCCGCCTTAACCCGTCAACCAAATGCACTCTTAGAACATTCTCTTAGGAACTCCCGATCATTTTAGCATCACCTACAACTCAGATGGCCATGAGAACGCTTGCATGGATGTGACCTCGAGCTTCTTTACGCAGTGACACCTTTAGATTGCCAAGTGAATGAAAATCGAGAAGTATGACTACCCTTCGGTCGTTGTTTTCGATCCAAAGTGGTGGTTCCCTATGAGGTAGGAGAGAGAGAGAGAGAGAGAGTGGGCAGCTAGAAGTTGAGAGGACATCCTATTACTCTCATATTTATAGGCGAACGACCATATTCGGACTTGGTTCAAATCTTAAATGGAACACGGCTTGTTTAAGCTAACATATCCATATCTTGAGCTTGTAAAGTCGAGATATGATGTTTTTGAACTCATTGGAAAGGTCTCAATGTGTTCTATGAAAATGTAGTATCGAATTTGAATATTGGATGCACTCCGAATTTCAAAAAGGAATAATTACAAAGTTTCACAACATGTCCATTCCAGGTATACATAAATGGGACAATTGATAATTATAATACATGTAGGATCATGATACTGTTTGGGGTGTGGGGTTTAATAGTAGTGATTAAAATCCAAATGCTTTGGAATGTTTTTCCTCACTTGGATCATACCACCAAGTTATAAAAGTTCAAAAGACAGTGAAGAAAATTAGAAAGATCTTTCATTAATCAAGTCCACAAAACTACATATTGTGCAATATATTTGTCAGAATGAAAAAAATAGATATAGAGTCAAAACATATTCGAATATTTCAACATGGATTTGAGCAAGAATCCATGTAGCCGACCCTACTTATAGTGGGAGAAGGCTTAGCACATTTTTTAGAGTCAAAACATTCAACCCTACTATGATCAAAATCTGAAGATGAGTATCGATCACATATAGCTTGGATTGCAAGAATACTTGACTCTAAAAAGAGAGTAAGTGACTACCAATCAAGTTTGGATAAAAGTAGGATCAGAGGTGGAGCCAAAAAATTCTTATAGGTGGAGCCAATATATAGTCAATGACTCAATCAAGCTACTTATTTTGATAACTAAAAATTATGTTATTGGTTTACATTGTTTTAAAATAATGATGATAAAGTCCAAAAAGAAGTATAAATAGTTATTAAAGTTGTGATTGATGATTTTTCAATACATAAAAATCATCAATAACTTCCATCACCATTGTCAACTCTTTGTTTCTTGCTAAAAGATTCTATTAATCTTTTGACCATAATTAAACATAAATACTTGCATTGTTATGTCAGTGACTAAAATAGTATATAATCTAAACTTGTAATTGAATGAAAACATAAAAAGTACGATATACATATTTATATCCACAAAAAAAGGATAACTATATTTGTATTTATATCTTCAAAATATGAGAATAGTATCAAATTTGTATACGTTAAAAAATAAAAAAGTTGTATCACAATCCATTTTCTCGTTCATTGTGAATTGCAAAAATAAAAAATAAATTTTCAATGGATAATATATGTGTCATGTATTTAACAATGGATGATATAGAAATAGATTCATAATATGTGTCTATATACATTTATTATTAGAATTATTATATATTTGTTTGACACATATTTTTATGTTCCTTATAAACCAAATCCAGCTACTTCTAAATTCTAATAAAGATGGACATCAAACTATAGATACCAGTACATAGAAATTTATAAATGATTCAAATATCATTATAACCAATATCAGTTCAACAAAAATCAAATCAAATACCATTATAAATCCTAATGTCAACATATTTAGAAGATCCTTTCAGTAACAAATAAAATTAAGAGATTCTAACACAAAAAAAGTTTCATTATACCGTCTTGTATTGCACGAATGGAGAAACTCTGCGATGAGGACAACTCGATTCGAGAAGAGTTTGCAGGGTTCTCGCACCGGTGAAAACATTAGATTCTCGAAATTTAAAGGTGATGGCGAGATTGTCGACTTGCCGGATTGAAGATTTCTCACCTCCATGAATGTTGTTGCTGCAAATCGCAACTACAACAATGTGAGTTGAGTTCTAAAGACTAGAAGGTTGTGTGGGGAGCGACCCTACCTAATCTCCTTTCCCTCTGCTCCTTAGTAGGATGCTCTCCAAACACTGGAAAAGGAAGCATGCACTCGGGGGTGCAGGTAACTCACTACACCCAACTCTTTTTTCATTATTTTCTTTTTTTTGAAGTGAACTCTTAAGGGATTTACTATGTATATTGAGTGAAAAATATGTTTCAAATTTATGCAAAACAAGCATTCCTAATATGTCAATTTGCAAGGGATCAATTTCAGTAATTGTAATATCGTTAAAATTTGATAATTAGATATGATAGAGGTTTCGAACTAAGTTACACTATGATGAGATATGGTGATCTAAATCCTCGAAGATTTCATTTTAAAAAATAATAAAAAAGAACCCGATCACTTTTATTCTTTATTTTTTTAGATTTTTAAACAAAATCTGAGCTCTATTGAGTGGAATATATGTTTTAAATTTTATGCAAAACATGCATGTGTATGTGCGCGACGGGGTGCGTATGGAATGTGTATGGAATGCAAAAACTTCCCAAAACTTTTACTGTGTTAGTTAATATTCTTTCTTCTTAGTTAAGATGGTTCTGAACATATTTATATTCATGTATTGTATTCAAAAGTATTGTAATGTATATTTATACGTTTACGAAATTCCATGGAAGGTCGAGACAACTCGGAGACAAGGAGCTGTGATACAAACGATTCTTTCTGTATAGATCAGGAAAGACAATCGCGACAATCAACCCTAAAAATCAACGGTTTGCCCTTTGCTCAATTGCATGAGAAAAGCAATGGAAAAGTGAAGGGACGGTTATCACTGTCACATTTAATTGAATCAAAAGACGGGACAGTTACAATCATCCCTTGTGTCACACCCCCAAATTCCGTGATCGAGAATGATCGTGCAGACACGGTAGCTGGATACTCGAGAATGATCGATGGAGCTGTACTTCAGGAGGAGTCCGAAAATGTGTGGATATCAGGGAGGTTATCCACAAGAGTCTGTAGGCTCTACCGTACGTGATGGAGAAGCGTCACACAGGACACTGCCTCGGTAGCAGAGTGTCGTGGTGCTTGTAGCAGTGCGAGTACAGCGAGTACAGACAGCAGTGCAAGACATGACAGTGGATGCACGTAGTCGTACATACGCGAGCGTAGAAGGGCGGTACGTAGTGAAGCAGTACGCATTGAGGAGCAATGCGGTACGGTCACAGAGGCGTACGCACGAAGGCGCACGGTATCGGTATTGATGCGTGGCGTCCAAGGAGGCATGGAGCGTTGCAGGTGCTGAGTACGAGCATTGTCGAGCAAGCTCGGTCGTACACGTACGAGAGTGGTCTAGAGGCCACGATAGCGAAGTTCTGGAGGACTTCCCCTTAGCATGGAGAACGCTAAGGAAGGGTTTACCGCACGAGGGTCTGGAGGCCGGGGTTCCCTTTGGCACAAGACCAAGTGTTCGGTGGCACTTGGTGAATTACGGCAAAGCTGCATCATCAAGCGTTAGAGCGCGAGTGTGTTGATGACTGGGCGGTTGACTGGGCGTCAACCGTGCAGGAAGACGAAAGGACAACAAAGGGAGGCGAAGAGACGAGCAGACGAAGAGTTGTTGAGGAACGCGAAGGGTTGCCGAAGAACTCGAAGGGTCTCTTGTGTCTTTATGTATCATTATTGTAGATGTAATAATGAGTGTCCCTTGGGTTGCCTTGAGTCTTGTATAAAAGGAGAGGTGTTGGCTCATTTGTAAACACAAGTGTAAAGAGTACACAAGTCTACACGAGAGAAAGTGTAGAGTGTCCACCCACTCCAGAGAGAGAGTTCCCCTTCTAATAAGAGAAGAGCTTTGTGCTCGTGCTCGTGTGATTGCTTGGTTGAGTTCTTGAGCGTTCTTGAGCGTGTTCTTGAGAGTGTTCTTGAGCGATCCGGAGTTCGTGCTCGTGTTTATGTTGAAAGCGTCGGTGCGCTAGCAAGCAGGAGTACGAGAAGAGTTGGAGCGCGTCCGTAACCGTTCTACTCGGGAAGGCTGGTTAGCTACGGGTTAGCTAACGCCGCACAGGATCGGTCGAAATCGATAGCGGGATTTTGACCCTGTGACAGTTGGTATCAGAGCTTGAGGCAATACCAATCGTTGGTACGAGTTGGTATCAGAGCTGAAGGCAATACCAATCGTTGGTACGAGTTGATATTAGAGCTGAATGCAATACCAATCGTTGGTACGAGTTGGTATCAGAGTACGGTTCGTGATACAATTCGTTGGTGCGAATTGGTATCAGAACAAGGAGCGACTGTCGGTGCAGTCGATCGCGGGAACAAAGAATACTTGTTGCAGCAAGTACATCTTCAATCAGCGGAGCGAAGATGGTGGGTGTTACCGATCGCGTAGCAGCACTGGAGCAGGCGATGGCAGAAGTAGAGTCCACCATTGGGACTCATGCCCATCGCATCGCCGTCTTGGAGGATCGTTCTTCAGTAGGATCAGATGTTGGGGATGAGACCCAACGCTCAGCGGAGCAGATCCAGTCCTTGGAGGATAGATTGAAGACGTTCAACACGATGATGGAGGATCTTCGGAGTGAGATCTCCTTCATCAAGAAGGCGTTGGCGAACAACGGAGGCTCCATTGAGGTGCAGCGACGCAATGTACCCGAGCCCAAATCCTTTACAGGTACGCGGAGTGCCGAGGATTTGGAGAACTTCCTATGGGATATGGAAGTGTACTTCGAGGCGACCAAGACAGCGGAAGCCGAGAAGGTCGGTTTGGCATCGATATACATGTCGAGCGATGTCAAGTTATGGTGGAGGAGCCGTGCAGCAGACGAGGAAAGACCGAAGATATCCAGATGGGATGATCTAGTCGCGGAACTGAAGGCGCAGTTCCTGCCGAAGAACACTGCGTGGATTGCACGGGAGGATCTTCGACGCCTGAAGCAGACATGCACAGTTCGTGAGTACGTGAAGCAGTTCACGTCATTGTTGCTGGACATCAAGGGAATGTCCGAGGAGGACAAGCTCTTCAACTTCACGATCGGGTTGCAAAGCTGGGCGCAAGCCGAACTGCGAAGGCAGGGAGTGAAGGACCTTAATTCAACAATCGTGGTGGCAGATGCGTTGGTCGATTATGTGGCGACCCAACCAAGTCACAATGCTGAAGAGAAGGAGTTCACCAGCAAACCGAGGGCGCGGTCGAAGGACAAGGGCAAAGGCGTTGCCCATGATCCACCAATGGAGGAACGGGAGTACTCCAAGAAGAAGGAGCAACCCATGAGCAAGGGGTGCTTCATATGCGACGGACCGCATCGGGCGCGGGAGTGCCCAAAGAAGGAGAATCTGAACTCTCTTCGTGCGGACGAGGATGAGAAAGTAGAAGGTGAGATACGCTTGGGAGCAATAGGTGCGATGCCTAAGGTACGTCTCACGACACTTCGAGCTGGAGTTTCGAATTCGGTGGAGGGAGGGAACTCCACAACAAAGAGCGTTGGAAGTGCCAAGGCTCGATCGAGGACGCACAGGAGTGCGCAGGTGCATGCTGAGCACCAACGTGTGTGCAGGAGGCACACAATCAAAGCCGCGGATAGGAGAACATCCGTGCACGAGAAGATGAGGCAGAGCTCTTGAGGGCGATGCAGCATGGGCAAGAAGATACATGTCCATGGGCAAGGAGTGGTGACGAACCACACCACCAACGATCTTGCAGGAGGCAAGATACCGAAGATGCTCGGAGCGCAGGAGGTGCTCATTTCCCAGGACGCGGGTACGTCCATAGGGAACGATAGGGATCGTCAACGAGCGAGCGTGGAGGTGAGTACTCCACATGTGGAGCTGGAGCTGCCACAAACCAGCGATGGAGCTGCTGTATCCAGGAGGGATACATCGAAAAATGGGAGCTGACGAGGAAGCTCCACTTTTCACGTTGAAGACCAAGTCATGGAGGGACATGGTTCGTGAAAAGACCAAGTACAGGAAGGGAAACGGTGCAAGGCGGCACCACCCTTCCAATTGAGCCGCATCAGGAGGTGCGTAGCGGATGGAGGATCGTGACGGGACGCCAGCTGAAGAGGGAATGCTCGGTTGAGGACAACCGATTCTTCAGGTGGGGGAGGCTTGTCACACCCCCAAATTCCGTGATCGAGAATGATCGTGCAGACACGGTAGCTGGATGCTCGAGAATGATCGATGGAGCTGGACTTCAGGAGGAGTCCGAAAATGTGTGGATATCAGGGAGGTTATCCACAAGAGTCTGGAGGCTCTACCGTACGTGATGGAGAAGCGTCACACAGGACACTGGCTCGGTAGTAGAGTGTCGTGGTGCTTGTAGCAGTGAGAGCACAGCGAGTACAGACAGCAGTGCAAGACATGACAGTGGATGCACGTAGTCGTACATACGCGAGCGTAGAAGGGCGGTACGTAGTGAAGCAGTACGCATTGAGGAGCAATGCGGTACGGTCACAGAGGCGTACGCACGAAGGCGCACGGTATCGGTATCGATGCGTGGCGGTCCAAAGAGGCATTGAGCGTTGCAGGTGCTGAGTACGAGCATTGTCGAGCATGCTCGGTCGTACACGTACGAGAGTGGTCTGGAGGCCACGATAGCGAAGTTCTGGAGGACTTCCCCTTAGCATGGAGAACGCTAAGGAAGGGTTTACCGCACGAGGGTCTGGAGGCCGCGGGTTCCCTTTGGCACAAGACCAAGTGTTCGGTGGCACTTGGTGAATTACGGCAAAGCTGCATCAGCAAGCGTTGGAGCGTGAGTGTGCTGATGACTGGACGGTTGACTGGGCGTCAATCGTGCAGGAAGACGAAAGGACAACAAGGGAGGCGAAGAGACGAGTAGACGAAGAGTTGCTGAGGAACGCGAAGGGTTGCCGAAGAACTCGAAGGGTCTCTTGTGTCTTTATGTATCATTATTGTAGATGTAATAATGAGTGTCCCTTGGGTTGCCTTGAGTCTTGTATAAAAGGAGAGGTGGTGGCTCATTTGTAAACACAAGTGTAAAGAGTACACAAGTCTACACGAGAGAAAGTGTAGAGTGTCCACCCACTCCAGAGAGAGAGTTCCCCTTCTAATAAGAGAAGAGCTTTGTGCCCGTACTCGTGTGATTGCTTGGTTGAGTTCTTGAGCGTTCTTGAGCGTGTTCTTGAGAGTGTTCTTAAGCAATCCGGAGTTCGTACTCGTGTTTGTGTTGAAAGCGTCGGTGCGCTAGAAAGCAGGAGTACGAGAAGAGTTGGAGCGCGTCCGTGACCGTTCTACTCGGGAAGGCTGGTTAGCTACGGGTTAGCTAATGCCGCACAGGATCGGTCGAAATCGATAGCGGGATTTTGACCCTGTGACACCCTTGTACCGTATGGATGACATTTAAGGGAAGGCTAACATGACCATGATTGTTACTAGAGGTGTTTTGTAGGTGTGGCTGTAGCAAGGATAGCACACAAGTGTTATTGGCAAACTTTTGGAAAAAGAATGTGTAAATATCCATTCTTTTTCATCAAATACCCTTACAAATTTCGTATTGATAAAAAACCCCTATAAACATTTCCTCTTTACAAAAGCGTATTGGTACTTATAGGGGATGTTCGTTTGGAGGATAAGGGGGAATGGGAATAAGGGGAATAAGCCTCCAACACGCTTCTCCGTGGTACGACTATTCCCCATTATTTCATCTTATTTCACTCTTATTCCTATCTTTATCCCACCTTACCTACATTTATTTCACCTTATTCTCCTTATTCTTATCCTCCAGCCGAACGGAGAATAGACCCTTATTCCCCTTATTCTCCATCCTTATTCCTGCTTATTCTCATACCGAACGAGCCCATAGTGAACAGTCGAAGGCCGTGCTGCTCTCAGGGGACGTAGTAGCTGAGACACAAGTCTTTGTCTTGCGTTACGAATACATAAACAGGTAGTAACAGTGTTTATTGTAACCTTTCTATCATAAAAATATTTCAAGAACTTTTTCTACTTTTACTTACTATTTTCCAATTCCTTTTTCTCAATATCATCCTCTGCCCACCATCACCAACATGACAGATGTCTTCCTTCCCGCAATCGTTGCATGCAACGGGGCAAGGACGAGGAAGCACATGAGACAGAATTAAATAATGGGAAGAAATATTTACATTCATAACTCTGAGTAGTTTCGTAATTACCTCAAGAATCCTTGATAATGACGAATTATACCGAAGACCCTAAATAATGCTTAACCTTTACATGGTATAAGCCCGTGTCAAGTTCCGTCTTAGTTCTCCGTTAACTCTAACAAAAAAAGTTATATATTGACAATTTTACCCTTTAAAATACATAATATTTATAACATGATGCCATTATGTAGATCAAAGGTATTTTATATTTTACATCCTTTAATTTTTCATTATTCAGAAATAAGCCAACTATCCCCTTCCTCTTCCTTCCCCGTTTGATCTCTCCAGCACCCACATCCGACGACCTCCTCCGCCCCTTCCTCGCCCCTCCCATGGCTGCAAGCTCTCGTTCGAAGAACCCCTCCCACCCCCTCTGCAGCCCCCGATCGATGCCTCCCATGCCCCCTCCCAGTCGACAAGGGACCCAGCCTCCACCTACAACTGCCTTCACAAGTCGATGCCCCCTAGCTCGAAGCCCCCCCAAGGTTGAAGCCTCCCAACCGGCAAGGGACCCGTCTCCGCCTTCAAGCCCAAACCGCCTGCACCCCCCCCCCCCCCCCCCGAGTCTCCGCCTGCACACCCCCCGCAACCCTCGTCTTCGCCTGCACCCCCCCCCCCAACCCTCATCCCCGCCTGTGCAGGATATTGAGAATCCTCAAGCGCATCACGGAAGCGTATCGATCGTATCTCATACGATCGAGGTGACTAGTCGCTATATGCAGCGGAAATTAAAAATTTTAATCAAGTGATGAAACCACATGATCACAAGAACATTTCTTGGATCGTTTTATCAAACCACAAAGTATAAGGAATACATCTTGAAGCGTGGTTGTAATCACGAGATCTCTAAAACAAGAGATCCTCCTGTCCCAAGTTCGATCCACGAAGATGGTTCTTGCGGACGCGATGATGAGACGCGTTCCTCCCGCAATCCTCGATGAAGATCCAAGCTAGGAATCCCCTGAATTTCGTCCAACGAAATCCGTCGTCTTCCTTCAGAGCAAGCAGCCCAAAGAAGATGGAGATCCTCGAGTCGTCGAAGGCGAAGGCGAGAGTCTCCCTTTCTCAATACAAGATGGACAACCACCTTAAAGAAGAGAGAGAGAGAGTAGGCGAGAATGAGAGAGAAAGAGAGGGTAGTAGCCTTGTACAACTCTTTTTCATGTACCTTGAAAGGGCTAGGGATGCCCTCCTTATATATTAGTATGGGATCCAATGGATCTCAATCCATGTCACACATAAATCCAACGGCTAGGTTGATCCATGCATTAATCAATGGTCATGATTGTTGTTGGCTAAAAAAACCAATAACATTAATTTATATTAAATCAAAAATATGATGTATTATCATCAACATGATTTAATTCAACATAAATCAATTATTTAAGAGATAACAAGATAATAAAAGGGAGATAACAAATCACCCCCTAAAATTGAGGGGGTGTCACCTTTGAATGGTTCATAGGTGACGCCACCTCAGTGGGTGGTGTTTTAACTCCTATTTATTTTTCATCTTATTATTTTTTAATAAAATTCGTAATAACCATTATTACAAAATTATTCACAAAATTAATTCCAAATTAATTTGTGAATATTACAATCATGCCATTGAAAAATATGTGAATTATATTCACAACCCAAACTAATTTGTAAATTACATTTCCAATTAATTAACTAATTTGAATCCAATCCACATTAATAATTAACAAATGTTATTTACAAAGATTCTCTCTCTCTGATATATATTAAAAATTATATTTATAATATACAGATATTATAGATAGTACTATCCATATTCTGTAATCCTTGATAATTGAATCCCATTTAATTATCTTGGACAATCATTCTCACAATATGAATCTCATTCATATTATACTTGATAATTAAATCCCATTTAATCATCAAGACCTTCTTGCTTGGGTATAAATTTCATCATAGAAATTATTCTTGAACTCCTTCAAGAATAATGCGCTTTCTCCGTAGATACTTGGAGATAAGGACAGTGCGATTGTATTGTTCCACGTAGCGACTTGGATGTTGAGATCTCATCTCAAATCCAGATCTTACGGACCTCCCACAGATGTTTGATTAAATCAAGACCGCAAATCTAATCTTCTCATTGCATCTGAATCTCATTCAGACCAATGTCCAACACTTGGACCAAGATCAGATTGCTTCTCTACTGAGAGGAGTCACTAAAATCCAGACCAGTTTCATCACTTCCTCAGAATGGAAGCGTCATGATTATACAATCGTTTATGATCACATCACCCTCAGGTATTCCCAATACCTGTACATCCTGCATAGTAGAAGACCTATGATCAACCTGAAGATCAAGATCAATTTTACACTGTCTTCTTCAGGGTTTGATCACCAAGTTTCTCAATCTTGGTCATTGGGAGTCAGTATCGATCATATGTTTTCCCAAAGCATATATCATACCTTCAAATTCATGTCATGCTTCCAAAGCACAACGACCATGTATGGAATTTGATAGGTCCCAATACCTCATGAGTGAGCTCATGTCTTCCGGTTCATAAGTGAACATGTACGATCCCTTTGAGAGATCGTATTATTCATATGCCCTTATATGCACACTAGCTCGCCGGTGTGTAGACCTTGGTTAGGCCATCAACCTATTGATCTGTCAAATGTACATACTCAGACATATAGTAATACATCTGTCTCCGGTCAGAGGATGCGTGCCTATGCTGTGACAACATTCAATATAGGAATCAGGTTATCTCGATCTCGCTAAGTCAACCCTTTGACTTAACTAATCTGACGCGATCTTCATTTGACGGTGTTTAATGAGTCCTCTATCCAACTCCTTAGATATTTATCCAAACACCAGCCTCTATGATTCATTTAGGGCATGTTTGGTTGTAGGGTTGGGTAGGGTTGGCCCAACCCTGGTTACTATTCACAAGGATACTTCCTCCTCACAGATTACTATTCACCCAGCCCAATCCAGCCCAACCCAACCTTGCCCAACCCTGCAACCAAACAGGCCCTTAATGAATCAACAACTATATGATCATCAAGAGGGCCTTGATACATAACCTCAATTTTACAGAGGGACCTTATAGTGCATTCATTCATTTAATTTCAGAAAGGGAGTGAAACATCAATAACTTTTATTGATAAACATATATATTATAATAACATTTATCGTAAGAATGGTTCACCCTGGGCTCACATGTCTAACAATCTCCCACTAGCCTCAGAACCATTTTGATACAATCCGTAAATCCATGCTCATTACATGCTGGTCAAAAACCTTCTATGTTAGAGGTTTGGTGAGAGGATCAGCAACGTTGTCGGCAGAGGCCACCTTCGTGATGATGATATCACCATGCTTTTGAATCTCCCGAATAATGCGGTATTTCCTTTCCACATGCTTGCTCTTTTGATGCCATTTGGTTTCCTTTGCCTCGGCAATGACTCCCGTGTTATCGCAA